>JAODUP010000561.1:0-495958 GCA_025642065.1 Paralvinella palmiformis
AAAACACGAACCTCAATCTCTGGCACGGGCAATGGTTTTGCTGTGTATAAAAAGGCACAGGCACAGAGAATCTCGATCCGTGAATTCAAACCTGGACGTTTCTTCATGGGACTGAACCCAGAGTGGCGACTTTTTTTGCTGAGACATGTGTAATTTCCCATTTAAAGCCCCCAAGCAAAATAAAATACAAACCCCTCAGCCGTGGAGTTTGGGGTAAAACCCCAAGTCAGATCACGGCAGTAGTAGAATGTTTACAATTATCTAAGCAGCCCTATTTATGTTTTTTCAATTGCTGATCTTTCTTCAAAGCAATACTATATAAACCATATAACCCAATTGTCACTGTCTTCAAAGATCAGTTTTAACAACGGGCAGGCGTCAGAAGCGACTACTATTAAAACTGTTTATCTTAATTACTATTAAAAGACTGACATCTGCGCTGAAGCAGACCGTATAGCGCGTCATGCTTCCGTACTGTTTGAACTATGCTATCATTTTCAAACCTGACCTAATTTATCTATTCTAACTATTGTAGTTCTTAAATGTTATTTATGAAAAGAATTAGACTAATCTTGAATGTCATAGTACAAACTGGACATAACTGGATCTAGGAAAGATAAATCTATTCCCACATACAACCAAGGTGAATTATATATACAAGTAAACTTGTTATGTAAAACACACCAACCGCGCGAACTGTGTCCAATGCCACCGCTCGAGATGCGATGCAGTGTTTCTATTCCTGAGTCAGGAGTACTTATAATGCTTTAAGAGCGTACTGTGCCTGCTACAGTCATTTAAATGCTGGATAACCAGGCCAGACACATAAACGGCGTGCCTCCAAAGACGCAAATAGTGCACGGAATATAAGAATTGTACTCGTGGTTCTCTGTCTACTTGTATTATCGATATACGATACACAAGGATGGTTGTTTAGAAGAAGTAGAAGTAGAAGTAGCAGTGGAGGATCTTCAAGGTAAATGTTAATTAATATTATAAATGTGGTATGGTGGGAGTACTACGTTCTGATAATTATAATACTTCAATAATTTCTTTGATGAAATGTTTACTTCAGTGTCGTTATAAAATGGGGTTATTGTAGATTGTTAAAATACTGATTTTCCCAACTTAAAAATGTGAATAGAGAGATTCTAGCAACATTGACGCACAACAATGTGCCTTCTGTGGCAGATTTATTAGGAATATTTCTCTTTAACTGCCAAAGTACAGTAATTATCATTTATTCATCTCCTTCATTACAGATCCAGTTTCCCACACGATGTCAGGTCTAAATCCGGACTTACATCTCTCTACAATAGAAGAGTGACTCATGTCGACCATTATGAACGACCACTCGGTAACTCTGTAAATGGTCGGACCATTCAGACACTCAGGTGTTGTGGTGAGGACTGACGATGGTAGGCGATGGCTCGTACATAAGGTAAATTCAAATAGTATTTATCTATTATTATTAAAATAATAATTATAGTGTGATATATGTTCCCAATACTGTAGTGCCCACATAAATTTGTAAGTTACCAGATTGATTTGAATGCTTAAAAGATATTAGAATTAATTTTCACATAATTCATAACATAAATAGACATGGTAAAACACGACATAGACTGTCGAATAAAATAATTATTGTCATGATGATTGTTTTGTAAATAATATAGAAAATATAAAATAATGTTAGTTATTATGACATCAATTATGATATTCATTGTAATATAACCAGTATATAGAGTAAAACTAATTTAATATTTTATAGCCAAATAGACAAATTAAATAAAAATCCTAGCAATAAGTATTACAAAAGAAGCAACTAGCATATTTCCATATCGTCATAACTTTAATGATATCTTCAAACAGGGTGATGGTTATGGACGCTCTAGTCAAACGGTTGTCACGGACGCCAGACACATGAGTGATAGGTGGCGTCGTGTAGATGGCCATGACGTATCAGGATCTCGTGTTGGTGATTTTGTAGAAGCTGGTGGCTCAGAGTACAGTTTAACTAGAGATAATTGTCATGATGGTAGATGCAGAATGATGGGCTTACCAATAAACGCTGCAATTGTATTGCAAAAGTTGTATGTGTTTATCTATTTTCTGGTATATATAACCTTAAATATAAGACGTGAATTCCTTATAGAATATGAAATAGATCTAGTTGCTATTTTGGTTTTTACATTTGCGAAATAATTTGAAGAAATAAATCACATAATTCATCTCATACTGTTTTGATTTAATTTATTGTACAAATTGTGTTTGTGTGTATATATGAATATACAGTAACATTGAAAAATCAACAATTAGATACTTAGATACATATCTGGTTCATTTGGTCGCGTTTCTCCTAAGACATACATCCAAAGTGTATGTGCGTGTGTGTGTGTTATTTTAAGGTACATAGTAAGAGGCAATAGGCACAGAGCATCAACATATCTAAACATCCTTCGAGTCCTACCTCCATAAATCTAAATACAAATACAACTATAGATACATTAATCTAAAAATAAAATCTTCCATACCTCCACATATTGATACATGTATGCATATATGTCACGCCCACAGGAAAGCGGCTACATGCAGGCTACGTACAAAAAGCGGAAGCACATAAAAACATATCATTTGATACCACAGCTCGGTGCAAACAACACGTGCGTGTGGTTCATTGGCAACTTACTACATACATATGATAACTATTTTGACACCACAGTTTACATTCAACAGTAATGTTCTGTAGCCCAAAAGAAACCGGAAAATGCCCCGACTGTAATAAAGTTAATACCATTGTAGTAGATGACAATCTTCCGCTTGTGTTAATAAACAAGAGTGACGTCGTGAAATGGAGTGTTTTTGAGAAGAGAAGAATATTATATATGTTTATTACGTATCGTATGGGCGAACTTGGATTTCAAGCACACCCTGTGTCTTATATCAAATCTCAGCGAGAGAGAGAGAGCGCACGTGTGTGTGTGTGTGTGTGTGTGTGTGTGTGTGTGTGTGTGTGTGTGTGTGTGTGTGTGTGAGGCGACAACCTAACATACGATCAGAAAACACTTATTAATAGTGATTTGTTTTATATCAGCAAGTTGAATAAAGTAATTCGATTGTTTCCAATCAAATCGACAAAGAACTATAAATATATTGATGATTATATAACATAAGTTAGTCATTTGATTATATTTACCAGGTTTTAAAAATACGATTAATATCAATGGCGGCATTTTGTTTATGTTAATTTAGCAGTTAACGTAAAAGCTAATTTATTCATGATGATGTGGACCCGGAATGTCAGTAACGTAATCACATTAACATAATATGGAAATTAAAGCTGTCGATATGGAAATTACACCTGTCGACTTAAGTGAAATATCACACAAAAAGTACAATAAAATGTAAATAACAAATGTTAAAAGATCCAGGTAATCAGTTGCTCGAGGGGATTTCCCGATTACGTGGCTATCTAAAAAATACGATCCAGATGTTATAAACAATTCTCAGAACAAGGATTTAAAAATGACATGAAATTGACAAGCTGAAATTTATTATGACAATATAAACAGAAATGATTGTTATAAAAGGAAGATGCAGCTCAGTAATAAACAGTTATCCTTAATGTCAGAGAAGAAACATTCTAGTATTATTGTTGTTTATATCAATATTTACTGAAGGTTGATGATGGCTTATTGTGAGAGAATTGTACTCGTGGTTCTCTGTCTACTTGTATTATCGATATACGATACACAAGGATGGTTGTTTAGAAGAAGTAGAAGTAGAAGTAGCAGTGGAGGATCTTCAAGGTAAATGTTAATTAATATTATAAATGTGGTATGGTGGGAGTACTACGTTCTGATAATTATAATACTTCAATAATTTCTTTGATGAAATGTTTACTTCAGTGTCGTTATAAAATGGGGTTATTGTAGATTGTTAAAATACTGATTTTCCCAACTTAAAAATGTGAATAGAGAGATTCTAGCAACATTGACGCACAACAATGTGCCTTCTGTGGCAGATTTATTAGGAATATTTCTCTTTAACTGCCAAAGTACAGTAATTATCATTTATTCATCTCCTTCATTACAGATCCAGTTTCCCACACGATGTCAGGTCTAAATCCGGACTTACATCTCTCTACAATAGAAGAGTGACTCATGTCGACCATTATGAACGACCACTCGGTAACTCTGATACAATGGTCGGACCATTCAGACACTCAGGTGTTGTGGTGAGGACTGACGATGGTAGGCGATGGCTCGTACATAAGGTAAATTCAAATAGTATTTATCTATTATTATTAAAATAATAATTATAGTGTGATATATGTTCCCAATACTGTAGTGCCCACATAAATTTGTAAGTTACCAGATTGATTTGAATGCTTAAAAGATATTAGAATTAATTTTCACATAATTCATAACATAAATAGACATTGTAAAACACGACATAGACTGTCGAATAAAATAATTATTGTCATGATGATTGTTTTGTAAATAATATAGAAAATATAAAATAATGTTAGTTATTATGACATCAATTATGATATTCATTGTAATATAACCAGTATATAGAGTAAAACTAATTTAATATTTTATAGCCAAATAGACAAATTAAATAAAAATCCTAGCAATAAATGTTACAAAAGAAGCCAATATCATATTTCCATATCGTCATAACTTTAATGATATCTTCACACAGGGTGACGGTTATGGACGCTCTAGTCAAACGGTTGTCACGGACGCCAAACACATGAGTGATAGGTGGCGTCGTGTAGGTGGTCATGACGTATCAGAATCTCGTGTTGGTGATTTTGTACGAGCTGGTGGCTCAGAGTACAGTTTAACTAGAGATAATTGTCATGATGGTAGATGCAGAATGATGGGCTTACCTTAAACGCTGCAATTGTATTGCAAAAGTTGTATGTGTTTATCTATTTTCTGGTATATATAACCTTAAATATAAGACGTGAATTCCTTATAGAATATGAAATAGATCTAGTTGCTATTTTGGTTTTTACATTTGCGAAATAATTTGAAGAAATAAATCACATAATTCATCTCATACTGTTTTGATTTAATTTATTGTACAAATTGT
Organism: Paralvinella palmiformis; assembly: GCA_025642065.1. NCBI lineage: Eukaryota > Metazoa > Annelida > Polychaeta > Terebellida > Alvinellidae > Paralvinella > Paralvinella palmiformis. The sequence goes on from JAODUP010000561.1 coordinate 5,104, forward strand.
GTTTGTGTGTATATATGAATATACAGTAACATTGAAAAATCAACAATTAGATACTTAGATACATATCTGGTTCATTTGGTCGCGTTTCTCCTAAGACATACATCCAAAGTGTATGTGCGTGTGTGTGTGTGTGTGTTTTTAAAGTACATAGTAAGAGGCAACAGGCACAGAGCATCAACATATCTAAACATCCTTCGAGTCCTACCTCCATAAATCTAAATACAAATACAACTATAGATACATTAATCTAAAAATAAAATCTTCCATACCTCCACATATTGATACATGTATGCATATATGTCACGCCCACATGAAAGCGGCTACATGCAGGCTACGTACAAAAAGCGGAAGCACATACAAACATACCATTTGATACCACAGCTCGGTGCAAACAACTTTCTTCTGGATGGGATTCTGTATGATTACTTGTATAGGTGGTTCTAACCATGGAGCATGTTCCTTGGACATTGGGGGGATGACTGGAGGTATCCCGATTTCTTTCTGAAGCCAGGCAGCCTTGATTGACCATGATGCGTCATTGAAGACTCTGGGATCTTTTTGTGTTTCTTCTTGGATACGCTGTATCATGTCGGTCTGAATGGGTTTGGTAGCAGTTCTCAGGAGAGATATGTGGCCGTCTCCTTCTTTATTAAGAGTCGGAGGGGCAGAATTCCGGATTCTCTGTATATCATGATGGAGTTAGTTTCGTTGGGTAGCCCCAATATGTAGCGAAGTGGTGCTCGTGGTATTCTTTCCAAGTTCTGTAACGCTGTGCTACAGGCCAGTAGAAGGACGGGCGCAGCGTATAGTATAACTGACTGTATCAAGGACTTATACAGGGTTATAAGCATCTTGGTGTTGACGCCAATCTTCAGATTGGTGATGGCCTTGATCATGTTGAATCTGGAGTTTACTTTGCGTTTTGTGACTGCTACGTGTTGAATGAAGCTGAGTCTTCTGTCTATGGTTACCCCGAGATATCTATAGTCGTTGACCATTTCTAGGTGTTGTAGGCCGAGGTTAAATTTAGGCTGTCTAATTGTGTTGAAAGCCATGGTCTAACGTTACCATATTGCTCGAGGTTTATATACACAATTTTCAATAGGAAGCCACGCACTTAATCATTTAGTTCTTTTTAACAAAGGAGGGGTGCTATTTTAATCTCTTTGTTCTACTTGTTCTACATGTGAACTTACGTAAACCGGTGTTTTGAAAACATCCCAACGATAATTGAATATAATTTATATGTTTGTACAGGTGTGAAAGTGCCCAACATAATAAGAAAATAAACCTAAATATACTTCAAATGAATTAGTCGTAGCTTCCCATTTGACAATTGATATATAGATATCTCATTGCTTTACAAACATAGTAACGGTGGGTTGAGATTATTGTGTTTCGGGCGATTGACGCTTTACTGAAGTTATGTTTGTGATTAACTTTTCCAGAGCTTCAGGAGACATTCTATTTATTTTAAGGTATTTATTTCAACTTACTTGACACTAAATAACCCGAGAGGCTTTTATGTTTAGTGTAAGCTGTGATGATACTATATTGATAGTGTTCTAAATAACTCTTCGGTTGAAGTATCTTAAAATGTTTATTTATTATTCTTGAAGCCATATTGCCTGTTCTAGAAAACGGCATTATTAGAGCTACAGTGTCACTTTTTTCGGCCGATTCTAATATATCTTCCGAACGTTTTTTGTTTAACCCTTGTTGGTTCTAATGATCCCAGGGTATCAATCCAAAACTTTCTCGTTTTAGTCTATTAATTCGGTCCTGCCAATCAGAACCTGAGCTGTGTATTTGTTCAATCGGTATTAAAATATAATCACCGAGAGATGGACGGTTGTAATCAGGCAGAGAAGAGTTATCTGCGTGCACTTTTAAATGTGTATATAAAGAAGAAAGTCGATGTTTTCTTTCAATTGTAAATCTGTGGCCATTAGCTCTTATGCGAAGAGATGTACTAGTTTCGCCAACATATTGTTTATTACAGAAGTAGCATTGATAAGCATAAATAACGTTTGAAGAAGAGCAATCTATATCTCCCATTATTCCAAGTGGTGTTCTTTCCAAGTTCTGTAACGCTGTGCTACAGGCCAGTAGAAGGACGGGCGCAGCGTATAGTATAACTGACTGTATCAAGGACTTATATCGTTGACCATTTCTAGGTGTTGTAGGCCGAGGTTAAATTTAGGCTGTCTAATTGTGTTGAAAGCCATGGTCTAACGTTACCATATTGCTCGAGGTTTATATACACAATTTTCAATAGGAAGCCACGCACTTAATCCTTTAGTTCTTTTTAATGCATCCACCTTTTAGAATAATTTCTTTTACACAAGGCTTGAAAAAGAATACTCCATGCCTTTTCGTTAGAACATATTCTAAAAAATCGTATAATTTGCAGTCTTAATGAACCTTTTAATGTATGTTTGGGATGGAAAGAATGTTTGTGCACCATCTGATGAATATCGGTTAGTTTAAAAAATACCTGGGTCAATAAGGTATTATTGTTTTTAGGGTCTTTGAATACAGTGGTATCTAAATAATTGACCGAATCAATACAGATAGAAGATTTAAATTTAATGGGTGGTTCATGTGTATTAAAAATATTTAGAAACTCAGAGAACGCATCCTTGCCATGTGGCCATATTATGAAAATATCATCCAAATACCGGAAGTAGGTATGAGGTTTTAATGGACATTTAAGAAGTGCCTCTTTCTCAAATTTTGCCATGTAAATATCGGCGTAGTGTGGTGCCCAATCCTTACCCATAGAAGTGCCTACTTTTGGATGAACCATTCATCATTAAACAAAAAGTAATTACTCTTCAAAGATAATTCTAAAAGTTCTATAATTGGATCATCATATATGGGATAATTTCTCATTACGTCCCTTACCGCTTGCAACCCCTTGGTGTGATCTATACTAGTATACATACTTTCAACATCTAAAGTTATAAACAAGCAATTATCAGGCAAACTTAATGCTTTAATTTTTTCTATAAAATCGTATATGTTTTTTATATAAGAAGGGTGATCCATAGCAAATCGTTTTAAGTGGCTATCTATGAAAGATGATACATTTTTTGATTCACTATTCGGCTACTTCTGTTCCCCAGAATGTGTCTGGAACAGGATGTAAAATTTCCTTACCGCGACAAGCATTTAATTCATCTCTAAAAATGGGCACCTGTTTCCACTTTAAACGGAGAAGTTCCCTCATCAGAGAAATCCTTATCCTATCCCAATTTTCTGAATGAGGGATTTCCCGGGCTAAACTCCTGGCTTGTGCCGCTGTTCCCGCCGCCTCTATTTCGTTAGCTAACCCACGGAAGCCAAAATACTGAGCCTTTTCCCATTGATAGGCATGTTCCAAAGATTTAAAATTATTCCCTCTAAAATTAAACCTACACTGAAAGAAATTACTAAGTGGATCCCTTGGACCGATAACGGACCTGATCCCAGCTTTAACCTCCTCCCGATTTTGAACTTTTGTAGATACTTAGATACATATCTGGTTCATTTGGTCGCGTTTCTTCTAAGACATACATCCAAAGTGTGTGTGTGTGCGTCTGTTTGAGAGGATGATGTGTATGTGTATGTATGTATGTATGTATATATATATATATATATTTATATATATATATATATATATATATATATATATGTGTGTGTGTGTGTGTGTGTGTGTGTGTGTGTGTGTGTGTGTGTGTGTGTGTGTGTGTGTGTGTGTGTGTGTGTGTCTGTGTGTGTGATATAATCTAAGCAATACAATCGATTTATTTTATGTTTTATAATATATATTTACTGATTATGTAATGATAGATACAATATGTCAATAATATTGTTTTTTTGCATTGTTGTGTTATCACAAATATAGGCAAGAAATTGACATCCAGTTAATATATGACTTTGTTATAAGCGTGCATTTGATATATTCGAGTTATGGTGTGTATATGTATGTATGTATGTATGTATGAGTATGGGTAGAGAATTTAGGAGTTTCAATAATAGTTCAAGAGCTGATGAGGCCCACTATATCCACCTTGATAATCTGGCTTTGGCGTCATGATATTGATTGATACATTCTACACCATTTCTACTCACTAAGTTATATTTAACACTGATCACATCAAAAGATGGCTGTTGCATAATGATTATATGCCTATAGGGAAAATAACTTGCTATGGTTTGCTGATACTTTTAAATCGTTATCATATAAACATCGTTGTCTTCCAGTAATAACAAATATAGAAATAGTTTAAGAAAATATGTTATTGGTTAGAATGGTCGCTCTAGATTAAATTTTAAACGAGATCGTAGTAATACAGTTAAGTTTAAGGTAAATGGTTTATGAGCGATACCAGCAGGTACAAATGCACTAAATAAATTAACCTCTACATGACAGGTATTTAAACTCAATCAGAAATATTTTAATAACTCCCTAATTAATATCTTCTCTACTTTAAACTAAGAAAACTGTTGCTTAATTAAAATTATAGGGAATTCTGTTACTTCTTTAAGTAAATATTTATATTTTATATATTAAATATATAACGTTTAGAACTTTAGAAGAAAAACAAGTAACACAATTAAATAACCTTCTTCAAATAAGAGCATTGAATAAAGCCAAATAATAAAGTTCACAGTTCTAAAACTAGGCTCCGGCTAGTAAGAGCGCTTTATTAAATAAACATTATTATTATTATTATTATTATTATTATTATTATTATTATTATTATTATTATTATTATTATTATTATATATTATTACTGGATACATATTAAGAAAGGCTGTTGCATACTCGAGTTGAGTTTTGATTATTTACTTGCCAATATCAAAAAGTAAGATCCAGTCGTGAAATATAATTCCCAGAAGTAAGATATGTAACTGACAGCCTTAAAAAGCACCTCACGTTGCCAAACTGAGATTACTGAAGGCACCAATATAAACATAAATTATAGTTATAAAAGGAGATTGTAGCACGACATTTGGTAGACAGTCTATCCGCCATTTAAGTTAAAATAACTTGACTTTCTCCTTTCCATCTTTGAATATGGCGTCTGATGAAGCTGTAATAGCAGTGCTCCAATAATTTGAATATATTATCTCAGGATGAGCTGTTCATTTAAGTAGACTAACAAGCGATTATGCATAGACACTGGCTTTATAGGGGTGGGGACTCCTAATACATGCCTAGCCACTTCGTCTTCACTGTCTAACTCATTGGTATCGTGGCTGATACTTGGATATTCTGGGATTCGTCTTTAAATATAATGTTTCATATTATTCCAGAATGAAAGACTATAACCCAGAATTCCATGCTAATTCAGTCTTATTTTCAATTACTACGACATCGTATACAGGACTTGGATCTTTGTTTCGTTATTAACGTAATTTTCCGTACGTATGCCATTTTGAATAAAGATATACCTATAAAGTAAGCTGGTATTTATATTATATTTTTAAGTTATTACATTTTCTAATATATATTTCTTTGTTATTACAATTATGTTTCATCCTTACTGATTTTCCTATAGACGTGTTTTTGATATAGACGTTTCGTATTAACTAGTTTAATCACTATGGAATTAAACGGGTCTTATTTGGAACGGCATGTGGCTTTATTATAAACGGGTATTTAACATATACGACTTATCACCTAAGTATGTTTATGGGTCAGGAAACTTGGGCTTTCGTTTTTCATAGTACTTTATAGTAAAGTGTGATTATTTTGTTACCATAGTTATTATTTTAAGGCATACCGAAGTTACAGCTGCTTTGATACTAATGATCACAAACCAGGTTTTATTAAATATCGAAGAAATAATTAACCATGTGTTAATTAATTTCTGAGAGAGCGATGCAGAATTAATAATAAAAGAACATTTATAATACTAATTAGCTAATTTGATATTCGGATTGTGTGAAAAGTGTATGACTGGATATATTCTTAAAGATAGAGAAGGTTGTATACCAAACAAGAATTGAACTGGGATAGCTACTTCTTGTTAATAACATCAACAACATTTGTGATGGCTTTAGAAATAAGCCGCAGTATGGCCATTGCCATAACGAAAGTGAGTTATCCACAAATAAACTAAAAGTTAACAATACTATATAAACTGATGTTGTCTTTGTGTGAGAAGATCGTTCTCGTCATCTTCGCCTTGTCTGTGATATCAGTATGCGATATAAGACCTTTTACTGTTTAGGTTTTTATGGGTGTTTGTCTGAGTCTTGTTTTCTGTTAAAGGTGTTAAAGGTGTTATAGTTATGACTGATCACACCGAAATGTGGCTGATGCCTAAGGTAATTATATTTGTCTAGGGGAAAATAATTTGTTGTGGTTCACAGAATCTCTTAAATCCTTTTGATATGAAATAACATCAGCTTCTTTAACTAGTAACAAATATTGAAATAGTAAAGAAATTATGTTATAGATTAGAATGGTGGCTATAATGTAAACTCTAGGGGAATCGTAATTATTACTGTAAAGTTTATGGTAAATGGTTTCTGACCTATATTACTAGCAAGTAAAAATATCGATATATCCATTTATAAAAAACTACAATTATGAAATACAAAACACTAAATTAAACTTTAAATGAGTGGCATCCAAACACAATCAGAACATCGGTATTATAAACAATATTTAATAACTCGATAATTAATAGTTTCTTTTCCTTAAAGAAAGCGAAATAGTTTCGTTAATTAAAATTTTTAGGAATTCCATGAATTCCTTTCTAATATGTTATATAAATAAATATATTTAAAAAATATCCACACTATCATCCATGAAATAGACGAACAGACAATCGAAAAAGATTTTCTTCTGTCGATTAAAATTTATATTTTGATAAACGTCCAAATGTTGACAGCAGGAAACAGATGATCTGGACATCTCAACCTACTAATATTTATATAATACGTTGGTCCCACTATGATAAATGTATTAAAATTAATATAGATTTGAAAACCTTTATAATACATTTAGACTACTAATTGAGCTTCCGTAAGGATTTTGTTTGACGGCTGGGTGCGTGGATGTTAAATAATAGATACAAATCAAGCTGTTCGGTGTCCTTGAAGTCTGAAAATACGTAGCCCAAATAAACATCATATAAACAAAGGTGTGCAGACTAAATCAACTTTCTATAAATTGTAATGACTGTGAAGTGACATTGAATTTAACTAAATACAGGTAATATTTTAATTAATTTGGAACAATAGAATAATCTGAATGAATGAATGAATGTATTTCCAATTTATATGTAAATACATTTATAATTGTAAAAGTAGCAAAATAATATTATAATGCGAATAGAATGATGATGATGATGATGATGATTGTCAGATATGTGTGCGTGAGAGTCGGAAATCGCCATACTGGTTAGAAAGAGGGTGGACTTAGGAATTGATAGTAAAGAAAACAATTATTATAAGTATAGGTTAGAGTTCACAAAAACAAAACCAGGCACGATATGCCATTGTGTTATAATAGAAATATAAGAATTGTCATTAATATTAGCTATTGTTATTATCAAACATTTACATTATTAGAAACCAAGTGAATATGATAATATGCGTTAACAATTTAAGTATCTGGACCTTGCTTTGGTAGTTATTTAAGTATCTGGTTTAATTTTGTATTTAAATTGAGAACCAGAAAAATTGTTGATAATCATTTGAGTTAGCGCAGTTAGTTAGAGCGTAGGCCTCGTAGCCGAACGGTCGCGGGTTCGAAGCTCCATGAGCTGCAATCCAGTCATGTGGCGACTGGTTCACTCATCAAAATAAAATGAGTACCTGACGGGACGCGATGGCTATGTGTTTGAGTAACGCTTTGCACCTATAATGGCAGCATGCATTGTATGCTCCATTGGGAGTTGAGATATGTGCTCGGTCGAAACAGGTCTGAGTCAGGGATAATAATACTGTAAAATGCCGCCTTAGAGCAGCTATCTAGCTGTATAGGGTGCTATAAAAATATCAGATATTATTATTATTATTATTATTATTATTATTATCTAGACTGTTTATTCCATGTATCAGGAAGTGCATATAAAGGTAGCCTTCTTGCGAACTGCAATGGACATCTAGCAATGTGTATCATATCTGGTTGTCTCTTTGGGCGTAAATCAAGATGATTTCGATTGAATTGGAAAGTCTTTGCAAATGACCGGGGAAGTTTGTTAGTCATGTAGTCAAATATGAACAACGAGGCTTGATGTTCGTACAAGTCATTCAATATTACAATTCAAGAGGCTTTAAAAAGTAGATCCGTGTGTCCATTGTAATTAGTCTTTTTTTAATGATACGCAATGCAATACCATAGGTATAGGGAGTGTGCTAGTGCAAAATACAATGTTCTTCACTTGCTTGATAAAAATAGTGTTATGGTATTTCCTTGTAAGATATTCGTCAAGGTGAATCCCTAAAAATATTGCAGATTTTTCATCACAATCGTTACCTAGTCTTTTAATATTGTATTGTTATTGTATATATTAAGTCTTGTTAAATCACAACGTCTATGATTAGGCCTAATAACAATAAATTTAGTTTTGTTTGCATTTAATAACAATTTGTTAGCCCAAAACGATTTTAAAAGATTGTTTATCTGCATATTTGCATTTGAGAATAATTGATGCACATTATAATGTGACATAAATAGAGTTGTATCGTCAGCAAATGATACGATATTTCCATTACATGAATTGTATTTGTCGTTTACATATATTATGTATAATAATGGTCCACAAATTGAACCTTGGGTTACTTCACATCCAATAGGTAAAAGTGAAGAATGTACTTTTTCTAATTCAACAAATTGAGATCTATCAGACAAGTAACTTTGAAACCACTGAATTGACACCCCACGTACCCAATAAGAATTTAATTTGTACAAGAGAATATCATGGTTGATAACAACAAAGGCCGTGGAAAGGTCACAAACGATTCACTTGATTGGAAACTTCTGCACAATGGTTAATCAGGTTTATTACTGGATGAAGAGTAGAGTGTTTAGATTGAAATCCATATTGATGTTTAAATAGAGTATTGTAATTAAAAAATTAGATTAACTTATTAAACATAATTAAACATTCGATCAATTTAGAGAAAGCAATAAGAAGACTTACTGGTCTATAATTGTTCAAGAGACCTGGATCTGATGATTTATAAATTTGAATAACCTCAGCTATTTTCATTTCATTGGGTACTATGTCAGTGTCGAAAAAACTGTTTATTATATGTATTATTTGGTTGGATAATGTTATCTAGTGTTTGTTTAATTAACATATTAGAAATTTCATCGTATCCATAACTAGATTTAGGTTTTAATGTATTGGCTATCGAGAGAACATCAGATGACAGCAGTGGTTCTATGAACATGCTATTTGTTACCGGTCTGGGAATATAGTCTATACATTTTTACTTGATTGCCGCATGCTTAGATTTGTTTGCTTTCCAATTTTGGAAAAATAATTAATGAATTCTTCAACAGCCTGAAGTGTATCGGTTACTGGTATGTCATTTATTAAGAAAGTGTGCGGGAAACTAGACTTATTGTTGAGTTTTCTTATAACCTGTTTAATTCTTCCAAAGAATGTCTAAAATATTTCATTTTCATTGCTTGCTTTAATTTATTAAACATATTATCGTATTGTTTAAATTCCATAATGTTTCATTCGATTGGTTTAAGTAATTTTCTAGGCACCAATTTTTTTTTTCTTTTCGACGAATTTAAGAGACCCTAGATTAATACGATTAAGCCTTTCAGATAACAGACATAGACAATAATTCTTCATAATTCATACAAGTTCAAATATAATTGAGAAATCATACAAATAGTAGCAATAGTTGTCGTGTTACTTAATTTATTTCCCCTAAATTGTTAGCACAGTATTAAAATAAAAAATGTATCGCTTTATGTATATCCCATAAACCAGACATAAACCCATACACCCGGTAAAGAACACTTTTACGCCGGAATAATGAATTACGAAAAGTATATCACACTACTTGTTCCAGCCTTTTCGCGCGCGTGCATAGATACAAAGTGATCACAGTTTTACGGCAAGTCCATCATCCTACATCTACCATCATGACAATTATCTCTAGTTAAACTATACTCTGAACCACCAGCTTGTACAAAATCACCAACACGAGATTCTGATACGTCATGGCCACCTACACGACGCCACCTATCACTCATGTGTTTGGCGTCCGTGACAACCGTTTGACTAGAGCGTCCATAACCGTCACCCTGTGCATGAAGAACAGCAATATTTATATGATGTAATTAAAAACAATTAACTAAATTTTTGTTTATTTGAATTAAAGGATGTTGTGATAAAGGCTGATAGTAATATTGTAATTTCTAATAGACCAATAACATCACTTATCTAGAACAACAAAACTGATAATATAATTTCTAAATATGATAATTACCACTACCTCTAATTAAATATACATTACTCACGTAAAATACAGTGATATCAATCTTCTGTCTCAAACGTTTATATCCAGCTGTCAACTATTTACATTTTACATCGCATCGCTTTATTTATCTTTATTTTATTAACGACCACGAGTATTTCTTCATTCTTTCCCTTAGTAATAAATCTGCCTATTCTCAGATGTATAGAACCATTGGTCAAAGATTCCCAGTGTTATCCATAATATTTAAACTAAAATTCGTCTGTAAATTGTGTTTTTTATATTTACCTTATGTACGAGCCATCTCCCGCCATCGTCAGTCCTCACCACAACACCCGAGTGTCTGAATGGTCCGACCATCGTATCAGAGTTACCGAGTGGTCGTTCATAATGGTCGACATGAGTCACTCTTCTATTGTAGAGAGATGTAAGTCCTGATTGAGATCTGACATCGTGTGGGAAATTGGATCTGAGGAAAGGTGGAGACCAAATAATAATAATAATTTAATCATATTAATAAACCAAAATTATTAACAGCGTGAGTCACTGGTTTGTTTACCCTCGGAAGAGATGACTCATTGGTCACATATGGACTAACATAACAAAATGGGATGATCGGATGAAACATTCCATAGACATAAATAACAATTGGAATTCGAACCCAGACACAGAAATCTGCAACTCAGTGCCCTACGACCTGTATTTTGTTTATACAATAAAATAAATCTTACCTGGATGATCCCCGTCTGCTGCTGCTACTAAACAGCCATCCTTGTGTATCATATATTGATAACACAAGTAGACAAAGAGCAACGAGGAAGATCTTGTCATAAAATGCCATCATCCGTTTGTTGATGTCACTTGATGTTGCTATAGACTATCACTTTGTAGGTTTTGATTAAGATTGTTTCACGGCTAACTTATATAACCAAAATTATTGTTGATACTTATATTTATGTAAACTAATTCAGGTCAGAAGTTAAGTTGCTTCTAAGAATTTGAATTTTGTTTTAAGTTAATTTTAGAAATAGCTCTATCGGTGGAAATTCCCTTCTCCGTAAAAAAACGACCTGGATCTGTAACTTTAAGTCAATTAAGGAACATTGTTCCGTTTTTTTTCCAAAAAAGACACAATACCTTTATATAAATATTAATTGTATATCTATATTAAAAGACATTTTAGACCCGTTTAAGCCCATTCTTAGGAATGACAATAGCCTGATAATTTGGTTTATTTTAGAATTATCGTGAAAGTTTTATGTAAAACAATTGTTGTTTAATGTTAGGTTCAAACAGTATAGTACCTTTGTAATTTCGGAATTACTAACCATCTATATTAGATAACTACTTGTCTATTCTAATCACCTGTTCCTTGTTTTTATTTCATTTCATCACATTACTGGCAAGTCTCTCTTTCTATCTCTCCCTGTGCATGCGTGCGTGCGTGCGTGCGTGCTTGCGTGCGCGCGTTAATTTATTCATGGTGAGGTCGACCCGGCATAGGAATAACGTAATCACATTAACATAATATGGAAATTAAAGATGTAGTTGGACTGTACACTCGACGTAAGTGAACTATCACACAAAGAGTACAACAAAATATAAATAACAAATGTTACAAGATCCGGGTACTCGAGGGGATTTCCCTGTTACGTGGCTATTTCAAAAAGGTACGATCCAGATGTTATAAACAATTCTCAGAAGAAGGATGTAAAAAAGACATGACATTGACAAACTGAAAGTGATGAAGATAATATAAACAGAAATGATTGTTATAAAAGGAAGACACAGCTCGGCATTTGTCAGACAATCTATCGGCCATTAAAGGTAAACAGTTATCTTTAATGTTAGAGAAGAAACATTCTAGTATTATTGTTGTTTATATCAATATTTACTGAAGGTTGATGATGGCTTTTTGTGAGAGAATTGTACTCATGGCTCTCTGTCTACTTGTATTATCGATATACGATACACAAGGATGGTTGTTTAGTAGTAGTAGTAGCAGTGGAGGATCTTCAAGGTAAATGTTAATTATTATTCTAAATGTGGTATGGTGGGACTACTACGTTCTTATAATTATAACACTTCAATTATTGTTTTCAGGAAATATTTACTTAAAGTTGGTCCAAAATAGTTATCAAGTAGATGTATTATAGATTTTACTAAAATACTGATTTTCCCATCTTAATAATGTGGATGCAGAGATTCTAGCAACATTGACTGACAACTGTATCCTGCCATTTATTAACATTTATTCGTCTCCTTTATTACAGATCCAGTTTCCCACACGATGTCAGGTCTCAATCCGGACTTACATCTCTCTACAATAGAAGAGTGACTCATGTCGACCATTATGAACGACCACTCGGTGACTCTGATACAATGGTCGGACCATTCAGACACTCGGGTGTTGTGGTGAGGACTGACGATGGTAGGAGATGGCTCGTACATAAGGTAAATTATAATAGTATTTATCTAAAATAATAATTATACTGTGAGATATGTTCCCAGTGCTGTTGTGCCAACTTAATTTGTAGATTATCAGATTTATTTGAAAATTGAAGAGAGATTAGAATTAATTTTCGCATGATTCATAATATATATAGATATGATGAAACACTTCATAATCATCAAACTAATATAATTATTGTCACAGTGGTTGTTTTGTAAAAGTAAATATTATATAAAATATAAAATAAAGTTAGTTATTATGATATAAATTGTGGTATTCGTCGTTATATAACAAGCTTATAGAGTTGAACTATTTCAATACTTGAAACGGTCCTATAATTAAATTTAGTTTCATAACATTTATTTTTATAGCCAATTGGATACTTGTATGAATAAAATAAAATAACAAATTTAGTAATAAATATTACAAAAGAAGCCAATAGTTTATTATCATATCGTCTAATCTTTAATGGTATCTGCTCACAGGGTGACGGTTATGGGCGCTCTAGTCAAACGGTTGTCACGGACGCCAAACATATGAGTGATAGGTGGCGTCGTGTAGGCGGCCATGACGTATCAGAATCTAGTGTTGGTGATTTTGTAGAAGCTGGTGGCTCAGAGTACAGTTTGACTAGAGATAATTGTCATGATGGTAGATGTAGGATGATGGACTTACCTTAAACGCTGTAATTCTTTTGCAAAAGTTGTATGTGTATATCTATTGTCAGCTACACATAACCTTATATATGTGACGTCAATTCCTAATAGATTATGAATTAATGGCTTATTTTAGTTTTTACGTTTGCCAAATAATTTGATGAAATAAATCACATAATTCATCAGACATTGCTTTTATTTCGTGTACTGCACACTGGGTGTTCGTGAAAATTTATAGATACAGAGCAACATTCTCACAATTGTAATGGAGGAATTGACATCTGGGAAATATATACATGCACTTTGTTGAGTCTCTAAGTTGACTACCAAGCTATTATACATAGACACTAGTTTAGGGTGGGTTGGTGCTTGTAACACATGCATATCTACACTTCATCCTCATTTTCCAAATCCTTGGTATAAGGGCTGATCCCGGGATGTTCCGGAACCATGCATTTCTTAACTAGAGCTGGAGCACCCGTATTTCTCTCTAACATAGTATTTTCCTTTTAATCTGGAATGAAAGTCTATTTCAAGAGTTTCATGCTAATTGAGTTTTATATTTCAATTACTGCTAAATCTTATACAGAACTTGGATCTTTGTCTCGTTACTAACGTGTTTTTAAAAAAAGCAATGAATTAATGAATTAATCAATCAATCGATCAATCAATCAATCAACAAACGCGTAAACAATAATTTTTTTAATTTTTTAATTGTTTTTTAGATATAGTTATTAATTAGATGCAAAACATTTTATTAACATTACATTAATCAATGTATTGATCTCTATATAAATACAGATTGTAAAAAACTTAAATTTAAGTAATATAATAGTATTGTCAAAATTTTCTTTTTAATAATCGAATTTGTTTTTGGTTTGTTGATCAATATTTATATTTTGATAAACGTCCAAATGTTGTCAGCAGGAAACAGATTATCTAAGATCAATATACTAACATTTCTATAATGTAATTGTGCGACAATCATTGATTAGTGTTTGGGCGTATGCATTTTAAATAAATATATGCAATTCCGTGTCTGGAATTATGATAACACGTGGCTCAAACGGACAACATTATATAAACAAAGGTGTATTGACTAAACTAACTTTCTATAAATTGTAATGACTGTGAAGTGATATTGGGTTTAAATAAATACAGTTAATATTTAAATTAATTTGGATCAGTAGAATATTCTGTAGTACGATTAAACCTTTCAGATAACAGACATAGACAATAATTCTTCATATACAGTTTTATTTTAATATTTATTTTCCACAATTTTTAACAAGGTATTAAAATACTATAACCCATCTATACATGATATTTATCTCTATATAAATATATACTCTGAACCAAACACAAACGCATACACACTAGAAAACAAACACTTACACAGAAGTAATGCATTTAGGATAAGTCCATCATACAGGTGCTCCCACCGGCGCTCCACTGCACATACACACACACACACACACACACACACACAGTGATCACAGTTTTATGGTAAGTCCATCATCCTACATCTACCATCATGACAATTATCTCTAGTTAAACTGTACTCTGAACCACCAGCTTCTACAAAATCACCAACACGAGATCCTGATACGCCATGGCCGCTACCGACACGACGCCATCTATCACTCATGTGTCTGGCGTCCGTGACAACCGTTTGACTAGAGCGTCCATAACCATCACCCTGTGTATGAAGAACAGCAATAATTATATAATGTAATTAAAACAATTAACTGAGTTTTTATTTATTTAAATTAAATGATGTTGTGGTTGCTAATATGTTTAATGACTCGGATGATATCATAATTACTAATAGACTAATCTAGAACAAAATACAGTGAAATACAGTGATAACAATTTTCAGCCAATTATATCAAACTTTTATATCGAGCTCTCAACTGTTTACATTTTACATCTCACTGCTTTATTTATTTTTATGAGTTTCGAATATAATTTAACAATATTAACGACTAAACCGTTTGCTATAGTCTTTGTCCCATTCTTTCCCTTATAAAACAAATTATTCTAAGATTTATAGAGCCATTGTCTATACATTTTACTCTTTATATTTACCTTATGTACGAGTAATCTCCTACCATCGTCAGTCCTCACCACAACACCCGAGTGTCGGAATGGTCCGACCATCGTACGAGAGTTACCGAGTGGTCGTTCATAATGGTCGACATGAGTCACTCTTCTATTGTAGAGAGATGTAAGTCCGGATTGAGATCTGACATCGTGTGGGAAATTGGATCTGAGGAAAGGTGGAGACCAAATAATAATAATAATTTAATCATATTAATAAACCAAAATTATTAACAGCGTGAGTCACTGGTTTGTTTACCCTCGGAAGAGATGTTTTATTGGTCGCATGACCCAGAATGGACTACCATAACAAAATGGAATGATCTGATGAAACATTCCATGATCATCAGTAAGAAATGGAATTGGAACTCTGAAATAGATATCTGCAGCGCAGTACTCTACGAGCTGTATAACGTATAAACAATAAAATAAATCTTACCTGGATGATCCCCGATTGCTGCTACTACTAAACAGCCATCCTTGTGTATCATATATTGATAACACAAACAGACAAAGAGCAACGAGGAAGATCTTGTCATAAAATGCCATCATCCGTTTGTTGGTGTCACTTGATGCTGCTATAGACTATCACTTTGTGGGTTCTGACTAAGATTATTTCGTGGATCACTTATATAGCCAAAATTATTGTTGATGTTTATATTTGTCTACACTAATTCAGGTCAAAACTGAAGCCGCTTCTAAGAATTTAAATTTTGTTTTAAGCTATTTTTAGAAATAGCTCTATCGGTGGGAATCCCCTTCTCCGTACAACAACGACCTGGATCTGTCACTTCACTATTACTACATTAATACATGATGGTCATTGTATGCATAAAACAGGTGAAAGTGTTAATCAATTGTTATATTCTGAGATATTATAATATATCACAATAAGGAACACACACACGCGCACACACAAACACATACACAAACACACACACATAAAAACACACGTGTGCACACACGGAAAAATATGATAAAAGTTATAATTCTTCTGTCAGATGGATAATTAGTTTAGATTTTTAGGATCATCTTTGTGGATCACTTAAACTCTGTGCCAGAGTATTAATATAAATTGACCGGATCGTGTTTGTGGGTATTGTCTGTATATGATTTTGATCTTTGATAAAACAACAAATGCTTGAATGGTAAAATTTATCTGTCGTTATAAGTATTATAATTAACTGTCAGTAACTATATATTATATGATAGGATGAGACAATTAATGAACTAATGTATGAAATATATATCTATGTTTAAGAATGGATATAATTTTGGTCCTTATGAGGCACACGGATTTAAGACGATATAGAGGTATATATGCTTCAATTCAGGTATACTCACAACTATCATAAATAATACAAAAATGTGTAAACAATCAACCACGTATTAAATAATCCACTTCAAAGTGCTTTTAATGGCCTGTGGGCGCTGCCATTTTGAAGCTAGACAGAGACCGGAAGCATCCTTTAATGCTTTTACCGGGGCACCCCCCTTTTAAAAAAACCTTTTAAAAAAACAATTTTCTTGTTAACATTATGTCATAAATGGGTTACAACCACATGAGCTTGAGCCAGAAGGAACTTACAAGAGGAAGATGATTCAAAATGGC
This sequence comes from Paralvinella palmiformis, assembly GCA_025642065.1. NCBI lineage: Eukaryota > Metazoa > Annelida > Polychaeta > Terebellida > Alvinellidae > Paralvinella > Paralvinella palmiformis. Next base: position 22,373 of record JAODUP010000561.1, read on the forward strand.
TCAGATATTAATGCTCAAGAGAAATTATAATCCGCGTCAGTCTAGAGAACGCCTATGTGACATCAGAGCATTTGCGTTTTCTCCTTCCCACCTTCGAGTATGACTTCCGGTGGAGCCGTAATGGCGGCCCTCCAGTAATTGGGATTGTTTCCCTTTATCTATGATATCAGGTTTATTTCCTGATTATTATTGTGGAATTTTCGTTTACTGTTCTAAGCATTACATATTTAAGAAATATTTTCTGAGGGTGGCTGTCCCTTTAAATGCCCGGCGTCAGATATGTTGATATCCCTGTTATTAAATCAGAAAACCTTTTTTTAACTGTGAATACTGCCCTTTGTACTCTGGTTGTGTTGTACAAGGTTCAGCTACACCATTTGCAGATCCCTGGCGTCTGAGATATCGCTATAAATTCCTGATCCAGAGAGAAACAATAATTAATCATACCACAAATCTCAGACAACCGGAGTAATACAAGCTGTTTAAAACTTATTTGTCCAGTTCTCAGAGAATTTGATTGACACCTCTAAGTATCGCATTTTCAATTGAAAGTTTATTTTCATAACTTCTTATGTTTATACACTTCATATTCCAGTTCTTATCTAGATTATCACAGAAGAACAACAATAGTAATGAGATGATAGAATTCCGGATCTTAGTGTTCTCTTCGTTTTGGTACCAACAAGATATCAGTAAATCATCAATTTCATTTATTACTTTATGATATCAACACTTCTAAGAATCGTTCCATTCTGTAAACAAATGGTGAGTCTAAAGTCCATTTAATCAAAGGGGATTCCCCATTTTAGTTAAAACAATCAGGATCATTCTTGGTAAAGCACGGGGCAAGAAATGTGAGACAGAGTCGTAAATAAACATAACAGAGAGTTTCCTTATTTAGTTCAATATCCAGTTTGAAGTAGTTAATTTGCTATATGGTCTAGTGACAAGAACTATGTTAAATTACGATAATAATTGTCAAATTGGAACAATGTTTATGATATCTGACAAATAAGTCATTATAATTCGATCATTATTTACTTATTATATTTTATAGTTTATGTCATCTAAATATTTTTAATCAGTCACCAAATTATTTAATGATATTTTTTTTTCTTCTTTGTGATAACCTGAAAGAGAGTTAAGATCCATTATTCTGGTTGTTTAAAAATTAACACAATTCATTGTATAAATATTATTCTATATCAATATTAACAGTTTAAGAATAACAATAGTTTGATAGTTTGGTTTATTTTAAGATCATCGTGAAACCTTTATATAAAAAATGGTTATTTAATGTTAGGTTCACACAGTACAGTTACTTTATCCTGAAGTCTAGGCTTCGTGTCAAGAAATATTTGTGAATTTTCTAAATTTAATTATTAATCTACATGTTCTGTCCATTAGTGAAAATACCTATGTCAATTCTGAATTAACCGTCACTATTAGACAGATACTTTGTGTTGATCTCATATAACCATATTAAGGGCAAGTTTTTCTCTCTCTCTCTCTCTCTCTCTCTCTCTCCTTCTGCGAGGGCAAGTGGGTGAGTGAGTGCATGTGTGTATGTCTAACATATACTGGTATACGAGGAGAGAACATTTATCAATAGCGATTCCTTTTTTATATCAGCAGACCGAATAAAGTGGTTCGATTGTTTCCAATCAAAATGACAAAGAACTATAAATATATTGATGAATTATAACAAAGTTAGTCATTTGATTATATTTAACAGTTTTTAAGATAAAATTAATATCAATTGTCAATCATTGTTTATATATATGTCGCTGTTAACATAAAGGCTAATTTATTCATCGTAATTTGGACCCGGAATATCAGTAACGTAATCACATTAACATAATATGGAAATTAAAGTTGTAGTCGGACTTTGTCAGTCGACATAAGTGTAATATCACACAATGAGTACAACAAAATATAAATAACAACTGCTAAAAGATCCGGGTAATCGGGTACTCGAGGGGATTTCCCGATTACGTGGCTATTTCAAAAAGTACGATCCAGATGTTATAAACAATTCTCAGAAGAAGGATGTAAAAAGGACATGACATTGACAAACTGAAAGTGATGAAGATAATATAAACAGAAATGATTGTTATAAAAGGAAGACACAGCTCAGCATTAGAGAAGAAACATTAGAGAAGAAACATTCTAGTATTATTGTTGTTTATATCAATATTTACTGAAGGTTGATGATGGCTTTTTGTGAGAGAATTGTACTCGTGGCTCTCTGTCTACTTGTATTATCGATATACGATACACAAGGATGGTTGTTTAGTAGTAGTAGTAGCAGTGGAGGATCTTCAAGGTAAATGTTAATTATTATTAAAAGTGTGGTATGGTGGGACTACTACGTTCTTATAATTATAACACTTCAATTATTGTTTTCAGGAAATATTTACTTAAAGTTGGTCCAAAATAGTTATCAAGTAGATGTATTATAGATTTTACTAAAATACTGATTTTCCCATCTTAATAATGTGGATGCAGAGATTCTAGCAACATTGACTGACAACTGTATCCTGCCATTTATTAACATTTATTCGTCTCCTTTATTACAGATCCAGTTTCCCACACGATGTCAGGTCTCAATCCGGACTTACATCTCTCTACAATAGAAGAGTGACTCATGTCGACCATTATGAACGACCACTCGGTGACTCTGATACAATGGTCGGACCATTCAGACACTCGGGTGTTGTGGTGAGGACTGACGATGGTGGGAGATGGCTCGTACATAAGGTAAATTATAATAGTATTTATCTAAAATAATAATTATACTGTGAGACATGTTCCCAGTGCTGTTGTGCCAACTTAATTTGTAGATTATCAGATTTATTTGAAAATTGAAGAGAGATTAGAATTAATTTTCGCATGATTCATAATATATATAGATATGATGAAACACTTCATAATCATCAAACTAAATATAACAGTGGTTGTTTTGTAAAAGTAAATATTATATAAAATATAAAATAAAGTTAGTTATTATGATATAAATTGTGGTATTCGTCGTTATATAACAAGCTTATAGAGTTGAACTATTTCAATACTTGAAACGGTCCTATAATTAAATTTAGTTTCATAACATTTATTTTTTATAGCCAATTGGATACTTGTATGAATAAAATAAAATAACAAATTTAGTAATAAATATTACAAAAGAAGCCACTAGTTTATTATCATATCGTCTAATCTTTAATGGTATCTGCTCACAGGGTGACGGTTATGGGCGCTCTAGTCAAACGGTTGTCACGGACGCCAAACACATGAGTGATAGGTGGCGTCGTGTAGGCGGCCATGACGTATCAGAATCTCGTGTTGGTGATTTTGTAGAAGCTGGTGGCTCAGAGTACAGTTTGACTAGAGATAATTGTCATGATGGTAGATGTAGGATGATGGACTTACCTTAAACGCTGCAATTAGATAGCAAAAGTGGTTTGTGTCTATCTACTGTCACCTACATATAACCTTATATATATATATATATATATATATATATATAACATGAATTCCTTATAGAATATGAAATAGTTGTTTATTTTGGTTTTTATGATTGCCAAATATTTTGATGAAATAAATCACATAATTCACCAACATTGTTTTTATTTCATGTACTGCACGAATAGCGTGTGTGTATATATCTGGATACATAGCAACATTCACCAAAACACTTTGATGCATAGTTAGTTTGAATAAATCGCGAGTCTTCTAAGAGATATATCCAAAATGTGTGTTTGTGTGTTTTAGCTGTGTATAATAAGGCACGGGCACAGAGAATCTCGAACCGTGAATTCAAACTCTGGACGTTTCTTCAGGGGACTGAATCCAGAGTGGCGACTTTTCTTGCTGAGACATGTGTAATGTCTCACCATTCCCTAAGCCGCCAATCAAAAACAAAAGCGAATCACCTACAGCCGTGGAGTTTGGGAGTAAAACACCCAAGTCAGATCACGGTAGTAGTGAGAATGTTTAGATTAAGTATCTAAGCAGCCCTATTCATAGCTATTTTTCAATTGCTGTATCTTTCTTCAAAGCAATACTATATAAACTATAGAACCCAATTGTCACTGTCTTCAAAGATCAGTTTTTACAACGGGCAGGGGTCACTAAGCGACTACTATTAAAACTGTTTAGCTTAATTACTATTAAAAGACTGACATCTGGCTGAAGCATATCGTAATAGCGCGTCATAGCTTCGGTACTGTTATCATTTTCAAACCTGACCTAATGTCTGCTATTCTAACTAATGTAGTAATAACGTTCTTAAATGTTATTTATGACAAGCATATTAGAGCTAATCTTGAATGCCATAGTACAAACTGGATATAACTGGACATAGGAAAGATAATTATATTCTCAGATACAACCATGGTGATTTTTATATGCAACTAAAGTTGTTATATAAAACACACCAACCACACGTCCAATGCCACCACTCGAAATACGACGCAGTGTTTGTATTCCTGAGCCAGGAGTACTTATAATGCTTTAAGAGTGTACTGTGACTGCTGTGAAGTGAGCTCCGGTGGCCTAGCGGTTAAGCACCCGGCACTTGGTGCCAACGGTCACAGGTTCGAACCCCGTAAGAGGTCGAAACTTTTCCAGAGATTAATTTCTTGGCTCACAACATCGTCGGTGGCTGCCCACGTTAAATGGCGCTGCCGTTTCTACTAAATTATTTAAAATAAAGGGGGACCACCCTCAGGGTATTTCGGCTTCATCTTTCCGTACTCCTCCCCTATGAGTGGTGGGGGGGAGAGCTTTCTCAACCACTCCAACATAGAGGCTGTGCCGAATAAGCGACAGCCTTGCGATTCTCCCCGAACAACAAAGCCTACTTTGCCTGCTACAGTCATTTAAATGCTAGATAACCAGGCGGCCAAACACATAAACGGTGTCCATCCAAAGATGCAAATAGTACATGGAATATACAGCTCTAGATAAAATCTTCTTGAATGCGGGGACCGGGAAATATAGTCTCCACGCACAGAAAACGGAACTTTCTCAACCGCAGCATACTATGCCTTGTGATATTTGCATTGTTGTGTTCTCACAAATATAGACGAGGAATTGACATATGGGAAATGTATACATGCATACACTTTGCTATGTCTTTAAGTAGACTAAAAAACGAGTATACATGGACAGTCGTTTAGTGTGCGTTGGTGCTGCTAACACATGCATATCCAACTCGTCCTTTCTTTCTAAATCCTTTGTATTGCTCCTGATTCTGGGATGTTCTGGGATCGCGCATTTCCTAACTAGAGCTAGAGAACCAGTATTCGTCTTTAACATTGAATATTTCGTTTTAATCCAGAATGAAAGTCTATTACCAAGAATTTCATGCTCTTTGACAAATTGAGTTTTAGTTTTCAATCCCTGCGAAACTTGTTACGGAACGTAACGTGTTTTCCGTACGTTTGTCATTTTCAATAAAGATGCTATTTTGAATAAAGGTATTATACTAAATGTTCAGTTATTCAATTTTCTTATATATTTTTAACTTTGTTATTATAATTATTTATCATTCTCACAGGTGTTCCTATAGACATATTTTCGATATAGACGTTTCGTGTTATGACTTATGTTATGACTTTGTTATAAGCGGATATTTGGCATATACTAGTTGTGGTGTGAGTTATGTGTATGGGTGAAGAAGCATGAGTTTCCAATAATAATCCGAGGCTCTGATGAGGACCACTTCACACATATTTTCAATCTTTCATTGGTGCCATTATGTTCCATAAGATCGACATCCCTCAAACAATAAATCGTTTCCATTGTAACATGTGGAACGTTTCGATAACGGAATGGTTAGAGTATTGTTTTTCAAACCTTCTGGGTTCAGATACGGCTTATAATTGTGTTTGCGGAATATTTCTTATAAGAGTTATGTCCCAGATGTGGTCAATGCCACGGCTAGACAAACCAATCAATCAATCAACCAGTCAATCAATCGATTAATGGACACACGTAAAATTATATACATCAACATCTAAAACAATAAATATGGTAAACAAATTTGACCGATTTCCTTACAATGAAGCCTTACACATGATAAATTGACACCATTCATGATAAATACACATTCCACATTAATATATTTATAACAATTAATTAATCATGCATTAATTAATTTCTGAGATACAGACGCAGAATTGGTAATAAAATAGCACTTAAGATACAGAGTTCACTGACACACATCGTGCAGGCGCAATAATCAGAGAGCGCGAACTTCATCAAAACACTTTATATTCAATACAATTTGCCATGATTACTTCAAAATATCGAACAATGTTTACAACATTAACTTCTTATAGAGGATACCTTTTATAAAATTTACCAAGAGAAAGCCATATTGTAATCGTTGAACTTGCTTAGAGTAAATTCTTGAACAAAAAAGAGCTTCTTATGATTTTGTCTCATCTAACGTTAACCCAATATAACGTGTTGTGATGTTTTGACCATGTTATTGTATTGCCCACTTTGCATGGACATATACCTCAACATCGATGTGAATAATATTCTTCCCTCCAAAATTAAGTTCCTTAATATAACCTAAATTATCAATAAAGATAATTAATACACAAACAGGTGTTCTTTATGAATACATTTGCATATATTATCATTATGCAGATTAGGCTGATATAAACTATTGAAGAAATCGACTAATATTCCTTCTCACAACAAAGGGAGCAAGTGAATGCTTTGTTTATAGCTTCTGTAATAATCACACTAGGATATGAATGAATGATTGATTTATTTCCAAATTGTACAATATTACAATTAAAATAATAGTTAAGTAGAACATACAGATATATATCATTTAAGGTAGAACATGTTGTTGTAATTACAGTAATAGTTAAGAAAGGTTATATATATATATATATATATATATATATATATATATCATTTAATGAAAAATAGAAATTTGGGGGACCATACAATAGTTTGCTGTATAGGGAAAAAAAGATGATCATGTTCTGTAACTTTATCATTTCTGAAGCATCTGTTGTAGTATATCAAATCCCAAAACCTTCAATATTAAGTCAATAAACATGATGGATGAAGACGGAAAGCTCTAGTACTATATATATATATATATATATATATATATTACCTGGAGTCAAAGTTGACATCAGGATTTGTTCTTTCTAATTAAGTTAATTGAGATTCCGATTGGCAAAATGTCAACAAGAGCCTTATGTATATTTACAAATATTGTTATCAAAATTGGATACTATGCTACAGATGTAATACATTCTGGCTACAGCTTAAGTGATTAACCAGAGTATTTGTGTATTATTTTGAACCCAGAAAAATAAACAGATTTATTTAATTCTTTTGTTTAATTTTGTTAAGAGTTTATTTCTCACTTCCATCAAGATGCATTCAATTTATCTTTAAAACTCTCAATTTCAATGCTAATAGTTTTATCAACAACTGACTGGATATTTATTTCATTTTATTATTATAAGATTAATAAGTTGAATGAAGAATGTAATTATTTCATAATAAACAAGTCTAAATGACTTCATAGCTGTTTATTGTACAACACTAAATATTTCTGGGTTATTACATATTAAAAAGTAATCTTTTTACATTGCAATTGTGTTAATGATGAAAGATAATTCATATTACAGTATGACAAGGTAACAAAATAATGCCAACCACCCAAAATAAATAACATGTATAAGTTTCATGGTTTACTCTTAAATCCATACAACAGAGAAACAATGAGAGACTGTGACATAATTGTTTTGTTATCTTAAGATCTTCTAAAGATTTTATTCTGAGAAAATTAAAGATCCCTGAAATTACAAAGAAAACAAACTCTGAGGGTAATTAATTAATTTATTGAATTATCTATGTGAAGGATGAGAGATATCAAGCTAGGTGAGTTTTAGGTATATTAGAAAACTTTCACATAAACTACTATTATCATATATATATATATATATATATATATATGGCTCTTCATAGTGGCTTAATTGTTATACAAAGAAAAACATTTGATAAATATTATAATTTGTGTTTAGTAAAATAACACACACACACACCACATAACTATAATAAGACAACACTTAAATGACATAAAAGGTAATTAAATGGCTCCCACAAAAATACAACTTATTAATAATATATTATTTTCTCCAATGCAGTTTATGTCAGAAAGTACAACTTAAAGACCTTTAGTACAACTTAAATATTTTTACAGTTATGTATATTTACAGTCAAGTATTTAATGTTAAAATAATTTCTGAGAAGTATTGTTATCCGTGATATTTATTTGGTGCAAAATCATCCTAACACAATAGAACAATTCAGCTTCTTTCAGTTTCTGGATATGTCCATTAAACCTTTCAATTTCTCATCTCCACACAAACTTTATATGGTTTGGGAATGTTTGCCAATCCACTATCTTCATAACTGAACTCAAATGAATCTGGCTTGATGAACTTCAGTTGTTGGAATAACGTTGGAAGTATAATCATCAACATCGATTTGGCCATGTTTTCACCGAGACAGACACGTTTACCAGCAGAGAATGGCAGAAAACTGTCGGGACGTGGTGCCAGCTCACCATTATCCTGAAGAAAACGCTCTGGTCTGAACTCAGATGGATTCTCCCAGAAATCAGGGTCATGATGCAGAGCCCAGAAGTTGATTAATACACCAGTACCTTTTGGTAACTCATATTTACCTGGAACCAATGAAAAAGAACTTTATCATATACTGAGCCAGAACATTAACAATTATTATTATATGTGTTTATTTAGAACCATTTCACAAACAGAAAGAATTACAACATTACAAAGGAAAAACATCATTAACTAAGTACAATCATAAATATGTCTAATACATGTAACCTTCTACATTGACTGTACAATATGCAATGAGGCTTACCAATGGTTGTATCACATGTTGTAGCCAGAGGGACACCAAACACAGCAAATGTCTCTTTTCGAAATACTTCACACAGAAAAGCTTCTGTGTATGATAACTTAACACGATCTGATCTGGCCGGTGTTCTAGAACCTAGTTACATACATGTAAGAAATGTATATTTTAATCACTCAAATGAAAACTGCCTTAAGCTTTTAATATTTGCTATATTTATCATTCATTAAACTTTCAAAACATTTATCACATATTAAATCAATTTATAACATTAAGATTCTCATGGTCTGGGTTTAATTTGGTATTTTAATTAAGATATAAAAAAACAGTTTGTGTAAATCTTAATTACTGAATAAAACTGTTTACTAGATGGCAATCACAGACATGGCTATTTCAAGTTTATTTACGGAGTGGATCCATGTTTTGATGATACCACAGACAAATGACTGAAAGGTTATATAAAATTATATGTATATGGTATTGTTCTGAGTGTGAGACTGAGTGATCTCACCATAAGTCATACCAATAGAAGCCTCAACTTTTAGAATTTCTTTTAGAGAAATCTTGTATTATCTTGCATGGTACTGATGGAAAATGGCAAGAAATGCCATTCTTGTTTTATATTTGATAAGTTCTATGATTAATAACTTATAGATGTTTAAAATATTTAGTTTAGTTTGAACCTGAATATTTTTATTTATTGATAATCAATTCTTATTATTTATAACTGGCTTCATACTTTAATATAATTGTAGCATTAAAGGTGTATGTCTTTATTGACTATATTATGATAGAATAGTAATATATTAAAATTTATATGAAAATTAATTTTACTCCAAGTCCAAGATTGACTTATTTAAGTGAGTATGAACAGATCAGATAAACAACCCAAAGACAGTGTGCTATTTACTGTTAGGTGATTACATTTAATGTGTCAACAAAAGCATTTGTTAATGAATTATTATTAGAAGATCAATAAAGAAATAACGATACACACCAAGCACTTTGTCAACTTCTGTGGCAAGCTTTTCCTGTACATCTGAATGCATGATGACTTCAGCGATAGCAAACTGTAGTGAGGCATTAATTGTGTCTAATCTAGCTGAAAGTTGTAAATGAACAGTAGACTTGCTTACTTCATAAACATATGCAATACTCAATACTTTGTATGCTAAACTGATCCTTTGTCAATTAATAGTACAGTCATTAATAAATTATTAGATTTAGATGTATGTAGGATAGCAGAAGTGACACAAAAATTAGCCACAGTAAGACATAAACTGGTCATCTCTGCTTAGGTAACTGACTAAATACTTTTAATTTTTTGATTAAAGGAACAGTTCACTCTCTGATTTTATCCCATGAATGTGTACCACATTTGACCAAAGCAAATTATCTATATTATGCTTACCCCCAAAGATATCAAATAATATCATAACAAGATATAGGTCAGACAGCATCTCCTTAGCTTTGTCATCTTCTTTCTACAATTCTCGTTGTTCCATCAAAAGATAATCTGTCAGATCACGTAAATTATCTGTGCTCGAAGAATTAAACATAGAGTATATTACATGAAAGGTTTGTGCAGATTGTATACATTAAATATAAAGTAATAGTAATATAGGTAACACTAAATATGGAATTGGAATTGTATTTTAAATGTTTTAAATAGAAATCATAGGTGTTCAGTTAATACCGGGCTAACTATTTACCAGCATCAAATGTTTCCTTGTGTTCTTTCAGCTCCTTTTCCATCAGCTCCAAAAATATATTTATTATATGTTTTAGATGTTTCAGTCCAGAACTCTGGAAAGGGAAGAACCTCAGCCATGGGAAGATATCAGCTGGTAAACCTGAACCAAATGCATCTAATGCATTTCGTGTTGCATTCATAAACTGCTTGAACTCTGGATCATCAAATCATATCTGAAAGAAAATTATAATGAATCCTGTAGATTTAGTCCTGCATTATCAGCATTAAGTTATGAGATTCTACAAAAAAATGATTTTTGGTGATCTGCCAGTGATCTGATACATTGAAGAAGGCTGGGTGCAGGTTCAGCATAATCAATCTATTGATTTTCCACAGATTAGTTATATGGGAAACAATCATTTACTTCAACATGAAATACTTATATACCATATATACTCATGTATAAGTCGATTTTTTTGGGTAGTGAAAAGGGAGTTTCCAGAAGCACCTCGACTTATATGCTGGTCATATTTTCTACCAGCTGAAGGGAAGATGTTTTCGGCCATCCTTGACACTCAACACTATTGAATTCCACCCAATAAGAGCCAGAGTCAGAATAAAATCATCACATCGCTGCCTACTAATCCATTATTATTCAATAAATAACAATTAATTTTCACCAAACTGTTATTTGGATCTCACAAACATGCCGGTCTTTATGTAATAATACTTGATAGTCATGCGCTGTTACCTACCAGTACCTTCAGATGTGCTGTGAAACAATGAATTAATACCACTTGCCAATTGAACTTACAATCAGGTGTGTTTGTGTGAGTGATAGTTGGATCAAAATTGCCACATCTCTGCCCACTTGTCTTAGTCAATAAATTAAGATTCATTTTCACCAAACTGTTATTTAGATCTCACAAACATGCCAGTCTGTATGTAATATGATACTTGACAGTCACTGGTTGTTAACTACTGGTACCTCCAGATGATTAGCGATAATATAAAAATCACTGTTCACATTGCAAACCTTGCTGCCACTTGCTGTGAAACAATTAATTAATAACAATTGCCAGTTGAAGGGAGTCTACAATCAAGGTGTTTGGTGTGACAAGTTGGTTTATTTATATTAGTTATAACATCGAAGCAAAATCTAAGTTTGTGTGTGTCTCTCTCTCTCTCTCTCTCTCTCTCTGTGTTGCTGCCAGTGAAGAAACTGATATTCACTACGCACTTGCTGACAACATGAGTTTGAATGACTGGGTCATATTGACCTCGACTTATCTGCCGGGTCGACTTTTACGGGGGTATATACCGTACTTCAGATGAGTACATAGGACATATCAAGAAGAATAAATGATTACTGTAGGTCCTGGTCTTACATAGTATATGTGGCCTAGTAGATACACCCAAGAAAAATAAGACAATCAAGCTTTTGTTGAGGGATGAAACATGCACAGATATATAATAAGTATCACCATAATTTAATCCAATAAACTGAAGGTATGCATCATATTGTGATAACAAAAATAAAATATGGCATGTTGAGGTATTTCTGGACCAAAAAAACATGTTCTCCATTCATTATTAGTAAAAAATGTAAGCTGATATATGTTTTGTTATTGTTAAACTAATTAAAATAATTTTGTTCAATGGAAGTATGTAAATCACCACCAGGTGTTGTTATATGTTACCTGGAAGATTACAAAGCCACACAACTTACTCTTTTCCAAACAACAGGCCAGTGAAGATATTAAACTGAACAAGTTCTAATACTGGCTTGATGACAAATGCTTCATTGCCTTTTCCTTTTAACAAATCAATTGCTTGATTTGTCACTTTCTGGACCACATTTTCAAGCTTTTCTCCGGAAGCAAAATTCCTAAAATTTAAACATAACAAATTAGTAATTGTAAAACATGGCATTAATTGACAAATTGTATCATGGTTATTTGAAATAATCTCTACAAACAGCTCGTAAATTTAAGTTAATCAGCAAATAATCATGTATAATAAATTAAATAAGTAGATTTCATTATTTAGTATTTTTCATGTTTATTAAATGATCACCATCTACTAATGCCATTTTTATCATAAATGAGAACAAGCCAGAAATTGATTTTTTTAATAACATCCTAAAAATGTCTTAAAAATTGAAACAGCCTAAATATATTTGACAGTATTGCCGTTATCTATATACTGAACAGAAATAAAACAATAGTTATTTTTTAATTATATAAGAGATTTGAAACTAGGATAAATAATAATACAAATTTATCAAAACACCTTTTATGGTAAAAAGGTATAAGATTTATATAACAGTATAAATTATGTACTGTTATTTTTTACAAACCTCAATGCCTGATGTGCCACCTTTCTGAGAAATCTCCACTCTGGCCCATACTGACCCAATGTTATACTTTTACCACCTCGAGATATCTCCATCACTGGAAAAAACCAATCATTACTTTATTATTACTAATTAATAATACTTAAAGAAACTTTTATAATTTCAGTAATTATGCTTGTGTGTTCGTATGTACACTTATTATTTTTTTGGATAGATATTCTGATTACATGAATAGATTGGTAGTCTGTCTGCAAAATCCACTTTTTTTTCCATTAAAGCTTCTCTTGCAAGTTCTATGTGATTAATAACACAAAATTCTAGACCCCCTGTAGAATAAAATACATTGTCTTAAAAATAATCTTTTTAAAATACATACAAGATATGAAATGAAACAAATAACAATTTATCAAAACAACAGTTTTCTATAACCGTAAAAATTAAGTACTGTTTTTTTACAAACCTCAATAAACAAATCACCAAATTATGCATAAAGTTAGATGTTGTTTTTGCCATTAAAAACTATTTTACAGTTAAAGACAGATTGTTAATTGATCTTATATTTACCAATTTTAATCATAAACACTTTATCATATTCTGGCTTCTTGGAGGTTTTATAAAACAAAACAAAAGCTTTTTCTTTTGAAAATTGCAGAGCTGAAAGCAGAAAACAAATTCACGGTTAAACAGCAATTAAATAGTATATGATAGTGGAATTATATTTAATAGGAAGTGTTTTATATCAAATTTATCAGCCAGGGATCCATCAGAAAAAGAAACAAACATGCTATAAATGGGAATGAGTAGAAACTTCATGTTTATAATTATTAGCAAAAACCTTCAAACCTTCCTATGTCAATAGAACATGAGAAATATTAACTTACAAATAATATTTCCAATCAATGGCAGTCTGATCCAAGGGAAAGGTGGTCGTTTATCATTGAGTATAGATGTCATATACCAAACCAATGACAACACACCAACTGTTAGCAATGGAACACTAGGACTGTTGCTGAACTGAGACCAAATACTGCTCCAAGCCATCGTATATCTAGATATCAATGTTGCTCAATAATGTATACCTGTGGATAGTAAATTCTTGGCTTAATTGGAGGAACAGATTCATCAAATGTATTTCTGATAATTCATAATTTTTTTATTTAAAAAGTTACTAAAGGTATAAAATGGTATCATCTATCTGCTTATGGAGCATGTTTTTATTAAAGTTTTGAGTTAACAAGTGTCAACCTGTCTTATGGGACTACTTCAATTAAAGAACTAATAAAACTGGTCCAACCAATTTAGTAAACAAAAATAACAACAAGAATAACAGACAAAGCATCACCTGAGGGAGTTCAAATGGTGGCTTCTTGAACAGGTCTCACTGCATATTAATACAACGTCAAAGATTATATTAAAATAAATATATATATGAATTTTAAAATTTCTCTTTAACACCAACTTATTTCACTTGTTATGTATTCAATATATCAGAATATAGGCATACAAGGCCTCTGTCAGAGCATAGCTCAGTATACGCGTGGGCCAAGGTCTTTATTTGTCTGCAACAAAGTCTCCATTGGCCGAAGTCTATGTATACCCTATGGAATATGGATCATAGCCACCCCAATAATTATATCGGAGACACATCAGGCATAACTATAATTGGGGGGATTAAATTCCTTTGTCACACCATTTATTAATAACACACATGCACACACATTTGTGTGTGAGTCTCCATAGATGTGATTAGAGTATACATGCATGAATCGCGCATTTATATTAAATTTTTCAATTTAATTCGTTTATTTCAACATGCATTATACATAATTTTAATGAAAGCAAACACATATAGAATGTCAAAAAAGAGGATAATTGAATTTCAATTTGAAACACTCATTATATGGTTTTGGTTGTTAAGGGGAATTTATACCCCAGGCCATCGCTGTAGGTCACGGTCTCTTATATGAGGTTATATTGCTTGTAGTTCGGGGAGTATCCCCAGGCTGTCGCTTGTATGGCACAGCCTGGCGTGAGGTTATATGCTTGCTTGTAGTTCGGGGAGTATCCCCAGGCTGTCGCTTGTTTGGCACAGCCTAATGTGAGGTTATATAACGCACCCCTGCCCCTTAACATAACATTAAAACATTCATATTGGTGTATGAACTATTTAAACAAAACATAAACATTTACTGTATTTGATCGCTATATGTTTTCCTGAATTTAATACTATTATGTTGTTACTATAAGATTTCGGTACATAACGCTGATTGTCGTCTTTTGGGTACTCTCAATGAGTTTTATTTGTTATTTAACCAGAATCTGCGATCCTTGATCACTAGCAACGCCCTAGCGACTGATGGGTAAACTATAATAGACGGCCTATTTATTTCTCTAAAACGCCTAAGTTCAGCTGAATAAGTTATTTCTATCTCAGACGATACATTATTATTTAATAGAATTCTCATGATCCACTTAGTGTACATTTATCAGTGTGTATTCGAGTTTTGGAAGGCAGGCGTAAAACGCCTCGTCAATAATTGTATTTTCGGTGTTTAACTCTTTTACTTGCCGTTTTGATTTTAGATAGCGCATTGACTGACTGAGATGAGTCACTAATGGCAATTCTGTGACAGAGTAAACGTCACAGTCTACGTATACAGATAAAAGCTATCCGATTAAAGCTCAAATGAAATTAAAACTAGGACTGAATTATATCATTCCATTTATAAATAATTTAGAATGTATAATTTCATGCAACACAAACATTTCAGTAACAACTACCTGTTATTATCCACCGTGTAATGTTTACTACTTAACTGCGTCAGACGCGTTTTCGTAAAAATTGACAAGGGGCGCCACATACTATTGTTATTGATAACTACAGACTCAAAGATAAATATCGAATATAATTTTATTGTTTGTTATTTCTTACTTAGAATTATGTTTTTTCCAGCGAAAGTATCAGGATATGTGAATTTTATGTATTTATCGATATAATTACCCTATAAGGAATATATTGATGCATTTGAAAGAGTATGAGTATTCTGGATCATGGTGAATATAATGAAATATGATTATTATTGGAAAAATGCTAAATATACGACATATGGGGTCGTTAAGCAATGCATTAAATAAAGCAGGAATTTGTTAGGAAATCGACTTCAAACGTTCTGATTATTTAGAGTGTTCAATGAGGCACACGAATCACAGTTCAATATTTGGAATGAGCACTACGGGCATCGTACAGAACTTGTTGTACTCGTCGAGGGATGCTGTCAATCAGGGTTGCCATGATTTGAAGGGGCAGAGCTTGCCATGCATCAATGACTGCCTGTCGCAATTCCACCAGATTAGTAGGCTGGTTGGCACTTGCGTCCATGGTGCGTGTTACTTCGGACCACAAGTTCTCTATAGCATTCATATACGGAGATACTGCTGGGCATTCCATGTGTTCGATCCCTTCAGTTTCCATGAAATTGACCACTGTGCGAGCTCTGTGAGGCCTAGCGTTGTCATGCTGGTACACAAAATTATGACCAAATGTCAGACGAGTAAATGGCAATAACTGTTCCTCCAGGATCTGTAGGTACTGTTTTTTGATCCAGGTTTCCATCGATGATGTGAAGGTCACATTTTCAACAATGGTGGAAAGCATCCCATATGGTAATTCCACCGCCCCCTGCTTGGACTCTAGGTACGATGCAATCTTCATAATAGGCCTCATGTTCCTGTATGCGGACCCGGATACGACCAACTATCCGGTAAAGCAGGAATCTGAATATGACATGCTGCCAATGACCTGGTCGCCAGCGGAGAGGGTTTCTAGCCCAATCCATACACGCCTGTCGATGTCTTTGCAACAATAAAAGTTTCTTCAGAGGTTTCCTGGCGAAGTAACCGACACGGATCAATCGCAGATTCACTAGCATTCTGGATAGAGGGGTATTAGTGAACGGTAACCACTCAGCACGAAGGGTGTTTGCTGACGAGGTACGTCCATTTCGGCACAAACGTAGCAGATAACGATCTTCTCTTTCTGTTGTCTTACGAGGACGTTCGGGTCTAGCTCTGGGTGTGGGTACGCTACTCTCACGATTTCTCTTGAGCACCTTTGAGACTGTTCCCTATGCTATCAGAAGAGCTTAGGCAATGATCTTCTCTTTGGAACCCATACGCCACATGGCAAGAACTGGTCGATAAATTCTTTCGTTAAAATGACGAACCATGATGCCAAGAAAGTTGCCCAAAGTTTCAGCAAATTCCGCCGGCACGTTCTAGTACAACTAGAGATATCAATAGCTCAACCCCCTTATTTATAGAGCCTCAGATATCACGCCACATGGACCTTGGGTGTTTTATTGTCCCCTACTCACTCAAAAGCAATACCACGTGTTGAAAACGTATGCCAAAATACTCGTCACGTATCAATGATTATACTGATACCACTGAACAGATCATAAACACTAACCAACTAGTCCTAATATGCTGTTCCACAAAAGAATGCAACGTATAAAAAATATATTCCATATTTATTTTCATGTCTGTATATGGTATATAGATCTAGTTCCTATTGTAGTGAGTCTCCAACATTTCATCTGCCAATGTAAGCCAGGGCTCTCTAACCAAGCAGTTATAATATACATAATTCACACGTACTTAAATTAATGTCACATCTACTTAATAATATAGCTTAAACAAGATAGAAGACATTTTGGTAAATAAACTTTCCCTGTGGTTGGACTGGGTTTTATAATAATTACACCTAGATTAATTAAATCACATTGATTATTATAGTTACAGCAAAATGCATTAACTGAGCTGTAATTATTAGCTGATATATTTAGACATTCCGATCTTGAAACACGAACGCCTAAATAAAAAACATTTGTCAGAATTTCCTTCCCTCTTTTATGCCTGTAATATTTTGTAATATTTGTCAAGAAGATTTCTCTCTCTCTCTTTCTCTCTCTCTCTCTCTCTCTCTATATATATATATATATATATATATCATATATATATATATATATATATATTTAAAGTATCTAATTTAGGTCTTCGGTGAGGTTAATATAATAAGCAGGTCGTTCTGTTGTCGCTACCATATCGTAGCTAAATAAAAAGGTCACCGTTTAAAAAAATCGTTCTTCTTGTCTTGCTTGAATATGTTTGGTATACAAAGATAATATGAATTAAATAATTTAATTTTATTTATATATATATATATATATATATATATATATATATATATATATATATATATATATATATATGGGATGTGTTATCTAAATAGTAATATGTACAGAACTCAAATATACATATATTAAAATTGTCATGAACTAAATATATTAGTAAATAAATACAAAATTCATTGAATATTTATAGATATATATATATATATATATATATATATATATATATATATATATATATATATATATATATATAAATATGGGGGGGTTAATGTATAGTCTAATATGTACAGAACTCAAATATACAGGTATACTTGAAAATTCGTCATACGACAACAATTATTAGTAAATGGAAATACAAAATCATTTCAATTTTCAACGAGAGAGATTCGTAAACTTTACACAACAATGGGGGGAGGTCTAATGTATGTTTTTTGTTTGTTTATTTATTTTACTCCAAGATAACAACGAAGTCTTCTTGTCAGTTTTGAGGTGGCTAATCAGATCTATCGTAACATAATATATATCAACGCCTAGGTTACATCTATGTGAGGAATGTCATTTAGGGCATTTCCTCCTTTAAATCTGTAAATGGCACGTTTCTAGTGTCATGTGATGTTTAGAGAGAAAAAATGGCACCCAATTAAATGGTGTTGCACCACGAATGCAGAATCTTTTGTTTGAGACTGCCAGCAGATGATGTCCAAGTTCCAATGTGTGCTAAAGACTTTTGTTGACTAAATCCTCCGTTTTTCCAAGTCGTAGTTTTCTAAAGGATTACATTCTAACATTCCGTCATCAGACCCACGAATCCCCATAACCACAGGATATCGACTCTTTCTCTACGTAGCCCATAACACAGTTAAGTAGAACACGAGTTAAAATTCTTCCAGTAGTTGAATCCAGGAATAGGTTGCTCTGTCATCGTCACAGGATCGACTGATGGCATCCCTTTGTTTTATGCAAATTGGCAAAAGAGACACCCTTAGAGTATTATATAGATGATTGATTTTTTATTCTAAATCAAATGAAACACTATAGTCATCTTCTGTAGAATCATGGGATGCCAAATGTATACACATCAACTCATACTGCATCCAGCCCTAGAGCCTTTCCTCGAGACATTTGACGCCATACTTTCCGAAGGATCGTTGGAATGCGTCAGGCCGGGTCTAGCCAGAAGAACATTGCCCAAGTGTTCCGGATCACCGAATGATTGATCTCTAAGATCCTGAAGCGTTATCGGGAGACTGGGCTAACGACTCCTATGCCAAGATCTGGTTATCCCAAGAAAACCACAGCTAGACATGACCGATATCTGCTCCAACTGTGCCGTAATACCTGGACAAAACCTTCATGTCAGCTCCGTGTCGACTGGATAATATTTACTAATGTTCTCGTGGCAACTCGGCTAGTGAATTATCGACCTTTGAACGCTGGTTATTTGGCAAGACTACTTGTGCGGAAGCTGCTACTTCAAAAAAGACATCGACAAGCGCGATTTGTGTGGGCACGTGGGCAATTGAACTGGTGTGATGGTCACTGGCAACACGTTGTGTTCAGTGACGAATCCACATTTTTGCTGTATAGTCAAGATGCTCAGACAAGCTCACGATGCTCTCTACTCGATGAGTGTGTACTGCTTAGAGTACATGCAGAGGCCGGCGGGGTCACGATATGGAGTGCCTACCATAGCAGAGGGAAATCCGAGCTGCACGTAATGGATGGAAACATGGATCAGTACCAGTACATACGTGTCCTGAAAACCAAAATGCTTCCATTTGCTGGGAGAGACTTCCAGGGAAAATTTGTGTTCCAAGTTGGCAATGGTCCAGCATACCGAGCGCGATGGGTTATGGATTTTCTTCGAAGATGAGAATGTGTAGCACATGGATTAGCCTGCCATGTCACTGGATTTGAACCCGATCGAGAACCTCTGGTCGGAAATCTCACGTGGATCGAACAACATGGACAACCCCCAACAAACGTGGCTGAATTGACCCAGAGTGTTGTGGACATCTGTTGAGATATGCCGGATCAGAAGCTCTCAATCCTCGTTTTAAGCATGCATCGACACTTGTGTGCTGTATACAACGTCAGAGGAGGCCACGCCAAGTATTGAATATTGTTTTCATATTGCTTGGCATCATTCATTAGCTTTAACACGAGGATAAATATTTTGATTATGGATTTCAGTTGTTTCGTGAAGGTTTATATCTACAAATAAATAATTGTTTTGTTAGTAGTTGTGACAGGTTCAGTTGAGATTGTGCTGGGTTGAAACAGGTATGAGTCAGGGATAATAATACTGTAAATAATATTGTAAAGCGCCTTAGAGCAGCTTCTAGCTGAATAGGGCGCTATATAATCACATATCATTATTATATTAGTCTGTAAATGTCATAGGCATGTCCATAAGAACAATTAAATGTTCAGAATATTACCGTTCAAATTGTTATATTTATAAGAGTAAACATCGGGGATAATTATTTATTAACTATTTTTGTAATTGGACTTATTAGAACATACTGATACTCTTTCACAAGCCATGTAGGCCCAAGGACAACTGCATAGAAACCACTGGATGACATTTTAAGCCACTATCTCATATCAGACTCAGTAAGCCACTCAAAGATGTCCATCATGAACACGCAAAACTCATATACCAATGGTTCAACCTATAATAAGGTGCTAAAAGGGAACCTATTATGAATATTTAATATCTTTTGTCTAGGTTAATAATGTTTGGAAGGACAGTTTGATTTTTATATCGTGCATTATTCACAGCAATTAAACCAGTTCTTCGATTTTCCATGCTTGTTTTAATCGTTTTATTGTAATACTCACAGTTGGCACATCCAATGACATTTTATAAACACAGATATCGGTCCTGATCGACAACTGCTCATACTATCGTCTATGTCTCTCTTTATATTCAGATCGCTAATATGATAGCTCCCCCATCACTGTCATCAGATGCATCTCCTGTCCCACTTGATGTTCTAAAGATGATACGATGTGGTTTTCACCTAATGCACCCCCCTCAACCTTGAGATGTAATTGTTAAGTGGATACGATGGGATTCAAGGATATCAAAATTAACAAAGTCAATACCCCCCCCCATGATACAGAAGAATTCCATGAGTTAAATGACTAAGTTAATTGTTAATTGTTATATTTCTATTATCTTGAATGATGTCAAGTGTGTATTGCTTGTAAGCGACACATTTTCATGAAATGCGTTAGTTTTATAGATACATGTTGTGACAGCACTTGTTTGGCAGAACCATGGTCCAATACCGGATGATTTACATTCAACACACCTCACCAGGTAAATTATGCCCCTCTGAAGCAATTTAGAAAATTATTTAAAATCAAATCTTCATACAAGCATATCATAGTATCTTAGCAACTTATTAATAATGTGTTTCAATGATGTTTTGATAACTCGATCTCTAAATGTTTAAGAACAAATTAATGCTTACTGAAATGTTGATTCAATTGTTAATACATGGTCTTCCGATTTTAGATCTAAATCTATTAAAATTATCGTGTGCCCACGTCATAGACAAGATAGGACTTTACCAAGGAATTATAATTTTCCTAACCTGCAAGTTACAAACGGAGACAACGGAGATATATACTCATTTTAAAAACATGGACTGTATCATAAATATAATTAATGTTACGGTTAAACGTACTATAATTTATCGTCTCCTCCCTCTAAACAAAATGGCTGTAGTAACCCATTAATCTTTGGTGAATGGCTTAACAAACTAAATAACATCGGCACTCTCTCCTATGATGTTATAATAACTGGAAATTAAAATTTCCATGTGGATAATAAGTCTGATGTTGAAACTCAGGTTTTCCAGTATATAGGCTTCACACAGATTGACTCAGTATGTCAATGGTGCAACTCACAAAGGTTGATGATGATGATGATGATTGATGTTTTACGGCCACTTTTGTGCATATGGTCGGCTAAAACGCTTTCAGATATGCCCACGCCGATATTCGAACTCAGGTGGTAGTGTTGTTTGGTCCAAGGCGCTACCAACTAGACCACGGAGGCGCCTTAAACTCACTAGATTTGGTCATCTCTAAATAATCGAGCTCCATCATAGTATGAACTCCTGTATGTGGCATTTGACTCAGTAACAATAAAGGTAAACCCTTCAGCAATAATCTGCCTCTAAAGTTCGTTATTAATATGGACAAACCCGATTACATACGAAGAAAGATCACATGCAGAACGTATCTTGGCATAAATATTAAAGAATTTATGGAATATTTCCCGTCGTCTGCCTCTGAATACCTGAATAAATGTAACGGATCAGTTGATGAGCTGGTAGAAGCATATAACAAAGATGTGCAAAGTATCATTAATCACCTTGTTCCCTCTTGTTCAAAACTCATAAGCTTAGATCAGCTAAGAAACTTCGGAGGAAAGCAGAGATAACCTGGCAACGAACTTCATTTGCCGAACTGCACCTTAAAATATACAGGAAAAAGTACAGGAAAAAGTGCTTCTGTTCCCTAAATATAGAGGGATGTGGAAAAGACCAAACAAAACTCTTCAAATTACCTAGGAACTTGATGGGAAGTAACTCAAATGTAAATCTTCCACATTTTACTGCTGCTGAACTCCTGGCGGACAAGAAGTTCATCAATTTCTTCATGAGAAAACCAACAATCACCAGGAATAAGATCATTTCTGATTCTCCAAATAATACCTACAGTATCTTCATGGATTTTGTTTAATGGGACGAATAGAAGAACACGTAAAACACCATGACCTCTACGAGAGTTAACAATCTGATTATCATAGAGGTCATTCAACAGAAGCTGTTCTCTTGAAAGTGCACAGTGACATTAATAATAATAATAATAATAATAATATGTGATATTTATATAACGCCCTATTCAGCTAGAAACTGCTCTAAGGCACTTTACAATATTATTTACAATATTATTATCCCTGACTCAGACCTGTTTCCACCCAGCACATATCCAACTTCCAACATTGCTGAGGCTCTTGATGAAGGATCCATGACTGCATTAATTATGCTTGATTTATCTGCAGCTTTCGACGTAATCGATCATCCAATTCTACTGAAGCGTTTAGAATTCTCCTTTAGCATCAACGACGAGGTTTTAAACCTGGGTTAAGTCGAAGCTCGCGGACAGAACTCAGCGTGTTTCAGTGGCGGATAAAATATCACTAGATATAGGTCTTCATACAGATGCATTTTAGGACCAACCAATTACTGTGTGTATACTAAACTAGTTAGTGAAATTATTAAATGACAAAACATTAAATATCATTGTTATGCCGATGATACGCATGTCTGGGTGACTTTAAAGACATATGATAAACGGGATGATATTTCATCTTCTATAGAAGCTACTGTTGCAGACATAAGTATTTGGGTGAACAAGGAAAATACCGAATTCATTGATTTCTCACCCAAGCAACATGTGAATAAAACTGAGAATCTTCCCATTAAGGTAGGATCCACTTATATACATTCTTCCATGTCTGTGAGAAATCCCGGATGACAAGGACGCATACAATGAATTTGTGGTAAACAAAGTCGAAACTATCAGAATATTATATATATATATATATATATATATATATATATATATCAGACATGGGGTCAATTCCATTTTGTCAATTCCAATTCCACTCAATTCCATTTGGTCAATTCCAATTCCATCTTAAATTTATTATTTCCAATTCAATTCCAATTCCAAAATTTTCAATTCCAATTCCAAACTCTTTTTTTGCCTAATATTTTTTACCATGAGTAGATATTCCGAGTACCTACTTTGAATGCCTACTCTAATTAGTTTATATTCCAAGTAGGATTGTCATGGAAGAAATATTTCTGAAATAAAAAGTTAAATGGTAAATTAATTTGTGGATTTAATTTAATTTTGCCTGTTCTAAACATTGAAGGGGGTACATTCCTAAATAGCAATATCTCTATATAGATTACAGGCATGCTATGGGGTGGTGTCACTGTGTTGTAGGTGGAGCCAATGTATCCAGACCAATTTAATTGGTTAAATGCACATGCACGATGTCACAGTCAGTGTGCACATATATATATATATATATATATATATATATATATATAAGACAAAGTTCTGGATCAATTTGGTTCATATATTGGTAACAGCACATGTAATTCGAATGAATTGACCATGTCTCATATATATATATATATATATATATATATATATATATATATATATATATCGGCTTTTATATATTTTTGATCTTATTATCTAAGTGAACTGACTTAAATGTTCCAAAATAATTCTGTGCTATTATTATTCAATATATTCTAAGTTCATATTTAATAAATGTTGTTGTTGTACGGCCACGTTTGTACACATCATAAGCTAACAGGACCGGTTGATATCCACATATAATGAGGCGAAGAGAAAGATGAAACACTTTTCTGACATAGGCCGACATGGGTTGGAATCCAGGCTCTATAGATCTGTGGCCACCTGCGCTACTAGTTAGGCCGTAGAATCGCCCATTCAATAATTAATTCTTGGTATAGATGTTTTATTGTTTTGTTGTTTATTGTTGGAGAAGATGGAGGTGCTCTGACAACACAATGGTAAGATAACTGCAACTTCGAACCTCTAGATTGTAATTTCAAAACATTATCGTGTATGTTTTTATGAAATATTTCTTTGGCCATGTGGTACAGATGTGATCAACGCTAAAACTAAACAAACCACTCACTCACTCACTCATACACTCACTCACTCACTCACTCACTCACTCACTACTGAATACGATAACTAAACTAATGCCATGATGAGCCTATGAAATGTTCGATTCATTGTTTGTAACTGTCCGTACATTGTAACTAGGATGATCAATATCAGACTTGTTAAGATTTATACCTGTTCTTCTCCAATGGAAATCAAATATTACCATACAGTAACTATCGCAACCCAAATAATTACAACACAGTTCCCATGACAACGCCTCCCTCGACTAATAGATGTGTCTCTACAGTTACCAATTACAGCGAAGTAGATAGGAAGCCCTATATTCGATTTTTGATGGAGTTCATGAAAATTCAGGCTTTTGTATTGGGTATTCTTTCTGTCAATTAAAGCTCTCCTCAATTAATACTTCAATCAAATAAAAAAAAACAATTGTTTGATATTTTATATAACAACAAAACACCAAACACATATTATTAACAGTCATATTATTGATATTTTGGTGTAGCCAATGTAGGCACCGTGTATTACGTGGAAATAATCCGATATAAGATTCTCCAACT
The DNA here is from genome assembly GCA_025642065.1 of Paralvinella palmiformis. Lineage (NCBI taxonomy): Eukaryota > Metazoa > Annelida > Polychaeta > Terebellida > Alvinellidae > Paralvinella > Paralvinella palmiformis. Next base: position 47,855 of record JAODUP010000561.1, read on the forward strand.
AATAATAACATTATAACGACAATATAAGGTATTTAAGGATTCTATGCTATTTTATATAGTCTAACTATTATTAAAGCAGAAATAACACAATTTAGCTGACATCAACATACAATTATGCATTTCCCCATGTAGATTAATAACATATTTATGGTCACTCTAAACATTTAGCTATTTCTAGTGTGTTTAATATTATGTTTGTTCTTGTCTACGCCCAATTATCGAATACCTATTCAAAATATCTTGGTGATATGCAATTTTCTATTAACTTATTTATTTATTTATTGAACCTTATATATATATATATATATATATATATATATATATATATATGTGTGTGTGTGTGTGTGTGTGTGTGTTTTGTGTGTGTGTGTGTGTGTATGTGTGTGTCTGAGTGAGTGTGAGTGTGCGTGTGTGCGTGCGCGCGCACAGAACATCAGCATCTGAACATCCGTTGATACCTAACCTCCCATAAATCTATACATAAATAGCCTATACATACATTAATCTAAATATTAAATGTACTACACCTCCACATATTTATACATGTACATATCCAGACCTATACATGTGTCTGGGCTATTCATCAACCATAATAGTAATGTAAATAATATTGTAAAGCGCCTTAGAGCAGCTTCTAGGTGAATAGGGCGCTATATAAATATCACATATTATATTATATTATATTATTACTGTGGGGCCCGGTTAATCCGCTTTTTGTACGCGACAATTATGTCACACCCACAGGTAATCGGCTACATGCAGCCTACGTACAAAAAGCCATTTGATATCACAGCTCAGAGTAAACAATACGTGGGTGTGGTTCATTGGCGAGCTATTACATATATAACATAACTACTTTGATACCATAGTTTACATTCAACTGTAATTTTCTGTGTTTCAAAAGAAACCTATATATATAAATTTTGACACCACAGATTCTGACTTCGGTTTTATTCTGGGTTCGAATAATGAAATAAATCCTACCTCTGTAAACCGTATCGATAGTTATCCGACAGGTCTGGGTTCGCAAGTTGTTCTCGAACCGAGTGAAACGTTTTATAGGCCCGTAGCACCTTAGCCAACATTACAGTTTGTTGAACACTTGATAAGATATATACTACCTACATGTGGAACCAGTGAAGGGCTTTGCTCATAAAACAAAGTAGCAATACGGCACAATGGATTATTATTGGACTAGAACAAAATATCGCTTCAATCCTGAGTAAATACTATGATTTACTCGAACCTAACAACGAATCTTCATATGTTTCCGTTCATCACTTAGAGAACGTTCATCCACGCCTAATTTAGCATCCCTAAGTATATGCAGTTAGGTGTGGTGGGATCCATATGTTCTATCAATTTGGAATAAGCCACTGGCAGAGAATCTCGCCGCGTGAATTCAAACTCTGGACAATTCTTCAGGGGATTGAAACCTGAGTGGCGACTTTTCATGCCGAGACATGTGTAATGTATCACCAGTTCCTAAGCCGCTAGGCAACAAAAAGCGAATCACCTACAGTCGTGGAGTTTGGGAGTAGAACACCCAAGTCAGATCACGGGAATTCTGAGAATGTTTAAGTTAATGGTTGCTTTGTTTTTCGGGGGATGATCCACAGGCTGTCTATTATTCAGCACAGCCTCTATGTTGCAGTGGACAGACGTTATGAAGCGGCTATTATTAAAACTGTTAGCTTAATTGCTATTAAATAACTGACATCTGCACTGAAGTAGACCGTAATAGCTTCGGTGCTGTTAAAACTACATGTTAGCATTTTCAAACCAGACCTAATGTCTGCTATTCAAACTATTATTATAATAATGTGCTTAAATGTTATTTATGACAAGCAGACTAGAGCTACCCTTGAATGCCATAGTACAAACTGGACATAACTGGACCTAGGACAGATAATGTTAGTCCCACATCCAACTAAAGTAAATTGTTATATAAAACAAACTAACCACGCGAGCCATGTGCAATGCGACCGCTTAACATGCGATGGAATGGTTCTATTCCTTTGTAGGGGGTAGTTATAATGCTTTAAGAGTGTACTCTACCTGCTAGAGTCATTTAAATGCTGGATAACCAGGCCAAACACATAAACGGCTTCCCTCCAAAGACGCAAATACTACACAGAATATATAGCTCTAGATCAAATTTTTTAGAATGCGCGGACCTAGAAACATAGTCTCCACGCACAGAAAACCGAATTTCTCAACCGCAGCATAATAGGCCTTGTTATATTTGCTGGAGGGTCAAATACCTCATTGGCATACAAATCCAATAAATACCATGACCTACTCTTCACTAACCCTTTATGATATCAAATATTACAAAATTTATTTTTAAATTAATAAAATCTCAATCTTTGGCACGGTCAATGTGTGTTTTAAAACCCATGTGTATTAGGGCATTGGTACAGATATTCTCGAAACCTGAATTCAAACAAGCACAGCTGCATACATAGAAGTAGGTTATCTTTAGAAAACCATCTCAAAACAGTGATTTATAAATCTCGTTGTAGAAACTTACCAACAAATGTATAACACAAACTAACAACATTATGAACGACTTAAAACATATAAACACATGTACTGTAGATCGGTAAATGTTGACGATCGTTTTAACTTGGCGAATTCAGCAATTTGCAAAAACAAATTGCCAAATTAAACCGATCGTCAACATTTATCGACTACAGACCATCATACATCTCGTTGAATGCTCACAGTTGTGGGGTTATACTGTTGTTCTCCATACATTTACAATACAACGCTCAACATTCACACGCAAGCTAATTACACGCCACAATGAACACTTAAAGTTATTGAACTCTGACACTTGTATCGATTTCTTCAATTGCTTTATGCACGACTTGTGATAATCCCAAGTTAACCCAGCCATTGAGAAGAATGCCTTTTTGTTGGCGAGTGCATGCAACACCCGAACAGAGTGAAGTGGCTTCTGGGTTGATTAATTCAATCTGTGTTTCGGTAATGTACGTTAATGTCAAATGCTAAGGCTTCACTAATCTTGTCGCTGTACCACTGATTTAATTTATTGGCCAGGGCATCGTCGAAGGGCTTGTTGCCAGCGACATACAAGGGCTGCAAGTCACCAGTGCACGAAGCTGGAATAAACACCACTTGAATATTGTTTGCTTTGAGAGCGTTCAGAAATTGTTTGATTGTGTTTCGGGGAGAGCACAGCCTCTATGTTGGAGTGGTTGACACTCTCTCCTCCCCCCACCACTCACAGGGGAGCAGTACGGAAAGATGGTTCACCTTGATGTGCTTTATGCACTTCCAAGATGTGAGCGTGTGTTTGCTTGTGGTGTAAATTACAAGAAATTAAAGGTGTCGATGTGCTTTGAAAGTGTGATACGAGACAATAATCGTAAATTTATACAAATAATTCAGACTTTATATTACAGATAAAACGACGAAATTCGAAACTTTTAGAACCAAGAACTTAAAAGGTCGCCATCTTGTCAATTCGCTAACTTAATACTTCGCTATTATTTGCCAATTAATAGCAACTAAATAAGATAAACAACACAGGGTTGAGGCCTGTAGGTCAATCTACATTGATTTGATAGAACAATCATACAGTAACATAACACCTAATGGAGCCAGAAAATGGAATGAATGGTTCCCAGAGGGTCTTCCACTGGGAGAATGGCAAAATAGCTTCAACTGAATGTATAGGTCTCTAAAATGTACCCAAATCTGGATACTGCAGTTCAAAATCTTGCATTTCATTACAGCAACAAGAGAAAAACTGTTCCAGTGGAACATACTGGAAAGTGATGTTTGCGCATTCTGTAATGAACACATTGAAACACTTCCACATTTATTAGTGGAATGTGAAGTCATAAATTATTTTGGATTGACCTCCAACTATGATTGTATAAGAGAACAGATATACTGATTGATCTAAGTGTACGTGAAATAATTATAGGTTTCCAAGATGAAACTTTTATTATGTTCAATGTAGTGTATTTACTTGCCAAACAAATTATATCAAGATGTTCTTATTAAAACAAGTTTCCAAATCTAATTGCTTTCAAAAAAATTATTACGCAGTTTTTATTAGTAGAAAAGTCTATTGCAATGCGTAATAGTAAAATTACAGAATTTAAAAATATTTGTATTTTGCCCAGTTAATATATATTTGAATGACAACATGTGAGCAAGGAGTAGCAGAAACATTTATATAATGTTATAATTTTATTGAACATATATTTACATTGTATGTGCAGTTGTAGTTGTGAATATGAAAAAAAATTAAAGAAAAGATAAACAACACAAAATTTGTATCAATCTGGATTTGTTTGATATAAAACAGAGTTTCCTTGAATCGATTTTCTTATCACTAATTGCTTTTAGAATCTTTAGCAATCCAGATGTGAACTAGAATAAATTAAAACAACTAAAATATTGTAAACAATCACCGAAAAGCAAATAATTTCCCAGAAAACTTTAGTTACACGATTATTATGTATATCCCCTTGCTCGTGCATAATTACTATTTATAAACAATGATTGATTTTAGCTGTAAATCATATGTTGGTTGTGTTTTTGGGTTTGGTTTCGCTTTCGATTTTTGTGCCATCGATTCGTTTTTTGCCTGCTGTTTCGCGTGACATTGTCATCAATGTACTGGACGAACGGCGTCCTGAGATTGATTTTTGTGTGTGGTAAGGATTGATTCGTGATGTCTAGAACTTTACTGCCATTTTTACTGTCAATTTGTTCCACACGCCATTTGTTTAAATTAGAATACCTAAATTAATTATATTTCTTAAGTCAGCAGTGCATACTACTCATTAATTTGTCATTTTTCAAACAAATTTGTTTCTTAACATTTTGTCAAGTATAAGTCATATTTCAGTTATATCTCAAGTGTAGGTCGTTTTAGAATATGTATACTTTTAGTGGGAACACCTTAAAATGTTGTTGTTTTGGAGTTATTTCAGTTCGACGCTGATAACATCTGGGACATGTGGCTGAGGGATGACAAATTCCATCAACACAGCTACGTGCTCTAACCACCATCGGCATCACCTGTTAAAATGTTGGAGAACAACATACATAACAACAATTATATCAAAATAAACTTTAGCACTGATATCAACATCATCAATCTTATAATGCACGACTAAAATAACAACTGAAACTGATATGAATAGATTCGTTAGAGCAATTAATAATAATTAAAAAAACAAAATAAATCTACTATATTGATGGTTATTAATAAATATTACTAAATAATAATGGTTATTAATAAATATTACTAAATAATAATGGATATATATATATATATATATATATATATATATATATATAAGGTATCCTTCTGACTATGTTAACATCAATGGTAACGCGAGTTATACGTATTGTTTCATTGTTTCGATATGGTTCTGACAGGTTAGGTATTTACCAGCCCAAGTTGACTGAAGCGATGACCAAATCTTGTATCATCCCTTTATTCCCGGTTTACCTTACTGCGTCTCTTGTGTGAGGGAATCTTCGCTTTCGGCGGTCTCCTTCATGTGTAGCATATTCTTGAAGGCCGTTTTAAACTTGCTGTTAGCGAAGGCATACAATATAGGATTGACGACCGAATTGGCATGGCTGAGGATGATGGCCGCAAGTAAGACGGGCTCATAGGTCGGTCGGCCATACAGCGTCACGACGTTGATGAGCTGCAGAGGAAGCCAACTCAGAGCGAACAGGACAATGACGACGGCAAACCATTTGGCGGCCTTGGAATCTTTCTTCAAGGTCACGTTTCGGCTGACATCAGTCGAAATCCGCTGCACGGCCTCGATTCGACGCAGCTGTTGCCTGACCACGTGGAATATGTAACAATAAATGGCGAACATGAAGACGAGCGGGACCAGTGTACAGAGAAAGAAGTTAACGTACACGACCTGTCTGATATCTACGACGGCAACAAACGAGCACTGACCGTTATACGATGACCATTTGTTCCATATCGGCAGCGGTACGACGCAGAGTACAATTCCCATCAGCCACACCACGACGATAACTATCAGACACAGCGTTCCAGTACAGCTATTGGCATATCTATAAGGATACTTGATCGCTACGAATCTTTCAACGGCCACAGCGCACAGCCCGAGTAGGGATATTTGGGTCAGAATGAGGATCATACTATTTACCAAAACGCAGCCGATGTAGTTCTGGTGGAGACCAACGAACGAGACGACGGCGCATGGAATGCCCAAGACACCGACGAGGAAGTCTGATGCCGCCAAGCTGGCCACGAAATAGTTGGTGATGGATTGCAGTCGGCGATGTTTGATGATCGCTGCCAGAACGAAGCCATTTCCGAGAGCGGTCAGTGCGGCGATTACTACTTCGCCATTTATGTATGCTATGTAGGCTATCGGAGATCCTCTTGCAGTACTTGAAACTGTTGAATTATTAAATGAAGCCATCTGTCAGCCACGTTTCCACATTATTTATGCTACAATAATGGGAAGTGACGATTACATCTGAAAAATACGGACCATGTTTTATTTACTGTTAGATTCAGTGACATTCGAATGTCACCCATATCCATAATGGTCATTAACTAAGCGTTATCTTTAAGTTCAGAGAAATAGGTCTGCTGTTAATTCGAATTAAGCGGATTTACATAAGCTGTTATATTATTTCGCAGCTGATAGACTGAGGTACGAGTCGATTGAATCTATTATCGAAATGTTTTGCCGTTGAATTGATATAGAAACAAATAGATCACTCTCCCCCCTATTTCTCTCTGTCTATCTGTGTGTGTGTGATATATATATATATATATATATATATATATATATATATATATATATATATATATATATATATATATATATGGGGGGATGTCTATATAAATATATAATATAATATAATACATTTTTTCTTGTATGATAATTCGTTGTGTTTCGATTATAGAAGCTGAAGCTGGTATCGATTTGCATTCCTTTGTTTTCTATTCTTCACGCTAACACGTACACTATTGATCAACCCAATCCACATGCTTTATAATGGTCATGTCTACATCAGATGAGATCTCACTTTATTCCATTTATTCCGTCACAGAAATTATCGAACTGTCAGTTGATCTCCAAATTTTTGCCTGTCCCAGTTTTTCATCAACACCCTGTGTTCACCTTAATTCTTAGAAATAGCGTATGCTTTATCCAGTTCATCTATTGATATATTCTGTTTGCTCATCTTATTTATGTCTTTGATTGGATAAACAAAATTTAGGCTACAAAATGAACATTAAGAGTCCATATGTCGAAAATAACCGATTTAAGGCCCGGGCTCTAGTTTATTTCGTGGCTATTGTACTCCTCCTCGTATTCAAGACCGGGCCCTTATTTGAGATCGAGAAAGAATTCTGTCCTAAACCTTTTAGCAATCTCTCAAATGTAACGGCATCAGAAAAAAAATACCTAATTAACCGTAATTAACAACGACCCATTTATTTTATCATATTTTGTTAGGTACTGAATCGGTAAATCTGAAACGAAGATGGACTTACGATGCCACGTGCTACTTATTACACTGATAAACTTCATTTAAAAAATACATCTTTGTGTACGTGACTGGATGATTTATTTTGTTACTTGCTGATTAATCCACGAATAAGGCAATTGAAGTTACAATACTTAATTTGTTATATGTTAGCCGGAGACAAAAGGTTCAATAAAGACGGACTTAGTTCGTATCTCGGACTCTCAGTCAAGCTGGTCCACTATTCAAATTCGGTCCATTGTTCAAGTTCGGTTTTTTATTTGGTCAAATACGACCCCCCACTTTTATATATTGAACACACTTTCAGCTTAAATTAAAATGTTTCAAAAAGTATTTTAAGCCTGCGCAATCGTAACACGACACTTTCTGGTGTATAACATGTGTAATGTACAGAATTATATTACTATTTATATAAGGAAGAGACCAGGGCGATGCTTTAAATTTATTTCATTCTTTGGCACAAGGAAATCTGAAACGGAACACAAGTCGATGTATACCGAACTATCCATTATTTGTTATTTACGAAAATAATTGTAACAATTTGCGGAAGACTCGTACCATTAACGGGCGTCGGAACCTAATATTAACCAGTTGTATCAATACAAACAACAACAGAAACAGCCTTGAATACACCTAAAGACAGATTCCGCTAATCTGGAAATATATATTACGTGTACCATAATATGAATTAAAAGGATACAGGGATATAAAGTTGATATTGGCTCTCTAGAGACAGCCATAGGAAAGCTGTTTTGTGACATTGTTTTCAAAATAAAGATGACATTACAGTGAATTGATGATACAGCTGATATCACTTTAAAATTGTTCGTCTTTATCTTGTTAGAACAACAAGTTATCGCCAGAAAATAGAGCAGCCACTTACAACTGCCACATGTTGATACAGTGACTAACAGATGATGATACAGTGACTAACAAATGCTGATAGAGACATAATCTACATAATCGGAACCGAAATATTTTTTATGGTATTTGGTTCAAAGAAATTAGGACAGGTAAGTCTTACGTATGTAATATTAGAATATCGTAGAAGGTTTTTAACATTATGAATGACAAGAGGTTTACATCTGAGTAAACATCTCAACGAACAATCTACGTATACATTTCAGTTATGTGACCTCTGTATATGATTATAGAACTGGCATGTACACATACATTCTAACAATTTAGAGAAAATTATTATAAGTATTTTCTCATTTTGGTATTTACTCTTTTGCAAATCTACTTTTATAAATAATAGCAGGCTTTTTTTCAAAGTTTAATCATCCAATAATGTCAGATGCCTTTATCCTGATAATAATATAATAATAATCTTTTAGTTATCAGTGTACTTTTATTATATACTGGAAGAGTATTTTTATAATGAATTGTTTAGCGTCTAATTTATTTAATGCACAATCATTTTATTGGAAAATATACGATGATAAAGTAATTTTATTTCTATCATTGCTGATTAAATAGTTCAGCCAGTAATAAAATAAAATAAAAAATGTTTAATTTACAAAATATCACCTTTTCGTTTGTGGAATTATTTATTTCATAACATCGTAACATAAAAAGGAACAGGAAAGCTAACAGCGTCTAAGTATCTGATCGCATTTGTGATGAAAATTATTATTTAAAATATTTAAATCAACAAATAATACATTTTAAAACATTAAATATTTAGTTACTTGACCTTTTATCCGTGCAATGACATTATAATCTCCTAGTTGTGATCCTGTTCCCTCAATACGGCCATCATCAGTGGAATCCGCTCACGTTGTGTCTGTTGTCTGGTTATTAGTCTATATCGAACAATAGCCACCTTACCTCTCCATCCTAAAGGTAATATCGACATAGATGGCGCTAGCTGTCAATAAACGATGGAACGGCACACAGAGAAACATACAGTGATGAGATGATTCTCAAATAACACTGAAGTATGTTATTTTCTTCGTGTTATTTATTTTTGGGGCATTGAAATACTTCCCAAAACATCACATGATAACAATGACACAAATAGACGATTCTGTGGGAGACAATTAAACATTGTTTATTCCTTGTTTCGATGGTGAAGTAATCTAATAATAATAATTGTAAACATTCCTTCACAGACAATGGTTAAAGCCGCCAACTGTCCATTACATGCTACTGCCTCAGGTCAAAGGAAATGCAACACCTGTTTATGTGTATACGTTTGTATGTGTGCTTAAAGTGGTATTATGTTTTATGGATGTGTTGGCGTATGGTGTGAATAGGTTGGTACTCAAATAAATGGCGTAGATAGTCGTTCAGTGAATGGGATTATGACGCATTTAGATCGTACGGGACTTGTGACTGGCCAGAAAGAGGTAGTCTTTTAGAGCCATGAATGTTCACACACACACACACACACACACACACACACACACACCGGAAAAGAACAGGAACTGTACCGGTGATGCTGAATAATAGGTTTTCGGTGCTGAATGGGGGCAAATCAATTCTCTCTGGGGTCGGAATGTATTTGGTAACCCGCACAAAAACCGACGACTACACGGGCCATGTTTTGAGACACAACATCTCCCTGAAAGACCAATATCATCGTAAGCACTCCTGCTTGTTCAGGTGAGTTTCCGGAATTATCTAAGCCACAGCGAGTGACCAGGTCTACCTGTTAGACTCTCAACCTTACGGAGATACATTAATCCCCGATATCGTTGAATCATGGACCGCCTGCTCCGAGTTCCCCAATAGAGGATGCAGAAAGATCCCAAACGATAGGGAAGTCCAACTGAAGGATAAAGATTTACCAGTTGGATGTAAGTGATCTACAAATATTATTTAGTACTAGAAATAAATGACCGCAGTTCGGATGCTCAGAAAACAGCGATTTGAAATTTAAAAACCATGTTGACATGGATTAAAAATCGATATGATTCGAGTTATAATTTCCTTATTGAAACAAACTATTCAAATTTATTACCGAACCAGAATAGACCAGCATCGACTCAATTAATAATGTAATGGGTCATTATGAATGAGCTACGGTCATACCTAAGCTGGGTACTCAGAAATGTAAACTTTATTCTAATAGTGTAATGGAAATTAAGTGGAGAGAAGACACGGCCAACTCAGATATTTTAAACTAGGGTCTTCGGAGGGTCATACCACTGTTATAACATAAGTAATAATATTTTTAATCTTTCAAGCCACGTTTTTGACAAAAATAGAAACAAACTTACTAAGGAAGGGACTCGCATTCGCTCAAACCTCAATAATTTCCAAAGCACCCATTTTGGAAGCAATTAGATATTTGGGGAGGAAACTAAAATTAAAATATATTTCCTTCGCTATGGCATCTAAATAAAGCTGGGTTCTACTGGACAAGGGAAATAATCCTGATTTATTGGAATCCATAAATAATTTTACGACGGAAATAGAGGAACAAAATATCCTACGGGAGAAACCAAAATTAACAATTGAAGACAACTTAACGCTGAGCGGCCTACGTAAACAATAAAGATAAAATCATTCAAAAAGCTGATAAAAGTTCGGTAGTGGTAAGAATGGACAAAAAGTATTACATTACTGAGGGTTATCGTCAATTAAATAACGATAATCATTACAAAAATATTAATGAGTATATTATTGGCCAATAACGATGATTTAAATAACTGCCATTATAAATAAACCTAAATCTACAGGAGCAAAAACTTCGATATTTATATATGCTTCATAAAATTCACAAAGAGACTAGTTGTTGGACAATACCAAACGTACTGCTCCCAGGAAGGCCAATAACGTCTGCCTGTTATAGTGAATCCAAAAATGTATCATATTTCATAGATAATCATTTAAACCTTTTTTCCATTGGTCATATAAAATAGATCTTCCATAACACTCTTGTATACAAAAAACAATAATGGCCTGATAATTTAATGCTTATAACATTAGATGTTGAAAGTATGGATACTAATATATATCACACCAAAGGGCTGCAAGTGGTCAGAGACGTAATTGGAAATGATCCCGTATATGATCAATTCATGGAAACCTTTGAATTAGGTTTGAAGAAAAATGACATTTATTTAATGATGAATGGTTCATCCAAAAAGTAGACACTTCAATGCGACTGGGCATCACCCAAAGCCAATATTTACATGGCAAAATGTGAGAGAAAGAGGCATTATTTAATTGTACATTAAAACCTCATACGTACTTCCGGTATTTTTATGTTGTTTTCACAATATGGCCACATGGCAATGAGACGTATTCTAAGCTTCTAAATAATTGTTAATACACATGAACCATTCATTAAATTTAAGTCTTCTATCTGTATTGATTTGGTCAATTATTAAGATACCATTGTATTCAAATACACTAAACTAAATTTACTTATGGACAATTGTATTTTTAAAACCAACCGATACTTTTGTTCCAACGAAAAGGACTTTGATAAAGCATGGAGTATTCTTTTTCAAGCCTTGTGTAAAAATTATTGCTCTAAAAATGGTTGCGTGGTATTAAAGGCAAAACGGTTAGGGTATTGCAAATAAAACAACGTCGGTCAAATACCGGTATTCCAACTACGAGCTGTTGGAGTTCAAACCATGCAATATTATAGAACTATAGAAAGTGTGATCTAATAAGTGAATACTCAAATATTACGAGCATTGTCACCCAAACGTATTTAGCATAATGGGAGATAGAGATTGCTTTTCTTCAAAACCTTATTTATGCTTACCAGTGCTACTTCTGTAATAAACAATATGTAGGTGAAACTAGTTAATCTCTTCCCATAAGGGCCAATGGCCACCGATTTACAATTGAAAGAAAACATCTACATTCTTCTTTATTTACTCAGTAACAAGTGCACGTAGAGGATTCCTCTCTTCCTGGTTACCATCGTCCATCTCTCGGTGGTTATATCTTAGTACCGAATGAACAGATAAACAGCTCAGATTCTGACTGGCAGGACCGAATTAATAGAGTAAAACGAGAAACATTTTGGATTGATACCTGGGATCATTAGAACCAACAGGGTTAAACAAAAAACGTTCTGAAGATAGATTAGAATTGGCCCGAAAAGAGTGACACTGTAACTCTAGTGATGCCATTTTCTAAAACAGGCAATATGGCTTCGAGAATAATAAATAAACATTTAAATATATTTCAACCAGGGTTATTTTAAGCACTACCAATATATTATCATCACTGCTTACACTAAACATAAAAGCCTCTCGGGTTATTTAGTGTCAAGTAGGTTGAAATAAATACCTTAAAATAAATAGAATGCCTATTGAAGCTCTGAAACAAATTGTCACAAACGCAACTTCAGAAAAGCGTCAGTCGCCCAAAACACAACTATCTCAACCCACCATAACTATGTTTGTAAAGCAATGAGATATCTAAATATCAATTATTACATGAAGTTTGAAGTATACTTTAAGTTTATTTTCTTATTATCAACGCAATTTCAACTACTCAGTCGGGTACTTTCACATTGACATGTTTTCTAAACACTGGGTTACGTAACTTCACAAGCAGCATTCGAAATAACCGCTAGCCCATTATCCCCGGCTAATATAAATACTTGTGGGCTAGTAGAATATGTGTGTTATATGTCCTCAGGGGATAATACACATATATGGAGGTATCTTTGGAGTATTGATTTTCTGGGTCGCGCTGGCACCAAAACAAATTGTCCCGTGACCGCATATTTAGGCCAATGACGAAGCGTCGTAAGGAGCAACTAGGGGGCACATTATTTAAATGTCCAGCCTTTATCAAAATGCTTTATGCTTATGTTTCGCATCATGTCTTACATATATTACCATAACTGATTGAGACTGCTGGATTGTTATATTACAAATGCAGTTACCAATAAAACATATGGAATAATAGGCAACTGAAACTGGGGCTCATCTAATATAATATATATATTTGTGAATGTTTACACTGCTCCAAACAATATGTAGGCGACAGTGACAACGAAGTTGATACTAGAATTGAGGCCCACAGGTATGCGATTAAAAAAACTGTCTTCTGGGTTATTCACGAATCCAAGAAAAGGTAAATAGATAATGTTTGGATATATATATATATATATATATATATATATATATATATATATATATATATATAAAACCACACACACGTGTTGTTTACTACGAGCTGTGGTGTCAACTGGTACCTTTTGCATATGCTTCAGCTTCAATTAGATATAGCTTTAATTATAAACGCATATTATTTATGGAAGTATGGGGTTTAATTGATATCCAGGTGTTGATGGTCTGCATCAATGCCATATGTATCCTAAAAACATACATTGCCCGTGCCATATATATAAAATCTAGAATGTTTGTCCTTTTATGTAGTAGTGTGAAACGATCTTCTATTAATTAATTCAATACTGTTTGATGGATTTATACTGCTGTAGAAATGTATTACTACGGCAAACATCTCCTTATGTATAAAGCTGCGGGCAGTGTTTTTCCCATATTGTGATTAATTAGATTGCAGTCGTATGGGAAATGTTTTCAATATATAGCTATTATAATCCCTACGTGTCATTCGCAATATCGGAGATCTGAGTGAAATCCGGTGTTCACGATTATAGGTCAAATAGGTCACTTGGGTAGGCGCTTTAACCTAGATCGCACCACACCTAACTGCATATACTAAGGGAAGCTAAATTAGCTGTGGATGTACGTTTCCTAAGTGATGAATGTAAATATATGACGATCAGCTGTCAGGCTTCAGTAAATCATAGTATTTACTCGGGATTGATAGGATATTTCGTTCTAGACCAGTAACAATCCACTGTACAGTATTGCTACTTTCTTTTTGAGGTTAGTCACTTCGCTGCTTCCACATGCAAGTAGTGTACACAACATGATGTTACCGCGTGTTCAACAAACTGGTATGTTGACTGGCGCTCCGCGAGCCTATAAAACGGCTAAATTTTCAGCCTTTTCAGATAACAACTTGCGACACCGGACCCTCTCGGACGTCTTTCGATATCGCTGATATATGTAGGATTTGTTTTGCTATTCGAACCCAGAATGAAACTGGGATAAGAAATGTTCTTATGTTTAGATTTCTTTGAACCACAGAAAATTTCTGCTGAATGTAAACTGTGGTGTCAAAGTAGTTATCTTGTATATGTGTTAACTTATGATTAAACCACATACACACGTGTTGTTTACTGTGAGTTGTGGTGTCAAATGGTAATATGTGCATGTGCTTCTGAGTTTTGCCTACATAAAACTGCTTTCCAGTGGGCGTGACACATTTGTTATCCCTCAAAGGTAGATTAGATGGTCCCTTCAGGCTGATGAGTAGCCCAGACATATAATTATATAGGTCAACTTACGTTTTGATGTGTGGGGTGTAGCTGTTTGTATACTTAGTTACTTGTATATATATTTATTTATGTATAGATTTGTGGAAGCATAGAATTTAAGGGATGTTTAGATGTGGATGTTCTGAGTTAGTGCCACCATGAATATGTATCCTAAAATGAACACACACACAAATTTATATACACACACACACACACACACACACACACATATATATATATATATATATATATATATATATCACACACACACACGAATGTGTTTGTGTGTGTTTGTTTCCCTGTAGGTTCGTAATGAATTCTGACAAAAGAATCTTAAACGGCAGTGACTATGACATTTGTTGAGACTATTATTGGGATTATGATCCTTACTAATTAAAGTTCGGTTTGTTGTTGTTGCTGTTGTTATTTTAAGCTCTTAGTCGTAACCTAAGTATCCCTCCGCATGAGCAAAGTTTAATGTTCGCCTGGAGTGCGGTTTATAATAAACAATAATACGCTAATCCTAGGATACAGTGGCCATCTAGCGGGAAGCAGAATAACTACGGGTTTAGACAGAAAACTACGAACGAGCAGCGCTATTTTTGGTTCAAAGACTGGTCAAAAATATTCCTAAAATGGCTATAACTACAAGTGTTTTCCGTCAGATATTTATATTATGTCTGAAGTAAATGTTTCGCGCACAACTCCTATACGTTTAACCAAAAAGAAGATAAAGCCAAAGTGTTGCTAAGTTCTAATAAATTACCAATTTAAGTACCATTTAACGTGGTTGTAAGTCGAGAAAATAATCACGGGAAAATGTTTGAGCTATTTCGGGAATCGAACCCGTGATCATTGGTGGTTAGAGTTAACATTCTTTACCGGCTAAGTGGGGCTCATGAAACGTTTATGTCATCTTAGCCCCAAATCTTCTACCTAACAACTGCCAGATTCAA
This sequence comes from Paralvinella palmiformis, assembly GCA_025642065.1. Lineage (NCBI taxonomy): Eukaryota > Metazoa > Annelida > Polychaeta > Terebellida > Alvinellidae > Paralvinella > Paralvinella palmiformis. The sequence goes on from JAODUP010000561.1 coordinate 63,683, forward strand.
CGCCTTCTGTGTGATAACACTTAAGAACATCATTTATTGATTTTTGACGCTCAAATAGTTTATGCTATAATTAGACAGATTCCATCGACCTCAAGTACTTCTACTACATGAACTACAGATTCATATATGTGTATGGTGAGTAGTGGTCTTCTTGGTTTCCTTGGGGAACAATACAGTTTTAAAATATTGAAATAGGTAACTGACGGTAACTAAACTGCTTTTGAAAATGAGAAAGGCAGCATGACGTCACACACACACACACACACACACACACACACACACACACACACACACACACACACACACACACACACACACACACAATATATATATATATATATATATATATATATATATACACACATATACATAATTTATTCTGATTTATGCTTATATTATTCACACATTATTCATACTGTGTATTAATATTTTATTTCTCCATTTTAGGTTTAATCTTTCTTGGCCGTAGTGTTCGACACAAAGCCTGGTTTGTTTTTAATCATAGTTTCTTTTTTTATATTTAGATTATCCTCTTTTGGATTATTTTAGAAATTTGTTTTTTCTTTCATTTTTTTCTTCTAATTTTACCGGTAATTAATTATACTTACAATTAAATATTTAAAACAAAATCAGTTTGGAGTTAATTGTTGTTTGAATGAAAGTATAACACCTGTGCCAGCGCCTTAACTATCTTTATAAAACACACACACACACACACACACACACACACATATATATATATATATATATATATATATATATATATATATATATATATATGGCCAGCAGCTCTGTTCTGTGTATTCTGTGGTTTCTTCAGACATCATTCACCAAACACAAGACGGGTACGAATGATAACAGACTGTTAAGGGACCAGATGCTGTGTGTGCGTGTATAATTATTAGAGACGACTTCACACGTCGATTATCCTAACCTCAACATCTTGTATGGACTCGTATTGTCGGTGGTTATTCTCACTACAACTACACCGTTCAATCGGTCAGGTCAATACTCCAACGAAGTCAGGAGCCGAAAAATTCCTTTGTTCAGTCGCCAAACATCATATATATATATATATATATATATATATATATATATATACACTCTACCGGGAACCCATAAAAACCATCGCTATATGCACCCATATTGGTGTCATGACGAAGTTTGTATATTCATACAAGCCTCCGGTTATTGTTTATCACCATTAGGCACGCGGATAGTCACCGGATCGTAAACAAGGGGATATTTCTTGCGATCAACATACCCAAGTGTAGGTAACTGTCTATGGCAAGTAAATGTACACAAGGTAGGCTAAATGGGCCGAGCGACCTCCAATGGTAATGAATGAGGCGAAGTGAAAGATGAAACACCCTTCTGACATAGCTTAGGTCTATGACGAGTCAACATCAAACTAAATACCTGAGCATTTATGGAAAGGTTTATGATGTGACTTTCAGTAGTCATAGGTAAAATATATATTTATTATTTGTCAGTAATTAAACAAAAATGTCTTACCATATCACCTAAATTTCATTTAATAATAAGCTTTACATTATTGTAACAACAGAAATTAGACAATTGAGGGATTTGTGTGATATTCATAATTAAAATATTGATTAATTCACAAAACGATCGCAATCTTCAACTCGATTGTACTTATTATTAATGTAACAAAAATTGTAACTCGATGTGATCTCATCTTCTAACTGCTCCAATTTTGCCAATCACTAGGTGGCGCTGTATTACTGAGGCAGTGGCTAAAACACTCCGATGTACATGTTCGAGTTAGTATTGTAGCCATAGCATCGTTCGGGATAGACGACATTATACAGAAGAATATACCATCAGGTTCAATGTACAAAACATACAAAAGGCTAAATCTGCAGACGAATGTATGTGGAAAGCTCTGCCTAAATATAATAAGTTAATGTGATCCTATTGTTATACTGCGTAGATACATATACGTGCTAGTGTTGTAAAAACGTATCAATGTAATTATGGATCATATATTATTAATGGGAGTAAATAGTTTAGTTTGCCTTGCCGTTGTTACTAATGGGATATATGGCTGTCATCCGACAAATATGTTATCTTGATGCGATTAGAACCCTGAACCGAAGATTTCCATCGTAGTACCATAATCACTGATCGTCCATGTATTATTATTATTATTATTATTATTATGTGTAATATTTTGTCAGTAAATATTCTATAACAGATATTAGTCCTTGAGGTCATTATATATCTAGGTTTATGTTAAGGATACATTAATTAGTTGGTTGTCATCTCACATATTTTAATAACGTAATGACACTTACTTTTATGACATTAAATATTAGCACAAGTCAAATTTTACCTCAAAATATATTAATCGAAATCGTGAGAAAAAAAATTTTATCTGAAAATCACAGTTTGATTTCTTTACAATTCAACAAATCCTCCATTCTTATCTCAAAGTTGTCTTTAATCAACGATGATGATGATGGTGATGATGAAACCTTTTGCTAGGATTATAATCAAACAAACAAATACAGACAAACACACACACACACACATACACACACACACACACACACACACACACATATATATATATATATATATATATATATATATATATATATATATATATATAAAAAAAAAAATAGACACACGTTCACTATATTTCTTTTCAACACAAGATATGATTTAGAAAATACCAGTCTATTGATTATATATCAACCTATCTGATTATATATATATATATATATATATATATATATATATATATATATATATATATATATATATATTGTGTAGTTACAGACAACCGATATATCTACTTCAACTTGATGACCGTACTCAGTTCTAAAGCTTCACTTGTCACGTACAGTGGTAATACCTAAATAGTTACTCCAAACTTAATTCTTAAAATATGTAACTAAATAATGGAACAAATATTAATTACGATTCATCCTTCTTCTTATCTACGCAACAGTACAAAACAATACATAATATTACAATATATTTAAACGAAGGTAAAATTATCACAATACAGACAATATAGACCACGATAAAACCAACATAGCTTGACCGACAAAATAAATTCTGCATTAAAACATTGATTGAAATATAAACTACAAACAAATTAAAGATACAAATCCAAACCAGAACGCACTTATATATATATATATATATATATATATATATATATATATATATACATATATATATATGTGTGTGTGTGTGTGTGTGTGTGTGTGTGTGTGTGTGTGTGTGTGTGTGTGTGTGGTCGTAGTGGTGTGTTCTAAAACAACATACTGTACTATATTTATATATATATATTTGCATGAATGTTCAGTAATCTGTATTAATTCTCAGTTAGAAGCAGACGTATTACCGGAAATTTCAGGTAATATACATATTACCTAATTATACAGATTAACTGTAACATATATATATGTGAGAAAGAGAGATAGGGAATAGTGAGATCTCATCTAATAAGTCGTCGTAGCCAGATACTCGTGAATGTAAATATAGTCCGAATTATCCTAGAATTGGTTTGATTGAATAGTTGTTTAACTGATTATTTGATTTAATTCATCAACCTCTACTCTAGTCACATCTGGGAAATAGATCGTAGAGACAATTCCATAGGGAAATAATTCACAGAATACAGTTGATGACTTGCTGATTAAGAGCGGGATCTCGAGTTATCGAATGAAAAGATTTAAATGAAATTTCACACAATATTTCATTTCACTTAAACACCGTGTTGATATCCATAGTTTTAGCGAAATAAAACATCTGTATGCCATTTTCGTCGCGGAAAATATATATTGTGTGAAACATGCTTAATTGTTCCCACTTTTGAACGGAAAGGGCCGTTAATTTATTCACTACCTGCCGAGTGTAACACCGAATTATCATCATCTACTGCTTTTAAGCCCAACATCTGTTTAAAGGCGATTTTGAACTTACTGTTAGCATAAGCATACAGTATCGGGTTGATGGCTGAATTGGCGTGACTGAAGACGACGGCAACGAGTATACATGGCAAACAAAACGGTCCCCCGTATAATAACAGAGCGTTCATAATATGGAGAGGTAGCCAACTTATGGCAAATAGGATGATTACCACAGCGAACCATTTCGCTGCTTTGGTATCTTTTCTTAAAGCCGTATTTCGATTAGAATCTGTTGCTAACTGCTGTACGGCGGCAATACGACGTAACTGTTGCTTAACAACATAGAATATATAACAATATATGGCGAACATAAAGCCGAGTGGAATCAGCGTACAAATGAAGAAGTTTACATAAACCACGTCTCTCAGGTCTATGACTGCACCGAACGAGCACCACCCATCGTACGTCGACGATTTATCCCATATCAACAACGGTATTACGGCAATGACGATACCCATCAGCCAGATAATGACAATAATAGATAGACACAGCTTGGCCGTACAACTCTCGGCATATTTATATGGATACTTAATGGCTATGAATCTTTCAACCGCAACCGCGCACAGTCCGAGTACGGAAATCTGAGTCAGAATAATGATCATGATATTTACCAGAACGCAACTGACGTAGTTCTGCTTCAGGCCAACGAAGGAGACGATGGCACACGGGATGCCTAACACGCCGACCAAGAAGTCGGCTGTCGCCAAACTGGCCACGAAATAGTTGGTGACGGTCTGTAGTCGGGGATGTTTGATGATCGCTGCGATCACCAAGCCATTGCCGGCAGCTGTGATGGTGGAGATGACCACTTCACCTGTTATGTAGATAACGAACAACATCTCCGGACCTGGTACGGGCGTTACGGTTGAGTAGTTGTTATTCGTCGACGGCATTACTATACTCGTTGTCTCATTATCGTGTACAATGTGTTCTAGGAAGTAGATTTCGAATGTATCTGTAAACAAAGGTAATTGGTTATTCGATTAGCACACACAGAAATACCAACGAAACACACACGCACACGCGCACACACACATACAAATATACGGATATAACGAAACGATTTCTTACGTACGGCATTTCCATCTGCCTTTTCCATTGTAATTGTTATGCATATTACGAACACGATTATAATTAACTCGCGGTTATTACGTATAAATAATTAACAAAATACTCGTTCGCTAATGATACTCTCCGACCATCTCCCGGAAGAAGCCATGATGTAGACGCAAAAGCCGTCAGTACCCAAGTAATACATTCAGTGAAGGTGTTTCGTAATAGGATACGTTGTCGGATAACTCTCTGATATATCACGACGACTGATGTAAGGATGTCCTATTATCTGATGCGTACTAAACAATAGAATACGCCTTCAAAGCAAACCAATAGGTGTCATTCTGTGGGAGCTAAATCAATGGCTGAAATTTAAAAAAAACGCGTAAAACGTATTTCTAAATAAACCATAGTACGTATAGAAGTGTGAGTTACCCACTCGGCGGTTGTCAGCCGATTGTAGACTCAATTTTCGACTGCAGTCAATATGCTGAACTAAATTTGATACAATTTATTGGTAGAGTGTATTCGGAATAAATTCAGTTTTGACAGCTGGAGTATATACGACTGCGTTTAGAAACGTTCGTTTATAGGTTGTTAATCAATCACGTGTCGCTATCGAAGACACAGTCGATGTTACGTTAACTGATACACGGATGATGGTTGTGAGGCATCTTCAGACTTTATTGTCCAAGCATATATTATAGACCTACAGACGGATTAATTCTATTGGCCTTAGTCCTTTTCGCCATATGCTCCACAATCCAGATCTTCCGGAAACATACCTTATTATTCTAAACGGTCATTCCCCCGATGCAAGGGAGCATGCATTATTATAAGGTCACGACATTACAGAAACGACTATAGGACTTTTGCCGCTGACGTCAGTGTCGATGCCAATCTACCGACATCATCATCATCATCACCACCACCAGCCTTGACTGAGGAAGATTTCTCGCATACGCCAAAACTGGTGACGACGAAAGCCATCCATCTCCCGCTGAACTGATAGAGAATGTAGTTAAATGATTCTAGTTGAAGGTGCTCGCCATGTATTCACATTACACAGCTTACCTGTATTTCCCTACTTTTTGTACATTCGTCGAACTGCAACTGACTACAATAAGTAATACAGAGTAAACATTACACATCTTTTAGATTGAGAGACACCTGGCGAATAGTTCAAACAAACTATCTCATATATTACTACCACCTGACGGATACACTGCGCGCGCTCTCTCTCCTCTCTCTCTCACACACACACACACACACAAAAAAAATTATATATATATATATATATATATATATATATATATATATATATATATATATCGAATAAAAATATTTACTATAGTAATATCTTTAATTTACTAATTACGCAATTTATATTTCAGTGTATATTCGAATAAAGTAACCGACTAACATGTATTGAAAAAATAAATGACGATAAATACATATAGTTATTCCTGAAATTAAAGCAAAGATCTTATTAAATAAATAAAACTAAATATCAATTAACAGAATACAATTTAGTCTGATAGGATAGGGACATATTACGTCTTAGAGACATATGGGAATTCTGTATAGCAAAGATTCCTATACACATTGTTAATAAACTGTTGTTCGGTTCTTCAAACTAAATCTCGAAACACCAACTTCTATTCTTCCAAATAGAAGCACTATTTATCCCCGATGTCGAAAATAGTAAGTATTCACACCGAGGCTAAATAAACTTTCTTCCAATTCACACTAAGCCGTTATCGTCAACAAAATAAATACGATGAATGAATAATTTCAAATAAATATTAAAAAATAGATTTGTTTGCCCGACATTCATCGTTAGTGTATAAAGCTGCTCCAATAGGTCAATGTTCGAATCGAACAAAACTACTAGAGTTCAGTAGCTTAAAAATATTAATTAAAACCAATAAATTAAGCATAATTGATCTATTAGCTGGTGACACATATCTCATAACTTTTATTGATCTTGCCGACAAGATGATCATTCACAGTCAATAACAGTTTCCCGAATAGTCAGAGTCATGTACAACATCAATGTTTACAAATACTACAAACACTACTAAACACCATCCTTAAGTCTCCCCGGCCTCCCTTACATCTGCGAAGCATTAGAATGGTCAATCGTCGTATTTAAATCGTAATCAACAGAATCGGTAATAAATATACAGGATATCCGGACAAGTTGGCATCTGTGGCATTAATACTGAATTGTCACATTTCTTGAGAGTCTAAGTTACTTGTTATTAAAATGTTTTCTGTTACTGTGGCATTAATATCTGGGTTTACTAACTGATGTACTGCATGAGTCGTCGGATATCTCAGGAATATCATCTCTGACATTTTGAAAGTGTTTACCGCAAATTAGATTATATCAACCACAAAGATGGAGAGAATTAAAGACATCAAAACAATGATTGATCGAGCGAGTGAGTGAGTGAGTGAGTGAGTGAGTGAGTGAGTGAGTGAGTGAGTGAGTGAGTGAGTGAGTGAGAGTGAGTGAGTGAGTGAGTGAGTGAGTGAGATGAGTGAGTGAGTGAGTGAGTGAGTGAGTGAGTGAGTGAGTGAGTGAGTGAGTGAGTGAGTGAGTGAGTGAGTGAGTGAGTGAGTGAGTGAGTGAGTGAGTGAGTGAGTGAGTGAGTGAGTGAGTGAGTGAGTGAGTGAGTGAGTGAGTGAGTGAGTGAGTGAGTGAGTGAGTGAGTGAGTGAGTGAGTGAGTGAGTGAGTGGTGAGTGAGTGTGAGTGAGTGAGTGAATATAATAAATATATCTAGAACCCTAAATAAAATAATTATGCATTACAAGATATTATATAATATATATATATAATATATATATATATATATATATATATATATATATATATATATATATACACACACACACATACACTCTAAAACATCGAATACAAGTAATAGCACTAAATAATGATTAGATGACTAGAAATCCAAAGTAGAGTATAATCCAAAAGATGTACTCACAGTTGAGGTAGTATCTATATCATAAGTTAATGTTCTGTCTTCGCTCCTCTATTCCAATCTGATTCTCCAGCCATTGGTCGAGAAGTCTTATCGACGTCTAAATGGGTTTCCATAGCTCTGATTTCGTTGTTGCTAATGGATACACCATAACGGACATCCGGCTATATTAATGGCTGGAAAAAAAAATTCCGTGAATAAAAAGAATTTTTCTTGTTCAACAAAGAAACAAAACGTAAATAAAATAAAATAAAATAAACAAATATAGCTGTCTAATAACGTATATGACATAATATGTTATTACAGCTGTTATTTAGTAAATACATTATTATTATTATTATTATTATTATTATTATTATCATTATCATTATTATTATTATTATTGTTGTTGTTGTTGTTGTTGTTGTTGTTGTTTTAATTAATATTTTCGTTTTTATTGCTGCTGCTATTGTTGGTGTTCTTATTGTTGTTATTGTTATTCTCTTGTTCTCTTGTCGTTGTTGTTGTTGGAAAATACGATAATACATTCAAATGCGCACGCACGCGCGCACACGCGCGCGCGTCTGTCCTTCTTTGCTACTAAGTAGAAGTTTACTTCGAAATTTTAAATCACACACACACATACGAGCGCGCCCGCCCGCTCACACACACATCCATAGAGAGGGGGGAGAGTATGTATGCGTGCGTGCCTGCCTGTGCGTGCGTGAGTGTGTGTGAAGGCGCGTGTGTGTGGTGGTTTTACAGATAAATGAAGCTATTTACCAATCCGACAAGAATGCCACCAACGCGTCTGTGTCACAATATCTTTTTATTAGCATATGTTTATGCCGCGTTACGATAATTAACCCAATGTAAAAGTATAGATATATCCCGATTATCCTTGTGTATTTTGCTGAGGTCATAAAGATGACCTTCTGTTTGTGGAGACCGTCTTTCGCTACCTAGGCAACATGGACATTGAGGACACGAACCTCTACGCGATGACTAATCGACAGAAAGGTGGACGTTAAAGCACGAAAGGTGAACGTTCGAGTGACTAATGATTAAGGGATAACATATTATAAGTTCAGCTTTGAGTTGCATCCTTCTTTTATTGTTTATCGGCAATAATAACTACCAAAACCAAGTCCGATGTACGAATGTACGATGCCTAGATTGTTGCCATATATTATCATATTCACTCGGTTTCTAATAATATAAATGTTTGATAAGATAAATGGTTGATATTAATGAGAACTCTTATATTTCTATTATATCATAAAGGCGCATCATGTCCTGGTTTCGTTTTTTGTGAACGCTAACCGAAACTTGTTATGTTTTGGGTTTTTTTTTTGTTCTTCATTGCTATCAACTCCTCAGTCCAGCCTCTTTCTCACTATTATGATGACTTCCGACTGTCACGGACACAGAGCTATCTATCATCATCATCCGGGGCCAGTGAGAAGACAGCATTTACGCTACACTGGTCCCACGATGTACATTCTCTTAGCAGTTTATTATTATTGCGTTGCATTTAATGTTCTATATGTATATACATGTAAATTGGAAATAAGTTCATTTGTCATTCGTCGAGTACTGACAACGATTTAATTAGTGCCAAAAATAACCACCAATCTCTCTGCTAAGTTGGATTTTAATTATTTCTGTCTTTATGATTATGAAATTTAAACAAACATCGTCCCATCTAAAATATCGTTTATTACACTAATACGAGTTATAATTATGCGTCATTATAGTACTGTGTAAAAACTAGATCAGTCGAAAGTTTTTGGGACATTGCGTTGCTGTCAATAGAATTATTCTTGATAATCTTCCTATCTTCCTATTTCGGAATAAAATGATTACGTTTGATTAATTCATTACTACATCCCTGAAAACATATTTCTTTGGATGTCGTGTATGGTTCGTTATTGCTCTTCTCGCCAATTACCAGATCAAAGATATTCATACATAACAAAATATCCAATCTACCTGTAATGTTCAATAACCAATCGATTGGAAATGGAATGAATCAGTGTAGCTGATGAGACTGCTTTTGCACTTTTTTTAATTGACTGAAATAAACCTTCAACTTTATCATTGTACTTAGCATGAGGTATTTGTTTTAGTTGTGAGTGCCAATTGTTTAGTAGCTAAACGTATTGCACATGGTGACCTATTGATATTCATCCTAGCAGCTAATGAAAATGGATTCGATCCTGAACAAAACCACAACAATTGTTTGCTATCTTATTGAATCACTTTAAAAAGTCTGACTTTAAAGATCACTCGAGGACCTAAAAAAATAGCAATCGACCAGTGACCACTTTCGGGCTATTTCGGCTCCATCTTATATAAACCACCCAATTACACGGACCAAACGTGAAATAAGTGCTCACACTTTCGTATGTGTGTCCTATTTCTGTGACACTCGGATTATGGATACCAATCCTGTTGTACTTCAGTTCGCCGAAGCCTAAAAGCTGTAATTAATGAGGTGATGACGTTCCGCAGACGGCATGCTCCTATTGTCCATCTGAACGTTATATGATCCATATTTCAGATGTAGCCAGTACACAGACTGGGATTTAGTGATTCGAGAGTTTGATCATAAGACAGACATGCTGATACATTGATGCTACATCTGATCTAGAATAATATAAATAATATTTCTGATAGGAGATTATAATTTCTGCTTGAATCATAATGACTATCATTTAACCGAACTAAATTATAGTAGTGTGTGCACACGCGCATGTGGGTGTGTGCGTGCGTGCACGCGTGTGTACACCTGTATGTGTAGGATAAATACTCCCACATGGCTATATATCGCACGTATAGCCGACACGGAGGGTAAAGAAATGGCTCCGTCACTAATTTAATATGATTAAAAAACCTGAAAAAACGTGGAAAATAAAAGACTGAAAGGCAATGAATGTATTTATAATATTATTTGTCTTAATAAAGCCTCGATATGCATCAGAAATTATAAACTGCTGTAGATGAAACACTCTTCAGGTATGCCCACGCCGAGGTTAGAACTCAGGTGGTAGTGATCTGGGGTGTAGGTCAAAAGTCCCCTTGGTCAAAAGCCCCCATGTTAAAATTCCTCACCTCTTATTTAGAAGTTGTTAAAAAAGTTCTCACGTTCAGTTTAATATGAAATTACTTGTTATCAAGCAAAATGTTTCACATGTTGGAAAATGTGAAATTTTAAATTGATATATTTTATTTATACTTTCTTTTGAAAAAGACCTGGCGTCATTTAATGCTGAGACCAACCGCTTTGCCCCAGTTGGGCCAATCGTGATGGATGATCGCCTATTTTAATCAAGATTGAAACCCAGTAGACCAGCTGATCTCTTACAAAGACTTTATTCTAGCTTGACATGAAGCCGCCTAATTCACATGGAATTATCTCCAATTAGTCAACTAAGTCAAAGGGTTATCTCTTCTAATCAAGATTGATGCTCAGAGCTCTTTATGGTCTGACAAGAAGCCGCATATATTTGTGATTCCGATTGTGGGTAAATAATTAAATAAAAGGTGTGTGGAAAAGCAAGTTTCATCATTCATCAAGATTTGCTTATCATGGAGATTATCGAGAACAACAAAAGATACACAGATCCAGAGAGTTGTTCATTCTGTTTCACACAGCCACTATTCCAACCAGGATACAGTTACTGCCACTAAGATTGAAGCTAAGATCCAACGCCCAGCAGGTCCAGATGGCAGGTTCCAGCACTGTACTCTCAGAATGATGGAATGTCAACACCCAGACAATGTGTGGAGACTCTCGCACCAATAACCTGTGTGAGTCATGAAACAGGGGCTTCAGTACTCTACTTGGTACATCACACCCTTCCATTTGGGGAACGCCTCAGGATGGACCATGCCAATGTTAAGGCTGCGATTCTCCTTGAATTTCGTGGTTAATATTTGCACCGCCTGCAAAGAAAATAACATATTATCCAAGTATATATAGGGCTTTTAACCTAGGGGGTTTTGACCTGGAGGCTTTTGTCCTGGGAGATTTTGACTTAGTGGAACCCAGGGATCTGTGGTCTAACGCGCTACCGGAGGAGCACCCCACTCGGAATTCTTTTTCTCAGGTTTCATTAGGGGTCAGGGTGAACATCAATAGTCACCAATGATTCTTGATAATGAATAAAATGACAAAGATAAAGGTCTTTGTAGCTAATTAAAAGAAATAACAAATCCAATTTTGTTATCTACACTGATGATGGGGACTCCTTCAGTTTGAAATCGATTCATTATTGAACATTACAGGTAATTGGCGAGAAGAGCAATAACGAACCAGACTCGACATCCAAAGAAATACGTTTTCAGGGATGTAGTCATGAATTAATCAGACGTAATCATTTTATTCCGAAATCCAGAAGCATATTATAAATATCATATTGTTCTACGATAGATCGTCTGGATTGTTGTCAGTTTATAGACAAAGATCCCGAAACCCGTTAAAGTAGAGCACTGCAATGTTGTGTTTCTTCTTCCTAGAAAGTGTTGCCAATGCAAAAGTGTTATCATGAAAACGTTGTGTTACTAATATCGCATAATTAATCTGATAGAAATTAAGTTGCTATTAACAACACGACATACAATTCAAGTTCATTTGAGCCTCAAAATGGTTCTGTAATTTCTTTTTGTGAGCTTTTATTTGTATTTTGATTAGTTATAAATAAAGCAAATAGTTCATTGTCATTATAGGTACGTCCCGTCTTGTACTTACTAACCCCCCTCCCCCAACCCTCTGATATCTTCGACATTCCATTTTGATGCTCCAGAGTGCATTATTACGCTTCCGTCGGTAAACATGCTAATGGGGTTATCTGGAGCTGACATTGATAGCTAATAACCTTTAATAAAGGTACAACATCGAATAAACAATACCAATCTTTGGACGATATAATTATGTCAATCATGTTCACGTATTAGTGACTTTGTAGGACAAAAACCTAATCGTGAGTATATCCAGTATACGACTAATACCGAGTAATACCAAAGATAGGGCGATTATATCCGGACGAAATGTTTCCATATTGTTATGATAATAGAACGGAGATAATACACGACTCTTTCGGATTATTGCCATTCATGTGTATTGTTTTCGTCTGCTCTTTTCTTGTGTTCGTTTGTATGACAACGTTCGTGATATTTGACCTATATGACCTATACCGGGTAACAGACTAACTAATGAACTAGTTTACAACTGACAATGTCAGATTTGTTATCTACCTATGACCTTAGCGTGGTACACCACATTTGATACGCGTAACTGACACTGGAAATAAGGTACGATTAGGAAGATCGGAAGATTATTAAGAATAATTCTATTGACAGCAGCGCAGTGTCCGAAAAACCTTTGGAATAATCTAGTCTATATATATATATATATATATATATATATATAGTTCCAGCTCATTTATCGGCAACCCGATTAACCGAAATTTCTATTAACCGAACGACAAGCATGTCCCCCGAAATTCTCCTTGTTTATGCGAAAATATGGAACATTCTATAAATGTTCGGGTAATATTACATTTCGGTTAATTTTACGTCATTTTGTTCAGCAAGCGCATAAATTCACAATCTCTGCTACAAAAGATTGTTTTCAAGCGTTCCAAAGAATTATGTTTCTCAGACCTGTAATTAATTGCATTATGCAATGACCGTTAAATTGCGAAGAAACAATTTGAAAGTGACACCAGATTTGAGTAGATTTGGAGCAGAACATCTCGAATAAAATTACTTACTACTACTTATTAAGCAATTATTACCCTAAAAATACTGTTTCTGCGATCAATTACACTTTTGTTACCAGGGGAAACCGTACCGTACCTGTGAAAACTGATGCTATCAATTGCAATGAGTTAGTGTGAAATATAATAATAATAATAATAATAATAATAATAATAATAATGTGGGCCCATGGTACATACATGTTATACATTTGTTCACACATGCGATCAGCTCGATGCAAGATAAATAATCTTTTAAAAAACATATATTCTGAATGTAATTTGAAAGCATAATACATCGCTAGTCTTTTAATAACCGTTTCTCATTTAGACGAAAGTATATAAACCAAGTTGACTGGAAATCTTTCTATGTAGTACTGATATGTGTAAGTTTGTTGAATAGTTTCATACAATGAACACATCATAATAAAGTGATAGTCGTCTTCTATAAAGCTGATTTGTTTTTAGATTAAAACAATATTTACACACTCTACCTGGGCGTTTAACTACACCCCTTAATCTCTCAATAGCTAATCTGTCACTGGAACATCTTAATCAGAGTCAAGCAATGTCTTAAAAGTACAAGAAGTTGGTAATTTAGATAAACTGTTGATTTCTATAGACCAGTCCCACATGGCTATGTCTACTAGCCTTTGTTTAAATAAACATACAAACATATCAATATTTCCAACCCCTTGAGTTAGCCAAATATGACCAAAGCCATAACGATACAATAGAAACTTTATATCAGTTGCCCAAGGATGTCTCCATGCTATATCTAATTCATATACAACTGTATAACAACATTTAGGGTATCTGCTGAGTTCATAGAATTGTACAAGTTTTAGCAATATTTAATACACCTAGACATATATAAGACATATACTGTTTTTTCGCCAACATTTCCCTAAAACAGCATAACTTGATGTATTTCGAGAAACACCAAGAATATATTGTATAACCCATACCTTGCCGCACAAATGTTGTATATTTCGTATTATCATAATAGCTTTGTTTGCTAGCTGGGCAAGTGTTTTAATAACGACTGACCATTTCAATGAAGATGAAAACGTGATACAGTCAGAATCCATTAATCCGTCAAGGTTTGTCACATGATATTATGTCGGATAAACGAGAATGTCGGAATATCGAGTCCGTGGCATACCGTTAGTCTGTGTCACACATTTTTAAATCTTGTCTTGTTGAAGTTTGGGGTAGATATCCCTGGCTTTCGCTTATTGGGCACAACTATGTCTTGTCTTGTTGTTTTGTTTGTTTGGTTTTTGTTTAGTTTTTTTTTAATCATAAAGATATGCCTCCGTATTTAAACCAATATTCAATAACCGTGCGCAAGATACGGAAAGGGCATTGAAGCCATTGATCATTTTGGTGTTTATTGATTACAGGCACTATAAAGAAATACTTATATCACTTAGTCCATCAGATTAACTCATTATCTGCTCATTGGAAAGATCACACATTTATGTTTGTAATTAGACATGAATGATTATGATTGGCTATTAGATAGCCACTGGCAATGGAAGCATCGTATGTCTGTTTATGGTCGAGGACGATTATAATTGGTTACGATATAGCAATTATCGCGTGTGGACAGGTTAATGAACCATTACCGACAACATGTTGGTGTGTCGGATGATGGATTTGTCGGATAAACGATGTCCGGATTAACGGATTCTGACTGTACTACGATATTTATAACGTGTCGCATGTTCTACTTGAGAACCATCGAAAAACACCTTTTCATTTCCCCGAATTATTCCCCCGTTTCTGAATGCAATAGCATTAGTTTTGGATAAATATACCGTCAATATGTAATTTCTGCAAAATTGACTCAATATACTGGCCTGATGTTGCAGCCTACTTACTGCATTATTAAACATTATTACGTCATCAGCGAAAATTAACAATTGAACGCTGGGATACATTTCATTCATATATAACCCTGTACATCCTCCATCATAACACATTTTCACTAATTCATTTATGTACAATATGAACAGAAAGGGATTGTTTATCATACAGCCTCCTCTTGTTCCAATGAGACATGTAATATAATCTGATAATCCTTCAGGCGTTTTCACACAGGACTTATGTTGTGCATACATAGAACGTGTATCATTATACCGTGTATACCGTTGTTAATTAATCTGTACCATAAGTGACCATGTGGAATCGAATCAAAAGCGCGGGTAAAATCTACCAACAAACAGTAACATCTACCACCACGTTTGCTTATATATTTCTGAGCGACACTGTATAATGTAAACATATGACCAACTGCTGATCTACCAACTCTGTAAGCCGATAGGCCTTCATCCAATTTACCATGTCTATATGCCCATACAACTAAACGATTATTTAAACAATTTCTAAATATCTTGCCAAAGCAACACAATAAAGAAATGCCACGATAGTGTTTAACATCTTCCCTGGAGCCTTTCTCAAATAAGGGGATAGTATTAAAAATAACATTAAATAGTTGACATATCGGTTTGATGAGAATATCGATAGAGTTTGCATACAATTCATACATTATTCCACCTACACATGATGACTTTCCCTTGGGTAGATTTCTTATCGCTGCCCTAATTTCATCTTCAGTTACATCCGAAGTTAAACAATCAGGTTGACCTTCATCACATATATCGCAAACATTTTCACGCAACTGGTTGTTATTTCTGATATGTTTCACCATTTCAATCATTATTTAATAAATTTCTGAAATGAGTAAACCACTCATCTGGAGTTATGTCGGGCTTCTTTGAGTTATGGCTCGAGTAGTTTAATGTGCTCATAAATATCGCCGAGAAACGGAGTCTTCATTACATGATCATATTATTTCGGTATTATACGGTGTCGACTAATTCCGGTGTAAAATGTAAAAGGGCGGTGCTGATGGATTGAGAATCTGCTGTGACATCCCTCTGATAATCAGCCTAGTGTCATTCAATCTTTGAAATCTGTAATATTCACGACTTATAATATCGTATCAAAGTTTTTTTCCCGGAGTCAACATATCCGAGAAAACAAAGGAAAGGCCAAAGGAGCTTATGTCCGCTGGGTAAGTAAATGTCTTCAAGGAAAACGAAAACAAAATAACAAAAGTCAGCGATTTGTTTGTGGTAAATATTTCAAAAATACATTTAGTATAGAAATAGTTCTAAAAATATGACGAATAGAAAGCCATCTTCTCTACCTCAGCAAAATAGACAGAGATCACAAGGATGCACATCTAGTAAATATCACGAACTACCTGTCGTCAAATCTGTGAAGGTATTAAATGTTAGAAGCAGATTGTTGTTCATATATTTTTGCATTAAGTTAATTATCATAACACGACCTAGACATATGCTAATAAAAAGATATTGTGACACAGACGGGTTGGTGGATTTCATGTCGGATTGGTAAATAGCTTCATTTATACAATACTACACACACACACACACACACACACACTCTCTCTCTCTGTGTGTGTGCATGTGTGTGCGTGCATCTGTACGTGCTTATATACATGCGTATGTATATGTGTGTTGGACTGCCCGTGAAAACACAGCCAGACACTGTGTGTATGTGTGTGTGTGTGTGTGTGTGTGTGTGTGTGATGGTCTAATTTGTGGCTGTGAATAATATAAATTAGTGGTGTGGTATACATAGTGAACAATAGCGATCCAAGAACATGTGATATTTGCTCCGTGTATGTGTGTGCGTGGTGTGTGTGTGTGTGTGCGCGCGCGTATGTGTGGTGGTGTAGATTCTTAAATAGGGACTATGATGTATCCTTGAACTACTGTTTTTTACCTATAATTGCAATGAGTATTTAAAATGAATTCGGAATTTGGGGATCAGAATTGGCACTAAGTAATGCATGTTCAAATTGAGTTAATCGGAGTTATTTAACCTCGGCGCTGTAGCAAGCAGCCGCCCTGGGAAACATCCCACAAGCACAGCTGTAGGCTGAATCAAAATCCACAACCTAAGAGTTTCCAGCGTAGTACTCTAACCACTCTGCCGTTAGAGCATCTTTTCAACTTGATGCAAATATTCTATACCAGATGACGACATATAAGATCTTCTTCTGTCCCCATCTTGGACACTAGGTTAGAAGCACACACTCTACTCGTGATGTGTGTCGATCATAAAACACGATGACTATAAAATTAGTAAAATCGCATAAACAATTGTAAACAATGTAGAATATATCTCATTACCATCAGATAATGATAATCAATCATTGTATAAGAGCTAACTATATATTTAGTATAAAAACAATTAAAAACCCATCAACATGACAGAACTCGTACAGAATCAATGTTTCTCCTCAAACAATACATACATCAATCTAAATTAGTAATTATAAATTGTTCTACACCTGACATATCTATACATACGTAGACCTATACATGTACATGTGCTATTCGTCAGCCTTTGGACCCCAGAGCTAATCTGCTTTTTGTACGTGACAAATATATCACGCCCAGGGGAAGCGGCTACGTAGAAAAGCGGAAGCATGTACAAAACATACCATTTCCCACCACAGCTCGCAGTAAACACCACGTGCGTGTGGTTCATTGGTAATTTACTACATACATAAGCTAACTACTTTAACACCACAGCTTACATTTGACAGTAATTTTCTACGGTTCGAACGAAATCTCTACATGAAATATTTCGACATCCCCAGTGCTAACCCCGGCGTGTTATCTAACATTACAGTTTGTTGAACACGTGATAAGATGTATACTACCTACATATGGAAGCAGCCAAATAAAAATGGATTTCTGAACCTGAACGAAATATCGCCCCAATCCTCAATCCTGATTTACTCAAACCTAACGTTCATCCACGTCTAATTTGGCCTCGCTAAGTAGATATAGTTAGGTGTGGTGGGATCTAAATTAAAGCGCCTATCCGCTTGATCTATTTGACCTATAATCCAGAACACCAGATTTCAGGCAGATTTTCTATATTACGAATGAGACATCGAGATTATAATAGCTACACATTCAACTATTTCCTATATGATTGTAACGTAACTACTCACATTGTGGGAAAAAACTCTGCCCGCTGCTTAATACCCATGGATATGTCTGCCGGAGTAACGAACGACTTCATGAGTATAAATCCATCAAACAGCATTGCATCAGACACCAAAATAAGCATCTGTTGTGGCTGGTAGGCCACAAAAACATACCAAATTCTTTAATTTCGTGTATAAATGCTCCCTTGTATCTGGACAGAGAGCAAGGAATTAGCATCTTCCAACCAATGACGTCATATGGTACAGCTACCTTAAGATTTGGTCAATGAATGTGGCTCGTTTTGAAATATGCGCAAGAGTGGTGAAGGTTAAGACAACGATTGTATATCCTAAGACTGGTTGTACAACACTTGCATGCTCAAATTAGTCCATACAGTGTTTGAATGCTTTGCTTATCCTCAATGTTAGTCACCCCTTTGACTTATGACCCAATAAAACATCCCCCAAACAAAGGTTGGTAGGGGCATGATTCAAACCCAAATCTGAAAATTTGCAATATGGATTCCTATTCACTGCACCACTGATGTACCTACTTTCCACACAGATGCATATAAATACATCTATAGTGCCTATTAACTGAAAGATGCCGCATACTGTTTGGCTTCAATTAATTCAAATGACATTATTTAACTCATAATTAATGGATGTTCGTAACTAACATAAAATCATCACAAAGTAACCCTCGCCAAAGTTAACGGTGTTATCCTTGACTACTTTTAAACAACAACACTCATGATGATGATGATGATGATTATGATTATGATGATAATGATGATGTTCTTATCCAATTATTGATTCTAATAAAACATACAATTTCTTTGTTTCAGATATAAACAACAACGATCTAGACCAGGATTAGGGTAATCGTAATCGGTAATCGTAATCGATTGTAGATGCAATGCAATTGTAATCGTAATCGATTACATTGTAAATGTAATCGTAATAAGTGATTACTTTCACGATTACACAAGATTATTGATGAAGTATCACATTCATGTTTGTGTTATATACATTGTAATCATGATTGTAATCATGATTACTTTGCAATGTAATCTTAATCGTAATCGATTACATCCAGAATGAATGTAATCATAATCGTAATCATGGTATTCTCAAGTAAGCGTGAACCAACCGTGAGCTAGACACAGTTTCTTGCCAAGTTTGACAACAGAGTTTTCTAGAAGGTGAAACAATTAAAAACAAACATGGCTTCGGCGAATTACTCCTCAAATGTGACCATCAATGATGGTTTTCAGGCGGGGTACATTACATATATAGCAAGCGAAGCTATATTAGCTGCTCTCACGGCCTTTGGTAATGGCTTCGTCATTGCAGCAGTCATCACGCATCCTCAGCTACAGAACGTCACCAACTATTTTGTGGCAAGTTTGGCAGCAGCTGAGTTTCTGGTTGGCATTTTGGCAATTCCGTGTGCAGTCATCTCTTTCGTTGGCTTATATCAGAACTATGCCAGCTGCGTAATGGTCAACATGATGATTATCATTTTCACGCAGATTTCTATGTTTGGACTCTGTGCAGTTGCCGTTGAAAGATTCGTTGCAATAAAATACCCGTACAAGTATTCGGAGAGATGTACTGTAAAGTTGTGTGCAGCCACAATCGTTACGATCTGGTTGATGGGTATCGTTGTTGGCATAATACCGTTGCTGATATTTGACATGTCGGCAACATATAATGGCAAGTGTGCCTTCACGGCTGTCATCGACATGAGGCACATTGTATATGTACACTTCTTCGTTTGTCTGATCATTCCACTGACCTTCATGTTTGCCATATACTGTTACATATTCCACGTCGTCAGGCAGCAAATTCGTCGCATCGCTGCCATACAGCAGATGTCAACAGAAGCCGATCGAAACAAGACACTAAAAAAAGATGCCAAAGCGGCAAAATGGTTTGCTGTTGTCATCTTATTATTCGTCATCAGCTGGTTTCCTCTGGACATCATGAACGTGGTGACACTATACGGCGGACCAACCTGTCTGCCTTGTCTACTGGTTGCGATCATCCTCAGTCATGCTAATTCCGCCATCAATCCCATACTCTATGCTTATGCCAACAGCAAGTTTAAGACGGCCTTCAAGCATATGTTAGGTATTAAGGGTGTAAACATTCGGGACACCACGATATAGGAGTTGAAAATATGATAACAATTCAGATCCATCGACTCACATTCCAGTAAGAACAAAGCATTATCCGTTGGCGTTTAATTCAGTTCTTCAGGTACATCCTGTATTTCTCAATAAAGATACGAATTAACTTAACGTTTGTGTGTTCCTGTGTGTGTGTTCCTCGGTGTGTGTATGTGTGTGTGTGTTTGTTTGTTCGCTCATGCGTTTGCGTGTGCGTGTGGGTTCAGCTGTGTATAATAAAGCACAAGCACAGAGAAGAACGATTCTTCAGGGGACTGAATCCAAAGTGGCGACTTTTCATGCTGAGACATGTGTAATGTCTCACAAGTCTCTAAACCGCCAAGCAACAAAAAGCCAATCACCTACAGCCGTAGAGTTTGGGAGTAAAACATCCAAATCAGATCACGGCAGTTTTGAGAATGTTTAGGTTAATTATCTAAGCAACCCTATTTATAACTATTTTTCAATTGCTGTATCTTTTTCAAAGCTTGTCTTGTTGAAGTTTGGGGTAGAGATGGCTGTCGCCCATAGAGCGCAACCACATGGTGTTGAATTTTGTTATTATGATGATGGCAGTTGTTTAACGTGGTGGCACCTCGGTTTACTATCAATGTCATATTCGGGGGGGGGGAGCCTTGCTAGTTGACTGGTTGGATGAACAAACTCCTCCTACTATAATGTCACGGCCGGGATTCGAACCTCCGACCTCCCGCACAGCATGAAACATGGGTCTTACCCACTAGGCCATAGAGGGGTCTGATCTGTACTCGTTGTTGTTGTTGGTGTGAGTAAGGGTCTTTTTGAAGAAGTGAGGTTATGATGTCTAGTATTTATGTTTTACGGCCATTTTTGTGCACCAGATAGGCCAAATGGACCGAGCGACCTTCAAATGTAATGAGGCGAAATCAAAGACGAGGCGCCCCATGATGTCTGGTAGGAATGTTGATTTTCTTATGATCAATGTTGCTGGGTAATGGTATTTTTTTTTCCAAAGCAATACTATATAAAGTATATAACCCAATTGCCACTGTCTTCAAATGTCTGTTTGTACAACGGGCAGGCGTCACGAAGCGACTACTATTAAAACTGGTTAGCTTAATTGCTATTAAAAGACTGACATCTGCGCTGAAGCAGACCGTAATAGCGCGTCATAGCTTCGGTACTGTTAAAAATATATGTTAGCATTTTGTCTGCTGTTCTAACTATTGTAGTAATAACGTTCTCAATTGTTATTTATGACAAGCAGACTATGTCTAACCTTGAATGCAATAGTACAAACTGGACATAACTGGACCTAGGAAAGATATTTCTATTCCCACATACAACTAAGATGAACGTTATACGAATCTAAAGTTGTTATATAAAACACACCAATCACGCGAGCTGTGTCCAGTGCGCTGAAGTGTTTCTATTCCTAGTTTGTGGTACTTATAATGCTTTAATAGCATACTGTGCTATATTCTTTTCGTGCTAAGACATGTGTAATGTCTCACAAGTCCCTAAGCCGCCAAGCCACCGTTCGAGATGCGATGAAAAGTTTCTATTCCTGAGTCAGTGGTACTTTCAGAGGGCACTGTGCTTGATATATATATATATATATATATATATATATATATATATATATATATATATATATATATTTACAACTAAATATGATATCAACAGGCTAATCTTTTTGCTGTTAAAGCTGGTAATATTGCAGTAATACAAACACTGTCATAATGTGTTGACTAATAAGTATTTATCTTATTCGGCCACTCGTTACAGTTATAATGATCCTTCCGGGGCGTTTTCGGTTCATAATAATAGAGGTTATTGTAAGTTAAGGCAGAAGAACAGTAACTATATAAGAGTTATCTAGGCTTATAAAGTTACTAATATTACTGAAATACAATGTCATAAGACTTGGACACAATTGTGAACCATGGACAGCTTACCTTTTTCTTGTATTCGGCAGAGTACACCCATTCATCAATTACAGCCCTAATGTATTTGTTGACGGACTCCACGTCCACTCCTGCACAGATCACGTGATCATAGATGACACCAATAGAATGGTTGTCTGGTGTGACGTCATTCAAGATTTCATATCCACGTCTGATTTGATTACAGTTGGCAAAGAAACCAGATTTGTCCACTAGAAAGTTAGTGCTATCCCATTCCTATAAAAATGACAATATATATACAATATATATATATATATATATATATATATATATATATATATATTTTATATATATATATATAGCAAGCACGTTGCTATTCTCTCTCTCTCTCTCTCTCTCTATATATATATATATATATATATATATATATATATATATATATATTCTAACCATATAAGGACCCTAACATAGAAAATATTAACAGATTTCTTTCTTTTTCAATTATTGATAATGTTTGATACGTAATTAACCGCATTATATGCTAAGAACACTGTAGTTTGGGAGTATTTAACAAAAGCACGATTTAGAGTACAAACAACTATATATTGGTGGTTCTGATAGTTTGGACTTTAATTAACAGGAATTCGTTGTATGCGTCCTTGTCATCCCAGTGCATTTTACATGAAATCTAAAGTAAAATACATTTCATATCGTGCCTCATTCTACTTGAATTGTCCTAAGGCGATTTGCATTTAAAATATATTTATAACATATTCTAGGATCATATAGCTCAAAGACGTTTTATAAATAAATACGGTGGTTTACAGAATATAAATAGGCTGATTCAAATAAGTGGGTTTCAAGAACCTTACAAAATATTTCTTTACTTGCTGCGAGTTTAATATAATTAGTAAACTTCCACAGCTTCGAAACTGAGGCTCTCAGAGAATTATCTCCGTACACAGCTGTGTGGCTTTTTGGTGCCGTCAAAAGTGAACATAACTCACATCGCAGCACTCTCACCGGTATATATTTTTGGCTCAGATCGCTTAGGTATACTGATGCAGTACTTAGAACGGGCAAAATAGGATCGTGTATAGTGATCGTACAGGAAGCTAGTGAAGGTAGAACAAAACTGGGGTCATACGTTCCCTTCCCGTATCGCCGTAGGCGGTTTGCCAGAGAGAGGTAGATATTATATAGCAATGCACTGCCTTAGTCCAGTTGAGAAATAATAACGGCTTGGATTAAAATTTTGGATGTCAGATTATTTAAGTAGGCCTACTTAAAAAATTACTCATATAATAATTATTTGATAATAACTGGACTGACACAAAACATTCACCTCTTTCTTCAGTCTAGAATAGCATCCAATAGAAGCCCAAGATTTCTCACAGACATGAAAGAATTTATACAACTGAATCCTAGCTTAGCGCGAAGATTCTCAGTTTTCTTCACGTGTTGCTTGGATGAGAAATCAATTAATTCGATCTTAGCCTTATTCAATTTCAGCATGTTGGTGTTCATCCAAATATTTATATCTGCAATAGAGGCTTCGATTGAAGATGAAATATCATCCCATTTATATATTGGCTTTAAAGTTATGTATATTTGCCTATCATCAGTTTGACAATGATATTTAATGTTATTCTGTTTAATAGTTTCACCAACTGGTTTGGTATACATAGAGTAATTCTTTGGTCTTAAAACGGATCCTTGTGATACACCAAAGGGAAGACCTACATCTGGTGATATTTTATCCGCGAGAGAAACACTGATTTCTTAAGTTAACCCCTTCCTCGAGTTAAGCTTATCAGTGTACTGCACTAAAACCAAATTCGGTATAAAAAATATATCTACTTGCTTGATTTTTTTTTTTAATTGCTTCAAAATGGCATAATTTACCTGATAAGAAAGTATATAGAATGTACTGCTGCTATAAGTACATTTAAAAATAAAAATTGAGAAACACAAATAACCCCGTATTGAGCAATGGCTCTGCTAAACAGGTGCTGTCAGAAAATTTGTCTATATAATTAGTATATTTCACGAGATGATCGAAATGTAGCAATTAAGAATTAACTTAGTCAATTAACTCACAAAGTTCTTCTATATAAATGGGGGGGGGGGGATATTGACTTTGTTCATTTTTACATCCTTGAATCCCATCGCATCCACAAAATACAGAACATGACGACCTGACAACTTAACAAGGGCATCTTAAGACCGCATCATATCATCTTTAGAACATTAAGTGGAACGTGCCATTTAGAGATTTAATGGAGAAATGCGGTAAATGACACTCATCACATATATCTGACCTATAGTAAGTATATTATAAATATGTTAGTTTATTTTGAACTATGCACATATTTCAAACAATAGACAATTATCAAGTTCATATGTTCTATATATGTCTGAGGCAAACACCAAGACGCGTCCGTAATCCCAGCATTTGTTAATATACCGTACGTCAATAATGGTCAGTCTATCATATATATTTACTGAGATAAGTGTTAGCCTAATATCACACCCTCCCAACATTTAGTGGAACAATTAGTTTAATCTCAGTAAGCAATCAACTACATTAAAATAATAACATTTCTAGCGCATGCCAATTAATACCTTATTACCTTTACCCGCTTGGTTACCCCTCCCCCCCCCCAAACCCAGTTAGGCTCAATCGTATGCTGATAGGACCATGACGAGTTGATGATTGAATTATAATATATAATATTTAACAACAACTTGTATGCCACAATACATATAATACAACAGTAAAACAAAAAGTAGTTGTAAAACAGCATCATTTACATTCACAGCAAGACCTACTAATACTTCCAACCAATAACAACAGTATGTGGCGCTCCTAGTGAATAAGTACGAAAACAAGTTTGACGCAGTTTAGTAAGCAATGTTACACGTTACACGGCGAAGGTAGTTATTACTGAAATGTTTGTGTTGTATGAATGGATTGATATAATTCAGCGCTAGTATTAATGTCACTTAAGCTTTAGTCGGATAGCTTTCATCTATATACGTAGATTGTGACATTTACTCGGTCCCAGAATCTCCATTACTCATTTACTGAGTGAGTCGGTGCGCTGTCTAAAGCCGTCAAGTAAAATAGTTAAATACAGAAAATACAATTATTGACAACCCATTTTACGCCTGGCTTCCAAAACTCTAATATACATTGATAAATATATCCTTAGTGGATCATAAGAATTCTATTAAATAATAATGTATTGTCTGTATAAGAAATAACTAATTCAGGTGAACTTAGAGACGTAAATAGGCCGTCTATTAGAGTTTGTCGATTAGTCGCTAGGGGCGTTGCTGGTGATAAAGTATCGGAGATTCTGGTTAAATTGAAATAGAAGTGTGTATTCCAAACTTCAATAGTAACAACGTGAGAGTATTATATTCAGGAAAAATATAATGGCTAAATATAGTAAATGTCTGTTTTGTTTAGATAGTTCAATACACCAACATAATTGATATGCACACAGGATTCATCATTTCATGCATGTAAACTCAAATCCCCATCTATGCCTATGGAGACTCGGACACAAATGTGTGTGTGTGTGTTATTAATAAATTGCATGACAAAGCAATTTTATTTTCCCCCATTATAATTATTTTAGGGTCACTAGACGTATGCCAGATCTGTCTCCAATATATATTGTGGTGACTGGATTTCAAACTTCATCATAAGTCATAAACCATTTTATAAGTAATCCAATTATTACATTCTTGATATGACTCTGGCACAATATATTATTTTCCAAGTCACCTCTTCACGTATTATCTCCATTTGAGATCATGAGAACAACCACAACATCACATAATCCAGGAAAACCAATCAATACTTCATTTAGAAAATCACCTTAAAAATGGAATTAAAATTTCAATATTTCTGACATACCATTACAAGCTTTCTATATCTGTTGTTATGGCTTCAGAGATTATAAACAAAGGACTGAAAATTAGTGGTCACCAACTCGCCCCCTGGTGACTATTTGTTGGTGACTGAGTGCAACTGTTTTATTCAGAATTACTATTGGACTTCATAAAGTCAAGATTACTAATATACCGAATGTGTATGGGACATAGTGGTAGCTTATGCGATACTGCTGTGTCCATGTGTTGCGGACACCCCTCTCACCTTCTGATCTATTTTTCTTGGGAAAGCCTGCCTGGACACTCGAATCGGACAATTGAATCCAGAATTTTACAACCCAGGTTCATAAAATTCAGGACTCGACTGGCTGATTCGCATACACACATGTAGAATCATGCTCGTATCACTCTGAGATGTATGTTTACACGTTTTCTATTTTTATTCGGATTCGCATACCGCGTATATGGAATTTATGCTTTAGTCATTGACTCACGTCAAATAATTTAAGTTTTGGCTGGTAGGATTTCTTGCTGTATTCAGAGGAGTTCGGTTTAGATGACATTGACAAAAAATAATACTTGGATAATCTGTTATCGAATTGCCGAAAGTTGCTGCATTTTCGGAATTGTTTATTGCTGTCCACCAAAAAAGCCAAGACAACGAAGTGTAGATAAGGATCTTGGCTATGTAGAAAGGTGACACATGATGGTAATCGTATAACTTTAGCCCAGCAGAAGCTGGCGATAATCAGGTTGGGGAGTGTGGACCATGAGGAAACAGTTTAAAGTATTTGGGTCCTCTCTAGTTGGAGTGGGTCTTTTAATTTCAATGGGGCCCTTGAATATATCTTTTTTAAACACAGGGGGGTAAGACATAACATACGTAATGAAGGGGCCTCTTGAGGCCTAAATCCAGCCCTTCAGATCAACATAACATTCAGGAAGATCTTATTCTTCAGCTTCCAAATGTAGATGAGGTGGAGGAAGTTGGGATGGGAATAATGGCATAACGACGATGATTTGAAGTTGGGTGTTGACTTGAATTTGGAGGAATATGTAATCTGTATTATTAGTGTTCCTTTTTTAATCTGACAGTCAGGCATGTACCGATATATTTTCTCTATTTGAGCTAAATAAAAGTTTGTTCTTGTTGGGGTGTAGATTATGTTATTTTTCCACCTGTCACTGTGGTGGTTGGTTCATAAATCCCTCCTGAAAAGACCTCATATTACTTGAAATATACCTGAGAATCACTCATAAAGGGTACAATCCAAAAGTTTCTCTGGGAATGGTTTTATAGAACCCCCTGCAGTATTTGGCTCGGTGGTTTCTCTATTCCCCTTTCAGGGCCACTAACACTGAATAAGGGCCACTAACTTCCAAATGTTAGTGGCCCTGTGGGCCACTAACTTATTTGTCCCAATCTGTACCCCTGTATACAGCCAACTTGTGAATGTTTTAAAGTAATAATTTGATTATAATAAATAACATTCCCTGACTATAGCATATACTGATGGATATATATTATATATATGTGTGTGTGTGTGTATACTTGAATATATTTCTCCCATAGTTTATACATACTTTGAAAGTGTATACATGTATACGCCTGCCTTGTTTTAGTATAATGTTTGTTGTATTAACATGCAGCAAGATCTGTTTAAGAAAGCACCATTTGAACTCTGAGGTGACACTGTCTGTTATTTTTCTTATTATTTTTGTTTACTGAATTGGTTGGACCAGTTTTATTAATGGAAGTAGTCCCATAAGACAGGTTGATATTAGCATATGTTTAATATATATTTACTGTGTTAAATTTTACAATTAAAAGTTTTAATTGAACATTAATTTCAAAATATTAAAACCTTAATAAAACTTTAATAAAAACATGCTACATAACCAAGCAAATACTGCCATTTTATACATTTATTAACTCCTTAAATAAAAAAATATGAATTATCAGAAATACATTTGGTGAATCCAAGTAAAACCTAGAATTTATTATCCACAGGTATACATTATTGAGCAACATTGATATCTAGATATACGATGGCTTGGAGCAGTATTTGGTCTCACTTCAGCAACAGTCCTAGTGTTCCATTGCTAACAGTTGGTGTGTTGTCACTGGTTTGGTATGTGACATCTATACTCAATGATAAACGACCACCTTTCCCTTGGATCAGACTGCCATTGATTGGAAATATTATTTGTAAGCTAATATTTCTCATGTTCTATCAACATAAGAAAGTTTGAAGGTTTTTGCTAATAATTATAAACATGAAGTTGCTACTCATTCCCATTTATAGCATATTTGTTTTCTTTTTCTGATGGATCCATGACTGATAAATTTGATATAAAATACTTACTATTAAATATAATTCCACCATCTATCATTTACTGTTTAATTGCTGTTTGGTTAACCATGAATTTGTTTTCTACTTTCAGCTCTGCAATTTTCAAAAGAAAAAGCTTTTGTTTTGTTTTATAAAACCTCGAAGAAGCCAGAATATGATAAAGTGTTTATGATTAAAATTGGTAACTATAAGATCAATTGACATTCTGTGTTTAACTGTATAATAGCCTTTAATGGTAAAACAACATCTAACTTTATACTTAATTTGGTGATTTGTTTATTGAGGTTTGTAAAAAACAGTACTTAATTTTTACGGTTATAGAAAACTGTTGTTTTGATAAATTGTTAGTTGTTTCATTCCAATTTCAAATCTTGTAGGAAATTTTAAAAGATTATTTTTAAGACAGTGTATTTTATTCTACAGGGGGTCTAGAATTTTGTGTTATCAATCACATAGAACTTGCAAGAGAAGCTTTAATGAAAAAGCAAGTGGATTTTGCAGACCGACTACCAATCTATTCATGTAAGCTGAATAATTTTTTTTAAATAAGTGTACATATAAAAACATAAACAAGCAAGCAGTGAGAGTTATTGAAATGAAAAAATTGTCTTATTATCATATTTTCTTTTCATGTTATTAGTTAGTAATAAAGTAATGATTGTTTTTTTTTCCAGTGATGGAGATATCTCAAGGTGGTAAAAGTATAGCATTGGGTCAGTATGGGCCAGAGTGGAGATTTCTCAGAAAGGTGGCACATCAGGCATTGAGGTTTGTAAAACCAGCACCATAAAAAAGTTGTTTGGAGAAATTGGCAGGGTTGCAAAAAAATTTTAAATAAAGTTTTTTGGTTTAAACCATTCTTGTTTGATTTAAATCAATTAAAAAAACAAGTTAAACATTTCCAAAGACACAAAACTGATGAAGACATTTTTATATTTTATTTATCTTTATCAGTTCAAGAACATTGGTTTAACAGTTTGTATATGAACACAAGTTTTCCTGCTCAGTTTGGAGTGTACTAGACTAAACGTAGAAAAAACATGTTCCACACCAGCACTAGATGAAAAAGCACCTGGAACAAAGTGTTAACATGGAATTATCCAAATGGCTTTTCTGTGATTTCTTCAAGTTTGTCCTTGCATTCTGACTGCATCAATTCATAGACTTCATTGAGAAGTTTGTCATTGACACATTGGCAATTAGGAGGACGTAACCCAGGCAAAACATTGACAGGAGTTTGATAAATTATGGGTGTTCAGCGATGGAGCATGGATAATTGGTAGCACAGATAAAGCACACAATTTGATTGTTGATGGCTGCTTTCTCACTTGCACTTGTCTGCGTGACAAAGTTAGCGAGAGTCACTGCATCGTGTTTCTGCACCTTTGCCAGCGGTAATGAGATTGCAGATGCAGCACGTTTGACTTGACCTGGTATATGGATAACAGCTGGAGATATATGAGTGGTACTGATATCAACTGTGTGTATATATGTGCAAGAATCATAATGCTGCTTCATTCTGATGACAAGTCCCTGCATTTCTTGCACTTAGCCCGACAACCTGCTTTCCCCACACCTTTAGTTTTATTAAAGTATAACCACACACAATCCTGTTTTCTGTCACACTTTGTAAAGTTGGCAAGTATGAATATATACTGATAAAATACCAGCTGTAAATTACACAATAGAGTAGTCTCAAAATTGTCACACAGTTTAACAGCATCAAGAAAACTTGTATTCAGCACGAGATAACTATCAATAATGAACCTTGCTTTGTTTTTTAGGGAGAATCCCCAGGCTGTAAATCTATGTAAACGCTCTCCTTATATATACACATCCTGGCTAAACAAACAAGTGCCTAACATTAACTGAATATGCCCCTAAATGTATAGAAAAGATGTCGCTTCACGTGTCAAATCAGCCCCAAATTAATCCAATTTACCACATTGAAGAAGTGTGGCTTCACTTGTCACCTTCTATTGTGTTCATCTCCCAAGATCATTCCAACCAGAGAATTGGGAGAATTGTCACTGATTAGTATAACTTGTTAGACTACATTGTGTTGAAAATTAATCATCTAACTATATAAGTAACAATTTATCTTAAATAAAACTTCATGTTTTGTAGTGCAAATTAATTGATAAATCCCATGTTTATAAAATAAGCAATAAAAATAAATACAATAATCATTAAAAAAAAACATTAAAAAATCAAAAGGTGCGATTTTTTGCAGCGATTTAAATCAAACAACCCAAATACATTGGTATTTGTTGCATCCCAATATCAAACCTAATACAATTCAAACTAAGTTTTATTTTATTTCCGTTCAGTATATAGATAACGGCAATACTGTCAAATATATTTAGGCTGTTTCAATTTTTAAGATATTTTTGGGATGGTATTTAAAAAATCAATTTCTAGCTTGTTCTCATTTATGATAAAAATGGCATTAGTAGATGGTGATCATTTAATAAACATGAAAAATACTAAATAATGAAATCTACTTATTTAATTTATTATACATGATTATTTGCTGATTAACTTAAATTTACGAGCTGTTTGTAGAGATTATTTCAAATAACCATGATACAATTTGTTAATTAATGCCATGTTTTAAAATTATTAATTTGTTATGTTTCAAATTTTAGGAATTTTGCTTCCGGAGAAAAGCTTGAAAATGTGGTCCAGAAAGTGACAAATCAAGCAATTGATTTGTTAAAAGGAAAAGGCAATGAAGCATTTGTCATCAAGCCAGTATTAGAACTTGTTCAGTTTAATATCTTCACTGGCCTGTTGTTTGGAAAAGAGTAAGTTGTGTGGCTTTGTAATCTTCCAGGTAACATATAACAACACCTGGTGGTAATTTACATACTTCCATTGAACAACATTATTTTAATTAGTTTAACAATAACAAAACATATATCAGCTTACATTTTTACTAATAATGAATGGAGAACATGTTCCAGTAAATTGGCAAATATTTTGTTGGTCCAGAAATACCTTAACATGTCGTAGTTGTGCCATTGTTATCACAATGTGATGCATACCTTCATTTCATCGGATAAAATTATGGTGATACTTATTATATATCTGTGCATGTTTCATCCCTCAACAAAAGCTTGATTGTCTCATTTTTCTTGGGTGTATCTACTAAGCCACATATCCTATGTAAGACCAGCACCTACAGTAATAGTGCTGTCATTTATTTTTCTTGATATGTCC
The DNA here is from genome assembly GCA_025642065.1 of Paralvinella palmiformis. Taxonomy (NCBI): domain Eukaryota; kingdom Metazoa; phylum Annelida; class Polychaeta; order Terebellida; family Alvinellidae; genus Paralvinella; species Paralvinella palmiformis. The sequence goes on from JAODUP010000561.1 coordinate 95,995, forward strand.
TATGTACTCATCTGAAGTATATCAGTATTTCATGTTGAAGTAAATGATTGCTTCCCATATAACCAATCTGTGCAAAATCAATATATTGATTATGCTGAACTTGCACTCAGCCTTCATTCAATGTATCAGATCACCAAAAATCAATTTTTTTGTAGAATTTCATAACTTAATGCTGATAATGCAGTTATCATTTTTGGATATTAACCTTCCCTATAACACCAAAATCGTTTCCCCGAAAAATATTGATATTAATCAGAGTTGATAACACTTGTGTAAGATTTGAGGCACTATTTCCACTGAGGTTGCTGGATGGCAGTGTATTATGTTTTATCAGTTTGATTTATATTTTGTTGACAAAAGTAGAAAAATATCCAATTACAATAAAATACATTTCTTAATCAAATAACATGAGATTTTACTTAATCAATTAGAGTGTAACATAAAGAATTAAAATAATGTCAACAACAGTAGAGCAAGCCACGTCACATGATTTGTCATAAGAGTTGTATCAAAATTGGAGACTCAATTGTCTATTTCTTGTCAGATGCTGATATCCGAATTTTTGTCTTGACTTTCTAAATTTATCAAAATTGTTAGTCATAATTATGTTTTGGCTCATGTGCTATCTTTCTTAAAGAATAGGTCTTTTGGGAAATAAAAATATTCTTCCTTATGAGGTAACCCAAAATAGATATAATATTTGTTTAGCTGTTATTTTGTTTATGTGTTGTTTCATGTAAACAAACACATGCAAAGTATTATAATCACATTCATCTTAACTGATACCTCTATAATTATTCTATATATAATTTTGGTATTAATATTCATGGATTTCACGGTTATGATATCACCCTTATCAGGGTGTCTTGGTTCAAGTAATATGGTGATTGTACATTTAGTGTGAAATAGGTTACTGGCAGATATTAGAAATACGTTGTCTCTTGAAAATTTCAAATCCATTCTATAAACACACCTGTTCAAGGTTGCTTTCACAGATAAATAATAGTTAACTTTTAAATCTCTTATAGGATTTTAACAGACATATTATTTGGGTATTATTTTATTACATTATATTTTGACAGAACCTTTGAATGGCTCCTGCTATTAAGGGTGCTTTATTAAATATATTCATTATTATTATTATTATAAATGGAAATTTGAGAGTCACTATTTTCCTGTCATGTAGGAGCTAATTAAAGTAAGATGTCACTGTGATGATGTACCCAATTAAATATAAACAAAGTCCCCATTTTGTGATAACACGATCCTCTCAGCTTTTGGAAGTTGTTTTTCAATGATACAGGGGTTGAAGACTGTACGTTTCATGGACTCTGTACATGAAATGGCACCAGGTCCATTATAGAGAGCATTATATGCAGACTTAGCCCACTCATCTAGTGGTAATTGAGTATAAACATCATATTTTCATTAGTGGTAAAGCACAAGTTAAATTTTTGCTAACATGAACAGTACCAAATTGTTAAAATCTATGTTTTTACCTGCTAATAACAGTTAAAATGAATACCTCCAAATTGTTTTTGGCTCTACTGGTTATGAATGTAAGCACTCATGATTAATAATACATCTATGAGATTCATTATCATTTGCTTACAGATATGACTTTGATGATCCAGAGTTCAAGCAATTTATGAATGCAACACGTGATGCATTAGATGCATTTGGTTCAGGTTTAGCAGCTGATGTCTTCCCATGGCTGAGATTCTTCCCTTTCCAGAGTTCTGGACTGAAACGTCTAAAACATATGATAAACATATTTTTGGAGCTAATGGAAAAGGAGCTGAAAGAACACAAGGAAACATTTGATGCTGGTAAATAGTTAGCCCGGTATTAACTGAACACCTATGATTTCTACTTAAAACAATTAAAATACAGTTCCAATTCCGATATTTAGGAGTTTCAGGCAACTTAATTAACAAATTTAATTCTGTGTATATTAGTATTACCTATATTATTATTACTTTATATTTAATGTATACGATCTGCAAACACGTTTCATGTAATATACTCTATGTTTAATTCTTCGAGCACAGATAATTTACGTGATCTGACAGATTATCTTTTGATGGAACAACGAGAATTGGAGAAAGAAGATGACAAAGCTAAGGAGATGCTGTCTGACCTATATCTTGTTATGATATTATTTGATATCTTTGGAGGTAAGCATAATATAGATAATGTTTTTTGATCAAATGTGGTATGTGTAATAATAATAAAAATAATAAAATGTTTGATCATTATTAGCCTTTCATATGTTTCACTTGAATAAAATATGGTGAAGCTAAATATGATTTGATTATGTTATATGAAATGAGTTCAAGGCAAATTTCAGTGATAGCTATTACATCGCAGTTGAGAACATATATACAACACAGCTGTATATATCACTAGATCCAGAATTTAGAACATTGTTTTGCCGATATCCGGCTAAGGATGACTCAAAATCTTCTAAAACTAAATGATAATAAAACAAATATTTTATATTTGGCATCACCACATTGTGTTAAATCCCTAAAGACACCAGCATTACAGGTGGGTGCATCTTCGATTACCCCTAATGGGTCAGTAAAAAATCTAGGGGTTATTTTTGACCAATGTATTAACATGCATGAACATGTCACATCAGTATGCCGAGCTGCCTACTAACATCTTAAGAACATCCACTGTTTAAAAGCATTCTTGACACAAGAATCACTTGTGACTGTAGTTCATACCTTTGTTACATCTCGTATAGACTATTGTAACTCCCTGTTATATGGCATATCTGATTATAACATTAATCACCTTCAGCGAATTCAGAATAGTGCAGCTCGCATTGTAACAAATACTAGAAAATATGATCATATCACCCCAATTCTTCAAAAACTACATTGGCTACCTGTTAGACAGCATATCCATTTTAAGATTCTGTTAATAACTTATAAATCTATTAATGATATGGCACCAGAATACCTGTGTGAACTGGTTTCCATTAGAAAGTCATCCCGAAAACTCAGGTCATCCAGTCAGATACTATTGCAGGTGCTAGTGTCTCAGCTCAAGTCATATGGTGATTGTGCATTTAGCGTTGCAGCCCCCACTTTGTGGAATAAGTTGCCGGCAAATATTAGAAATTCGTCGTCTCTTGGAAATTTTAAATCTCTTCTAAAAACACACCTATTTAAGGTTGCTTTCACAGATAAATAATTATTATCTTTTAAACCATTACAGGGTTTTTACAGACATTATTTGGGGTATTATTATATTACATATTATTTGTACAGCGCCTTTGAATGGCTCCTGCTAGTAAGGGTGCTTTATTAAATATACATTATTATTATTATTATTACAACCTCTATTATTTGCCTTACCTTATATACTCACATATAAGTCGATTTTGTTAGTGGTAAAAGAGAGTTCCCATAAGCACATCCATCAGCTTATACGCGCGTCATATTTCCTACCAGCTGAAAGAAAGATGCTTTCTGCCATCCTTGACATACAACACTATAGGATTCAACTCATTCAGAGTCAGAATAAAATCGTTACATTGCTGCCTAATAATCCATTATTATTCTACAAATAACAGTTTTCACCAAACTGTTATTTTTATCACAAACATGCTGGGTTTTATGTAATAATACTTGATAGTCATGCACTGTTACCCACCAATACCTCCAGATGTGCTGTGAAACAATGAATTAATAACACTTGCCAATTGAGCTTATAATCAGGCATGTTTGTGTTACCCACAGTTGGAACAAAATCGCCACATCTCTGCCTACCAGTCTTATTCAATAAATTATGATTAATTTTCACCAAACTGTTATTTTGATCACAAACATGCTGGGTTTTATGTAATAATACTTGATAGTCATGCACTGTTACCCACCAATACCTCCAGATGTGCTGTGAAACAATGAATTAATAACACTTGCCAATTGAACTTATAATCAGGCATGTTTGTGTTACCCACAGTTGGAACAAAATCGCCACATCTCTGCCTACCAGTCTTATTCAATAAAATACGATTAATTTTCACCAAACTGTTATTTGCATCTCACAAACATGCCAGTCTTTATGTAATAATACTTGATTGTCATGCACTGTTTACTACTGGTACCTTCAGATGATTAGTGATAATATAGAAATCACTCTTCACATTGTAAACCTTGCTCGCCACTTCCATTGAAACAATTAATTAATAATGCTTGCCAGTTGAAGTTACAATCAGGTGTGTGTGAATCAGGTGTGTTGCCGCCAGTGAAAAACATTTATACTGATATATTTACGACGCATTTTCTGATACCATGAGTTTGAAATGACTGGGTCAGCTTTTTCGGATTGTGACTGATTTTAGGCCATTACTTAAACTCAACGGTGATCATATGCCTGAGGAAAGAATTAAAGGATAACAAATTAGCCTCGACTTATCTGCTGGGTTGACTTATGTGATTATATACAGTAAATCTGTGTGATGAAAATAAAAAATTGCTTATACTATGGTATATAAAAGAACTCATGCTCTGCTTGATGAACTGGGCTGGGCAAAACTGAAGCACAGGAAACCAGGTTATATCATTGTAAACAAGCATCAGTCAATTAAATAATTTCAACTTATTTCTGAATATTATAGTATAATAGATCAAAACAACCTTTATGCTAACAAAGTGGTTAAAGAAAACTTTATATTAAAATTCCTTATGAAGATTGTTGTCAGATTTATGTAAATGAATTGACTACAATCATTTAGGAGTAGTTAGTAGGTTGATTCTGGAGACAGGTTGATTCTGGGGACAGGTTAGATCCTTAAGATGACTGTGCCAAAGTATCTGTGACCTAATTTGATCTGGATAAAGCCAGCTACATGATCCTTTTTGCTTATTGGTGTTGGAGCACGCGACTTTTCTTCTTCTTGCTATACGATCTGGCATGCAGTGAAGCCATAATAGTGACCCTCTAGTAATTTGGATTATTTCCTTATATCTCTGATATTATGTATAGACTGTGAATTTCATTTGGGATTTTGGCTTATTTTTCTAAGCATTACACATTCATTTATGGTATAATGTCTGAGGGTGAACTGTTCCTTTAATAAAAGTATTTAGTCAGTTACCCAAGCAGAGATGACCAGTTTATGTCTTACTGTGGCTAATTTTTATATCACTTCTGTTCCCTACATACATCTAAATCCAATAATTTATTAATGATTGTACTAGTAATAGACAACAGATCAGTTTGGCATACAAAGTATTGAGTATTGTGTATTTTTATGACGTAAGCAAGTTTGCTGTTCACTTACCACTTTCAGCTGGATTGGACACAATTAATGCCTCACTACAGTTTGCTATCGCTGAAGTCATCATGCATTCAGATGTACAGGAAAAGCTTGCCACAGAAGTAGACAAAGTGCTTGGTGTGTATCGTTATTTCTTTATTGATCTTCTAATAATATACCTGTGATACTGTAATTTATTAATGAATGCTTCTGTTGACAAATTAAACACAACCATCTGATCTGATCTGTTCACAATCAGAAATGAAGTCCCATTATGACACCAATACTTAAATCAATCAGTCTCGGACATGAGTAAAATTAATTTTCATATAAATTTTAATATATTACTATTCTATCATAATATAGTCAATAAAGACACACACCTTTAATGCTACAATTATATTAAAGTATGAAGTCGATTACAAATGATAAGAGTTGATTGTCAATAAATAAAAATATTCAGGTTCAGACTAAACCAAATATGATACTATTTTAAACATCTATAAGTTATTAATCATAGAACTATATATATGGATTTAATATGTGATAAATATTGCAAATATTTTTAAAGTATTAAAAGTTTAAGGCAGTTTTGACTTGAGTGATTAAAATATATATTTCTTACATCTAGGTTCTAGAACACCGGCCAGATCAGATCGTGTTAAGTTATCATACACAGAAGCTTTTCTGTGTGAAGTATTTCGAAAAGAGACATTTGCTGTGTTTGGTGTCCCTCTGGCTACAACATGTGATACAACCATTGGTACGCATTGTTATATATTGTACAGTCAATGAAGAAGGTTGCCTGTTAATGTATTAGTCAAATTTATGATTATACTTAATGTTTTTTTTTTTCCTTTGTAATGTTGTAATTCTTTCTGTTTGTGAATTGGTTCTAAATAAACACATATAATAATAATTGTTAATGTACTGGCTCAGTATATGATAAAGTTCTTTTTTATTGGTTCCAGGTAAATATGAGTTGCCAAAAGGTACTGGTGTATTAATCAACTTCTGGGCTCTGCATCATGACCCTGATTTCTGGGAGAATCCATCTGAGTTCAGACCAGAGCGTTTTCTTCAGGATAATGGTGAGCTGGCACCACGTCCCGACAGTTTTCTGCCATTCTCTGCTGGTAAACGTGTCTGTCTCGGTGAAAACATGGCCAAATCGATGTTGATGATTATACTTCCAACGTTATTCCAACAACTGAAGTTCATCAAGCCAGATTCATTTGAGTTCAGTTATGAAGATAGTGGATTGGCAAACATTGCCAAACCATATAAAGTTTGTGTGGAGATGAGAAATTGAAAGGTTTAATGGACATATCCAGAAACTGAAAGAAGCTGAATTGTTCTATTGTGTTAGGGTGATTTTGCACCAAATAAATATCACGGACAACAATACTTCTCAGAAATTATTTTAACATTAAATACTTGACTGTAAATATACATAACTGTAAAAAGTTGTACTAAAGGTGTTTAAGTTGTACTTTCTGACATAAACTGCAGTGGAGCAAATAATATATTATTAATAAGTTGTATTTTTGTGGGAGCCATTTAATTACCTTTTATGTCATTTAAGTGTTGTCTTATTATAGTTATGTGGTGTGTGTGTGTGTTATTTTACTAAACACAAATTATAATATTTATCAAATGTTTTTCTTTGTATAACAATTAAGCCACTATGAAGAGCCATATATATATATATATATATATATATATATATGATAATAGTAGTTTATGTGAAAGTTTTCTAATATACCTAAAACTCACCTAGCTTGATATCTCTCATCCTTCACATAGATAATTCAATAAATTAATTAATTACCCTCAGAGTTTGTTTTCTCTGTAATTTTAGGGACCTTTAATTTTCTCAGAATAAAATCTTTAGAAGATCTTAAGATAACAAAACAATTATGTCACAGTCTCTCATTGTTTCTCTGTTGTATGGATTTAAGAGTAAACCATGAAACTTATACATGTTATTTATTTTGGGTGGTTGGCATTATTTTGTTACCTTGTCGTACTGTAATATGAATTATCTTTCATCATTAACACAATTGCAATGTAAAAAGATTACTTTTTAATATGTAATAACCCAGAAATATTTAGTTTTGTACAATAAACAGCTGTGAAGTCATTTAGACTTGTTTATTATGAAATAATTACATTCTTCATTCAACTTATTAATCTTATAATAATAAAATGAAATAAATATCCAGTCAGTTGTTGATAAAACTATTAGCATTGAAATTGAGAGTTTTAAAGATAAATTGAATGCGTCTTGATGGAAGTGAGAAATAAAATCTGAGCAAACTTAACAAACAGAATTAAATAAATCTGTTTATTTTTCTGGGTTCAAAATAATACACAAATACTCCAGTTAATGACTTAAGCTGTAACTGGAATGTATTACATCTGTAGCATAGTATCCAATTTTGATAACAATATTTGTATGTATATATATATATATATATATATATATAAAAGGCTTTTGTTGACATTTTACCATTCAGAGTCTCAATTAATTTAATTAGTAAGAACAAATCCTGATGTCAAGTTTGACTCCAGGTAATATATATATATAGTACTAGAGCTTTCCGTCTTCATCCATCATGTTTATTGACTTAATATTGAAGGTTTTGGGATTTGATATACTACAACAGATGCTTTAGAAATGATAAAGTTACAAAACATGATCATCTTTTTTTTCCTATAGGGCCAGTGATGGTCCCCCAAAAGTAGAATATATATATATATATATATATATATATATATATATTTTTCAACTTTTACTGTAATTACAACAGCATGTTCTACCTTAAATTATATATATTTGTATGTATTACTTAACTATTATTTTAATTGTAAAATTTGGAAATAAATAAATCATTCATTCTTTCATATCCTAGTGTGACTATTACAGAAACTATAAACAAAGGACTCACTTGCTCCCTTTGTTGTGAGAAGGAATATTGGTCGACTTCTTCAATGGTTTATATCAGCCTAATATGCATAATGATAATATATGCAAATGTCTTTTTAACGAAGAACTGTTTGTGTATTAATTATCTTTGTTGATAATTTATGTTATTTTAAGCAACTTGTGGAGGGAAGGACAGTACTCACAGTCACATTGTTGTTCCCATTCTTCCTAATAAGAACAAAATCCAATGTTGGATACACTAGTGAGTGTGGTGGCGTTATGCCTGTATAAATTTAAGTCATGCATGATGCGTGGCTATATACAAGATACTGTTAGCTGAGTCATTTTAGGAGACAGCCATGGAGTCTTGTCTTAAATGACTCCAGTGACTGAACTGCCGCAACATCTGGGGGAGGCTGTTCCATAGTCGGACTGTATCCGGGAAGCAGGAGTACCGCCAAATTGTTGTTGTTCTGCAGTACGGCTTGAATGACTTTACAGTGTTCCCTCTGGTGGCTGATATCACAGGTGTCAGATAAGACCACACTGGGATGCACACCAGACCATGGACTGCTCGCACATCATCGTCACCTTTGCCTTGGCACAGCACTCTGCTAGTGACTCCCATCCAAGTTGTGTCATCATCATCTGTGTGACGCTGCTAGTTCTCTGGAAGTATTGATAAATAAATCTTGCAGAGCGTAACTGGGTCTTCTCAGGGAAGTCAATGTCTTTCTGGATGTGGGGTTCCAAAACAGTGTTGGCATACTCCATGATAGGTCTAACGAGTGTGGAGTAGAACTGGGCCTTAGTGTCTCATATGTTTCATTGGAGGAATGCACGTGTGACATCGGCTTTGCGGGCTGTGCTGCGGATGTGCTTCTGCCATCTAAGCTTATTGTGCAGCTCCACGGCTAGGTATTTGACGGAGTCTGTAGTTTTCAAGGTATGTCCATGGATAGCGTAGACCTCTTGAATAACATTGTTTTGTTGGTGACTCGCAATAGCTGACACTTTCCTGGGTGAAATTCCATTAGCCATTTTTTCTCCCAGCATTGTAGGGTGTTCAGGTCGTCTTGCAGAAGGGGTGAGTCAGTGGGCTATCTAACTTTCGCTAGCGGATACAATTATCCGAAAACAGCCCAACCCTTTGAAGTGACGCATTGGGGGGGGGGTCATTAATGAGCATTAAGAAAAGCATTGGTTCCAGTAATGTTCCTTGGGGGTACTCCCGACGTGACGACGTTTTCGAGCATTCATTGTTCAGGACAACTTTCTGGTGTCTTCCTGTCAGGAACTGCTCGATCCAGCTGAGTGTGTGACCAGTCACACCACAGTGGGGAGCTTTCAGTAGCAGTCTAGCGTGTGGAACTTTATCTAATGCCTTTGAGAAATCGAGAAGGATGACATCCAGCTGGGATTTCTCCTCGATACCCTGGGCAAGATCTCTTACTGTTAGGATGAGTTGACTTTCGCAGGATCGGCTTGCTTGCGAAATCCATGTTTTGCGTCTGTCAATATGTTGTGATGATCGATGTGGTGGCTCATAACAGAGCTGGTGATGATGTTCTCTATCAGCTTACAACATATGCAGGTTATAGATACCAGTCTATGATTAGCTGGTTTGCTTCTGTCGCCTTTCGTGAAGATTAGTGAAACAAAAGCTTCCTTCCAATCATCTAGCAGTGCGCTTTGCTGAAACGAGGCTTGAAATATTAAGGACAGGACTGGTGCTAATTCTGCTGCTGTTTCCTTTATCAATCTTGCCGAGATGTTGTCCGGTTCAACTGTCTTGTGACGGTTGATGTTTCTAAGTAATTTTGCCACTCCACCCACTTGCACTGTTTTATATATATATATATATATATATATATATATATATATATATGCCATGGAGGGTGGGGGCTTGGTCCTAAGTCAGGCATGTACTCTTCTTGGTGAAGACGGAGGTAAACTGAACTGCCTTGATAGCTGGATTACTGTATACAGGCCATCTGCTATAAGCGGACCAACACTATTGTTGTAGCACGTCTTGTTTGACAAAGCTCCAGAAGCATTTCATGCGTTTGTTAAGGTCAGGAGTTATTATGTCTCTGACGTAGCTGTTGTCTGCATCATGTGCGTTGGATCTTTTCATAGACATTTGAAGTGGTTCCAGTGATCTGGTTCTTTAGTCGATTTGGCCTTGTTATAAGCCAGTTTATTACGTCGTGCTAGACTTTTTAATGTCGGAGTTCATCCATGGAGGGACTGATTGCATGATGTTCCCTATACCCTGCTTGAGCACATTCCACAGAATAATCTCAGAGTAACTACTTAACATTAATGCTAAGAGACTAGCGGTGTCTGATCGCAACGAAGTCATGTCTGCATGTTTCCACAGCATGATCTTTCTGCGCGGTGGACGCTGTCTGAATGGTTTAATACTGGTATTGATGGAGACCATTGTATCATGGTCGATGATGCCGGGCGTGGGTTCCACCCTGTTTATCAATGTGGATCCATTGCTTAGGAAGATGTCCAGAGTGTTTGAACATCTTGTTGGGAATCGTACCATCTGCTCTAGACTGAGGTCTTGGAAGGTTGCGAGGAAAGCCTCATTGATGGATTTGGTATTGCTGTGAACAGTGATATAATGATCCTCCCATTGAAGATCAGGTGGGTTGAAGTCTGCTCCAATCCATACGGTGGATGATGGGTTGTGCTGTATGAGACTGCGGATGTAGAACAGTGTGTCTCAGCTGATTGCACTATAAGTAGTTCACAGATAAATAGTAGGGGGGTTACTTGTTATTTCAGGTTTCATGCTACCCTTGACGTTGATGGCGAGGCATATGCTTGGAAGAACAAATGAGTGTCGTGCCTATTTGGTGTTGTTAGGCTTAATGCAGGGTACCACATGGAGGATCCTGATGGAGTTGAGTACATGTCCAAAGTATGTAATACAATAACATGGTCAGAACATCACAATACGTTCTATTGTTTTAGATAAAGCAAAATAATAAAAAGATAAGTTCAAAGATTACAACATGGCTTTCTCTTGCATGATCACTTCAAAAATCCAATAAACCTTTTTTTCTATTTAACATTGTATTATTAGCCGGGGTCAAAGTTTCTGGATATGTATTCTGTTGGGTAGACTTTGGGACGATCGTGGTCGGGGGAAATCTGACCACTTTCGGACTGAATCTGAAGGTGTCTTATATATTGTAGTTTATTAATGAATATTCCGGGGTGGAAATCACAGTCAATGTGTCAGCGTAACGATTTGATATTAGTTGTTTTTCGTTGGAAGTTTTCCAACACATTCTACCGTCCAAGCTGAAACAATGAAATCGTAGATAAGTGTAACCAACTAGTTACATGACGTGCAGCTTCAATGACCACGCATACGTATTCACGAACGATTAAGCTGTAATATAATATAAGTTAGTTTTAATGTTCCCCAGAAGGGTAAGACAATAACATTACTTCAGTCATGTAAAAGAATTGAGTTCTAAGACTATATTATGGTAAAACAGCTATAGCTATTATCCCACAAAACAGTTATATATATATATATATATATATATATATATATATATATATATATATATATATAATAATAATAATAATAATAATAATAATAATAAATATACATTATTATATAATTATATTATATATATATATATATATATATATATATATATATATATATATATATATATGGGGATAACAGGTAATAGATTTGATCCCGTCAAGAGGTCGAAACCTTTCCATGGATTAATTTCTCGGCTCACAACATTGTGGGTGGCTCACCACGTTAAATGGGGTAGTCATCTCCACCGAATTAATAAAAAGCGGACGTTATGCAGACAACGGAGGCGCCTTTGTTACGCTCTTAAAAATACATGTGAGAAATAAGGAAATGTGTTTGTGTTTTGAAGTACTGCAAAATAATTTTATTTTCTGTAAAAAGCTAAGAAACCAGAGATATTTATTTTCATTATATAGAGTTATATATATATATATATATATATATATATAGAGAGAGAGAGAGAGAGAGAGAGAGAGAGAGAGAGAGAGAGAGAGAGAGAGAGGAGAGAGAGAGAGAGAGAGAGAGAGAGAGAGAGAGAGGAGAGAGAGAGAGAGAGAGAAGGAGAGAGAGAGGAGAGAGAGAGAGAGAGAGAGAGAGAGAGAGAGAGAGAGAGAGAGAGAGAGAGAGAGAGAGAGAGAGAGAGAGAGAGAGAGAGAGAGAGAGAGAGAGAGAGAGAGAGAGAGAGAGCATTACACAGCATTAACATATTTTATACTATTAAAATTGTGAGATCTTTATTTTACATTCAGTGAATGCTTCTTTAATTCAAATAGTAGAGGTTTTGATGGTTCTATCAAAGACTCTTTATGTTTGAGCTCTCTGGTTCTATTTGACTTCGTGGCGCCAACGAAGAGCTCTGGGACAGTCTAGTCCTTATATATCGGAAATCGAAGTAGTTGTGACAACGGGTTACACTATTTACTTTACCGTATCTGGTTTGATGCTGTGCTGTTTTAAGGTGCTTTGGATTTTAGGTGAAGTAATTTTTTTATTAATTTCCTGGATTTTCTGCATGCGGAAAACAACTGATAATTATATTAACAAGCTGTCTTCACTGATTTTAGAAACTACATTGTTTATTGTGGAATAGAGTTTAAGTTTTCAAAAACTAGTTCGAAGACTTTGTTTCACTCCACTGTCTCAGACTGAGACTAGACAAATGATCAAATCTGTGACTAGATCTATATAGAATATCTAGATCTATTAATTACTATGAATGTCGGTATACTAGCAATATTTGTCTAAACCATTTTGACATTATAATTTTAACTTGTCTGCTCGGTAGTTCTATCAAAATTAGATAGCTCTAGATGATAGATAGCTCTAGATTGATACAGTAGTCTGAGTAGATCTATTAATATTATTCTATATCTACTATATTAGCATATGCAAATAATATGATACTGTCAGATGTGTGTCAACTTGTAATAAAAAAAACTACTAGCTATATCAGTATATGTGGGGTTATGGACTATTTGCCCTCAGTTGCATTCAACCTCGATAGAAAAATACTATTTGCCCTTTATTGTTATTTGCCCTTAATAAAATGGACTATTCGCCCTTGTTGTGTTATATATATATAATATATATATATATACATGTATATATATATATATATATATATATATATCCATCTGAAATGACATGAGGCTGCAGTCTGCATGGTGTGCTATCTGTGAAGTAATCCCTGACCTGAGGATCCGAGGCTGCCATTTTCATGGGAGTCGAGCTATTTGGTGCAAAGTTCAGGTTTTGGGTTTGGCTGTGGCATACACTGAAGATGCGAAAACACATAAATTGATCCGCCATTTCTTCTGTTTGCCCTTCCTACCAGCAGAACTAATTCAGCCTGTATTTGCAACCATCCTCGTCTTTGATATCCTTACTTCCCCAATACTCCACTCACTGCGCCAACTTCTTGACTGCACTTCAAACCCATGAATGGGTACATAGCACCATCTCTCTTGGGGTGATCACAAAAGTCAGATTTTGCAAATTGCCACAACAACATGTGAACATACGGGAAATGAGATGTTCGAATGAAACGTCCCACAATTAAATGCCGATAACACTTCAGTTCAGAAAGCATCAGTTTCCATATAATGCATGGACAAATTAAGTTTTATCTGTGATTATTAATAACTGTATTGCTCTATTTCAGATCTAGCACCATGACAACTTTAACTACGCCTGATGGTCCCTCAGAGATCATCAATGCACGGAGAACAGAATCATTGGATGCTCCCAGTATTCTTAAGCTGGTGGAGCCGAGTACTGAGTCACTGTTTGGCAGAGTAAATGTTGTCAACCTTATGTAAGTGATATAGTACCTGTAGTTAATATGTGTATGCTAAGTCACTGGGAAACTCCAGATATAACAATATTTCTTTGTTATAAGATACACTATAAACATTAACTCTAAGATGATTTAAAACTAATTTTAGTCTTTGTTTATTGAAGCGCAAACTGTGTAATATTATAATAGGTGAATTTTTCATTTACTATAGGTTCACAATCAATCAATCAATCAATTTCTTTATTTCAGGCATCAATATTTGATACCAACACGAGTCCATATTTAATCAATATGTTGACAATTGAGAGCAGAAAATATGAAAAAATTAAAATGTGTAAAATATATTACCAAATTTCTCTGACTATACAATTCTTTGTGCCAAAGGCATTTCATCTTTGAGCTGTTGTACATGTCAGAACTAACAAGACACATTAAAATACTGTTACCTGAGGTATTTATGTAATTTTACACTATCATTTAGTGTAGAATTAAAAGTATCCCTTACAAAGCATACCTAAGCAAAAGGTAATTCTGTTTTCTCAATGTGTAACTAAAACAGAAAAAATCACATTGTGATGGTTAAGCGCTCACCGCTATTATATACACATGCTGTCACCTGCTAGCCAATAAGCTAGTACAGTGTACATAGATTCAGACAAGGCAATGAACTGTTGGAAATATTTGTTACCACGCTAGCACAGTTCACACATGAAATTAATTGTTCAGTTTCAACAACCACCACCGTTACACAGGCCCTTATTCATCTAAATATGTTATCCATAATGTGTCAAGAAGATGTAGGCATGTGGCATGCTGACAACTGCTTATATGCTGGTGCCCCCCCCCCCCAAAAAAAAAACCCACATTATGAAACTCAAAGGTTGATACAAGATAAGGTGAAGAGTATACATGTTCAGCACTATCTGTTTCACCAGCAATGACCTGGACAATAATTACCTATAACATTACAAAGAGACTTCACATTGCTCTAGATCTGTTTTGAAAGAATGGTTTGTGTATTAACATGATTAGTCTGCAGTTTGGTACCAGTAATAATAATGGCGTTTATTTTTACAGCATAATCTACCGGTTGATTAAAATAAATATTATGAGCAAGTGGACCAACAGTTGACTACGGAGGCCACTTCACCTTATACTAAATAATTTAATAAAAATATTGCAATGTTAAGGATAATGATGAAGTAAAGTGTTTAAAAAAATTAAACTACTTCATTGCAAGTAAACAGTAGAAATCTTACTTCATTGCACCTGTGTTTGTAGGATGTCTCCCTGAGGAGTCGCTGCTTGGCCAAGATGTCTCAGATGTGACCAATTCCAAAGCTAAACCAACGTCTACACCTGATTATTTGTCATGATTTGTGGCCTCTTGGTCACCGGCCAAAAATAATGCAGATCAACTCAACTAACTCAACTCATGATGTATTTTCAGTGAGAAGGCTGTTCTGGCAGTAACCCTGAGTAACGACAAGGATCAGGTTCTGGGGCATGCTGCATTCCTGGACTATCCTAACCTTGCCAATGTGGATCAGGCCTTCTGGGAGAAGTGGCTCTGTCAGTATTACGATTGCAAGAAGTGCAACGCCATGAATTCGCTGTTCATGCATTATTTTGTTGCCAAACAAGAATATTCACATGGATGTGCCAAGGAGATCATCCGGACAATGTTTAATGCTGTACCTGAGCTCCATTACTGCTTCCTCATTGTACCGAAAGGAGTTTTTCCAGGTTAGCCATCTGCCAATTACTAACTCCAGATGTGTTAGTCAGGTAGTCTACTTATGAAGAGGGGGGGGGTACCTTTTTTGTCTATTTCTTTCTTTTCACCTTTCCCAGCTATGAGTACTCAAAGTAAAATAACATAATGTGTTATAATTAATAAAATAAGTAATTTTATGGCAACCTATATAAAGTTTTTTGTGGTCATAGAAAACAATTGTATTTAATTAGTTCTAGTAGAAAGATGATTATTAGGTGACTGTTTCAGGGATGATTTTTCTCGTAGCTAGTTTTTTGTTGTTGTTGTTATATTACATTAATTGTTACATAGATATTGCATAATCGTCATTAAGCCTTTCTTGGATATAATTCGTATTTTGACCAGAAGGAAGGACTAAAATTCAGCAAATGTTTACTGATGACATGAAATAATCATCAACTGAATGATGCACTTCAGCTTTTTAATGAACGATATACTATTTCAGAATCATCTTTGGCTGATTTGTTTAAGGAGATGGATCTAGTCAGCAAAGATAAGGGACCGGATGGTTGTGTCGTGTTTGTCTGTTACAGGCATGATCATGTACCAGTGCTTCATGTACGAATTGCAAAGTAGGTCATTATACACATGTCTGCTGAGACTTAATTAGGGGGTTTAGTATTTACTCTTAGCTGAAAGTTAATTTGGAAAATGTTGTTTCTGAAATTTCCATGTGTTTTCAAGGATACATAATTTACTAATGGTTCTGAAATTGTTTAAAGGCTATTTATTGTGTGTGTGTGTGTTCACAAATAGATAATTATCTTATATCTTCTATAATATTCTCTGTGTAGTTGAGAAGATTTTTAAAATTCTACATCATGTAACTTCATATGGTTAGGCAACTTTTCAAGTCATATAATATTTCTGAATAATATTTCTAAGCATATCAGTGTCTGAATGACATTATCTAGATAATAAGGATGTAATAATACTTTAAATTATGCATAATCATATTCTCCAGTAGAGAATGTTTGTTATAATAGCTATGTACCAGGCTGTGTACAGTAAGGGCACTTTATTAAATATACATTATTATTATTATGGAGAATAGTAATAACCCATCGATTCATTCAAACACTAGGGTAGAAGACCATGATGATTTAGTGCCAATCTTCAATAGACAGAGTGACATGTTGAAACATACGTATGGTGATTATTTCCTCGCTGAGCTGATTGAAGCTCAAAATGAAAACATGCACTGTATTGTTGCAGAGGTGAGTTTGATTTAGGTCGTTACTTTCAGAAGACACTCGTTCCATTCTCTGATGTTATCAGCTATGATTTATTCGTAACAGGATTATGGACGTCTGTTGTGTGCACGTATAATACATTTGATTAGTTATATCACTGCAACCTGAAATACTTCCAGGTTGGTGGTACAGCTGTTGGATTCATGAGCCTGATACGTGATGTTAACACTGACCTGTTGAATGACTGTTTTGAGTTGGCCCCATTCAATGGTTTAAGAAAGCGTCATCCGGATGACATCCTGGAACCTCCGCAGAGTAACATCACACCTCAACCTTCACCCCAAAGTAATCATGCATGTGTTGTTGTCTATCTCTCTCTCTCTCTATCTATCTATCCCTCTTTCTCTCTATCTCTCTCGCTATATATATATATATATATATATATATATATATATATATATATATACTTAGGAATCATAACTCTGTAGCTGTATGTGTAGTAATTCTCATCATTATTTTAACCTATAAAATGCCAATGTCTCATAACACATATGATCTGTTTTCCTGATTGTGTTACCAGAAGAATTGATTGTACAGCAAGATTTCCTATCAATGATACCTGTAACAAAGTTTAAAATGCTGCACTGAGATGGTTGTGTGTTTTGATTGTCAGAGATATATCAGTGACTTATCATTTCTGTCGATCATTCTAGATAATTTAAGCATCAGAATCTAGCCTGGCTACTCCTGTGGTACAATTAGTATTGCACGGTGCTGCAGACATCCAGGTTGTGAAATCAAATCTCCACATTACTTGTGCCTGTTTGATGTTTAATCCTTCAGTAAAGTTTTTTTGCTCAATAATTTCATTTCCATGGAGAGTAACTCTTCTACTACATGTCCAAGGTGTCGTCAAAACCTGAGCTAAACAAAATGACTACTCACGCATTCATCAGCACAATTTGCTGCTCCATCCATCACATCTAGAAGGCATAAGAAGGTGAAATATTGTTTTTGATTCAGCGTTTTCTTTATTCAGTTGAGGAACAAGAAAGACCAGAGTCAGCCCAGTCGGCTAGGTCCAGAATATCACAAACATCTGAGGTATCAAGACACTCAGAAACAGAGATGGAAGGTTCGGGTTTACCACCAGATAGGTCGGAGTCCGTAGAGAAATCTGTCAGTCGCATAAACTCTGGCTCCACAATGGACAGAGGATCTGATTGTATGTAATAGGAAATAAGTAATATTAATTAATTTAAATATGCAATGGAAGTTACTTGTGTTGTGTGTGTGTGTGTGTTTGTTTGTTTGTGTGGGTGTGTGTGTGTGTGAAATTGTTTTAAAGATATCTGTAGATGGAGCTAGAATCATAATCCATTAAATACATTCACATTGTATGGCTCGTATTGTTATCGCAGTTAGGTTCTTTTAGACTTGTATTTCTCTAAAAACAGTTGTGATTTACATTATACTGCCTGTGAGCGAATACAATTAAGACAAAAAGCCTGTCTATAAATATTATGCCCATAGAAGAAAACTTCGACTATAGAAGAAAAAGAGTGCCGGTCTTGATATACAAAGTTAGTTCAAATTTAAATAAAAGTGGGTGGCGTGAATCAGACAGGATAGAAGGGGTAAGGAGGAAGCTGTGCGATAAAATGTAAATAATCGATCATACATTGAATAAGTATGATATGCTTTTTCACACATATCTTGATTTATTACCTTTAAATCTTGTATACTTTGACCTGGAAAATGGTAATTTTGTCCTGGAAATGGCCAGGGAAATAATATTTCCTTGGCTGTGGGAACCACTATATATATATATATATATATATATATATATATATATAATATATATATATATATATAATTTGTTATATTTGACATAGTTACCAGTAAAGATGATGAGCTGAGGGTAAGACAGAAGCTAAGTGATGCTGATGAGAGCCGATCACTTCTCAGTGATAATGCTGATGTGGAGAGTCTGAAGTCCGAAGCTGAAGAACGAAGTCTCCATGACACGCCGACATTAGAAGTAAGCCTACCGGACTGTAATGGTCTTTGCTACCGTCAGGTTATCATGTAGAGCAATGGGTAGTGCATAGCACTATAAAGAACTCCAGGTCATGGGATCGAAGCCCAATGTTACCTGTATCTTGGAGATGTTTCATCCAATTATAATCATCCAGAAATACAGCTATGACTGTGTATCAAACTCTCACCTGGAGTTGTACAGTGTGATGCCCTAATCACTGTGCTATTGGAACATCCACTGCATAAATGTGATAATATCGTTTCGGGAAACAAGTCATAATCAGCTTGATTTTTATTGCTACAATAATTGCTTGTTATTGCTACAATAATAAATCATTTCAAAATTAACCTTATATGGATTTGTTGTTGTTTCATAAAGATATAATTAGTTCTGTTCCACATCTTTTTATTTTTAAATTTGTGATGAATATTTTTAACATTATGTTATATAAGCAATGCTTCAAGCATCCTCCTTTTCAACATAAATTGAATGAACGAATGAATATTTATCTATGCATAATTACATAAATTATATCTAAATATTCATTTCTATTATGAGTATTTTCAATCAAGTTTTTAAGATTTGCTTATATTGTGAAGAACCTTATTGAAAATCAGTAAATATAAGCCACTTATTGCACATTCTAGGCACAAGCTCAGGTGTGACAGAACCGGTGGTAGCACGACCACCTTCACAACATGCGCAAGTACCAAAGCACTTTCTCCCTGTGTACAAAGGTGAAAATTCTGTATTCTGTATACAGCTTTTCTGCATTGATGAGAGATATGAGATGAGGTAATATTTACTTAAAATCTGCATTTATTTTAATAAAAAGAGAAAATTGATTTATATTCTCAATGGAAGGCTCAACATAATGAAAGAATAATTACATAAATATAATCAATCAATGGCCCTTAATATGTTTCGTCATTATGAGGAATTAAAAATCACTTCAGGTCATGCGATTTCCTGCCAAAGGCATTTGAGTTATTTCCTGAAGATGACTTCTGTTCAATAACAGTGCCTCATCTTGTGCCTGAATTCCCACTACTTCAGCAGTTTGTGGTAAGTGCATGTTCCACTGCAGGGATGACTATATCTTCATTAGATTAGACCGATGTGTTGGTTTTGTGTGAGTTAGATCTAAGTAGTTGTCGAGCTGGCATATTTTGTGTTTGTGCATAACCAGCCAATCAGTTGCATCTTATTTATGGTGCTGCTGATTAAAGATTTATGTTGCAGTGCGATATAGGTTTTAGTATCCACTAATGCTATTATCTTATTTACTGTCATGAACAGAAGAGTTTGTGGTAATACATTTTTATAAATAAATAATTGCTGTTCACAAGATGAGTAAATTTGTGCATAATATATGTATGGTTATATATATATATCTTGTATGGTATCATAACTTGGTCATGCCATAACATATCACTCTGCCTGACCTATTTCCATGATCTGACAATGATCCGTGCTTTATGCCCTTTTGTTTTGATATTCCATATTCACCATTTCAGTGATGATTTTATGAAGTCATTTTATAGGCATGTCATATATTACTGTACACAAATAATCTGAATTTGATGTTTATAACTAATTAAATTGGGATAAAAACTAATAAAAAATACCCTTCTGACAATTTTTAGAGTGTTATCTAATAATAATCATTTACATGGTTGTTGCTTTCTGATAGCCACAGTGAAAACAAAAATGTACCTGTTATGCCAAGTCGAGCTATTCAAATGTTCAGTCAGACAGAATTATCCATTTCCCTACCTTCAAATAATTGCAGTATTTATTAGGACAATTATACACATAATTTGAATATCAATGTTATTCCACAAAATGTAAATATTATGCAGAACCAAGCCTATTTGTGTGAATAATATTGTTTGATTGGTTAATGGCATACAGCTATAGCTTATGGCAACATTTTGTTTTGGGTGAGTGTGTTTTATATGCTTTTGTGTAACATGTTACAACTGCTAATGAGGTATAACTAACCATTTAAAGAACTTAAATGTTAGTCGGCCCATTTAGCCTACCATGTGCACAAAAGTGGCCGTAAAACATCAATCATCATCATCATCATGAGCTTGAATGTTATTACTTGCTGTTTTAACAATTGTTGTTTTTTGTTTTGTGAACTATGGATGATTTTTAGCGTGCTAAACGATGGAGGATAGGCATTCCTTATCAAGAATATAAATCTGGACATGCTCCAGAAATGAATTGCTCTGAACTTTATGTGAGGAATATGGTGTTATTATGCAGTAGTATGCACAACTGCACATGG
Organism: Paralvinella palmiformis; assembly: GCA_025642065.1. Taxonomy (NCBI): domain Eukaryota; kingdom Metazoa; phylum Annelida; class Polychaeta; order Terebellida; family Alvinellidae; genus Paralvinella; species Paralvinella palmiformis. The sequence continues at coordinate 117,379 of JAODUP010000561.1, forward strand.
TTTGTTGTGCTCTTAAGATGCAGTACATGCTCTCACCATTAAATATATATATATATATATATATATATATGTATATATATATATATATATATATATATATATATATATATATATATATATGTGGTTATTTGATGGATGGGTATTTATTTCAAAGTCTGGTTCTTGGCCACTACTTTTCTGATGAAAAAATATTTTAATGAAGGATTTCTTTTATTGGCTGCTACATATTTTTTATTATCATAAAATTTCTATGAACTTTAAACATATCAGAACTGTCTTAAATATTCTCCTTGATCTGGCCATTGTCTTATCTGTTCACATGATGTTCTTATTCTTTTATGTATTAGTCACAATTTTATTACAAAAAATTGATTATTTGTTTAGTTGTGAATTATATATAGACTTTGGCCTTTTAAAAATTGGAAATTTTACAGCTGTGTTGAAAAACATATTTGGTGGGGGGGGGGGAATTATGTACTTCCCAAATACATTCATTCATTTCAGTCTTCCAGGACACAACCGGATCTATTTTGATATTTTAGCATGCACCATGATCCTAGAAAATTTAGCTCAACTACCTGATTTTGATATTGTTATTAAACGGCATTAAGTGATTCACTGATGTTCAGAATTTATTTTATCATATGTTGTACTATTGTGTGAATATTTTACTACTTTTTTCTGAAAGCTGCAAATTTGTTTTTAAAGAAACAAATGTTAAATTATATCACATGTCAGTATTAAATAGAGAGCTATATATGGAATCTTATGCATGTTTCAGTTATTTAGAATCATTTTATCCAACCTTTACCATTTTTACTTTTTTTATTAAATATTTAGAAGATGCCTTTTTTTAATTTTAGGATGAAATCTAAGTATCCCGGCCATTTTTATTGTCTTCCAAAAATTGCTCACGTTTTACATTATTTGTCAGATTTTATTTAAACTTTCACATTTAAAAAAAAAAGAATAATGGTTTTATTCAGAATATTAATAATACTTGATAATTATTATTTGTGTACATTTTACTGTTAGGTAATTAATTACACCAATGCACATTGTTTGTGTTAACCACAAAATGGTGTTTATTTCAGAGAATCACACCAAGAGTACCAAGTACACTGGCACAAGAATTATATGTGTTTGGAAGGGCTGGCTTACTAAGGTAAATTACTCATATATATATATATATATATATATATATATATATATATATATATATATATTAAAATTCTAATAGATAATATTCACAGTGCATTTACAGTGAGTAGCAATATCGTGCTAATAACAATGGGAGTAAAAAAATAAAAACTGAATAAGAGTTCGAAGCAAATCCTTTGATAAGTTAATATATAACATATATAGGTGCAGTGCAGGTGAGAACTAGTGTTCATGAGACACGTGGTTTGTAGTTATTAATCAAGCTGTTGTGATAAATGCCAATCATCTGTCATAATATATTGTATTATTATTTTAGATGTTGCCTCATTATCTTTGCTATAAGTATTTCTTTGATCTTAAACGTATTGTGTAAAACATTGGGCTATAGATATAAAACACTAAAACAATATATATATTTTTGGAAGTTAATGGTCATCTGCATTCATGGAGATTCATGAATAGGCAAGACAGTTAGGATGATTATCAAAACATAAATAGAATTTGATCAATTGTGACCTTTTTCAATTCTATGGCTTTGGTGGAGAATTTGATACAAGAAAGTCTGAATTTTCTAAACGTAGCTTTATATATGCCATAATGTTTGTGGTAGTTTCAAATGTACATGTCTTGGTTTTTCCGCAGGGGTTTTAAGGTTCGCCAGGCTTGCAGCAGTGACTACCAGGGGGTTGAGAAGTTGGTCAAATCTCTGGAACTTAACGATAATCTACTTAATGACCTGCAGCAATACAACAAAGCCAGACGAGATGTCGTTAGTACAGTATAAACATCTAACTAATTAATGTTATGACTAAATACCATTTAATACACATGTGTACACATTTTGGTTTACATGTAAGTATTTATCTGCAGTTTAATATATAAATTCAAAAGTATTTCCCTGCAGATTCTAAGAAAATAAACATATACAAATATTTATAAAATGTTTTTAACAGATTATATGATAACCCTTCTTCCTGTTAGCTATATATGTGCCCTATCCCTCAGTCAATATTATAATTATATTTGATGACAGGATGGTACTGAGATTCAAGCTTTTGTTGCTGACTGTCATGACCAAGTTGTTGGTGTTGCTATTGTCAGGAGAGAAGAGGTGGGTGAATCAATTAGTTAGTCCATATATATATATATATATATATATATATGTGTGTGTGTGTGTGTGTGTGTGTGTGTGTGAGCAGCAGTTTCAAGTTATCCAGTAATAGTCATGTAGAAGTGAATTGACATCTCACATTACTTTGATACAACAGGCCTTTTATTTAAGCATTTGAATTAGTAAGTTTTCACTGTGTCTTCTTTAAAATTAAGGTAGTTTAAAAAAATGTTACTTGCTGCTATTTTAATTCCAGGTGAATGTTTTCAAGTATTTAATGTTATCTCTTTCTTATAAAATTTCTAGATGGCATTATTACTGAAGTGTATATCCGTAACAACTGCAATTTTATTAAAGGCCTAAGTCATTTTATTTTATTTATTGTAGAATTAGCTTACACACTGTTAAGACACTTCCAAAAAATAGTCTCTGTGAAACATTGCCTCATTTTTTGGTTATGCCTCAGTGTTGCAAGACAGTATGAGCTGTTCCCATCTTGAAAATTTGATTGGCAGTCATGACACAACTGGATTGTATTTTTTTCGTTGCATCAAAGTATGGCTCTAATGTTCGGATCAATCTCAGGATAAATCAGATTGTTTTTAAAAAAAGTCAATTTATTTGATTTTTTTCAATTCTGGTGACAATTAAGTCGCTGCATTTCATTGCCACATTTCTTGCATTCCTTCTCATACTCCTTTCCCCACAACTATAGTCTTAGCGAAGTATAACCACACATAATCCTGTTTTTTTGCCATGCATTGTGAAGTTGACAAATATCAATATATACCAATAAATTACCAGCTGTAAATTAAACAATACTGTAGTCTTAAACAGTCATAGTCAGGTTTTGTTTCTGGAATGTATTCAGCATGAAATAACTATCAGTAGCAAATCTAAGCAAATGCTCATCTTATATACCCGGGGCGCCTCCGTGGTCTAGCGGTAGCATGTTGGACTCCAGATCACTACCACCCGTGTTCAAATCTCGGCGTGGGCATATCCGAAGGTTGTTTCGTCTTTCACTTCGTCTCATTACCTTTGGAGGTCGCTCGGCCCATTTAGCCTACCTTGTGCACAAAAGTGGCTGTAAAACATCAATCATCATCATCATGATCATCATCATCTTATATACCTATCCTGTCTAAACACCAAATGCTTAAAATTAACTCAGTGTTCCCCCAACAGCGTAGAAAAGATGTGACTTCACACGTCAGATCATCCCCAAATTAATCCAGTTTACCACATTGAAGCGGTTGTGTTAATGTCCCAAGATCATCTAGTCATAGTTAGGGGAATTGTCACTAATTAGTAGTATGATGACATGGTGATGAAATCTAATTACCATTAAATTATTAATATATGTAAAATTAATTATCTCACCCATTAGTAACAATTGATTTTAAATAGCATTTCATTTTTGTACTGTAAATTAATTGATAAGTATATGTTTACAAAATAATCACAACAATAAATGCAGTAATCATAAAAATCTAATTATTCACAGAAAATAAATAAAACATCTCAACTCTGAGGCACTTGTTATAATAAGTGGGCATGTTATGTTAATGTTTGTCAGATATATCTTAGAGGACGGGATCTTTCTTCAAAATCATTTTCTTCGTCAATCCCATATCATATTTTCCCTGCATATGTATGATGTACTGCTCGGTGTCACTTGCCTCATGTTTGTTGAACAAAACGTGCACATGCCACCCTCATTTGTTTCGAAGAGGGAAGGGGAAATTCATAAATGGAAACATCGAGTTCCAATATAATGTTGCCTCATCCATACACTACACAGTGCCAAACCATATTTCACAATGATTCTATAAACTCCTATATAGCTAAATATACTGGTTGTAACACACAAAACATGACATTAGCACAGATATCACTGTAGTTCCACAAAGAAACGAGCCATGGCAGCACTTACCACATGGTTATGTTTGGTTGGCTGTTGTGATGTCACAAGCTTTATCAGTTGGCCCATTTTTGTGCACTAGCATCACTTACTTCAAAAATAATTCTGAAAATTCAAATATCCAAGGCCTTTAACAGAGATTAAGAAATAAACCAAATAGATCTAAACAATATTTAAATATCTAAATAAATGTTTACATTTTTTGTATCGGGTGCTTTTCAGTTAATGTCATATTACATCAGCTGTTATGAGACATATACGTGAATGTGCAGCTTTCGTGAATTCTTAAATTTAAAATGTTGAAATGTTGTTCTAATTATACTTATAGTGATAATCTTGTGTTTGTTTTCAGGACATTGAATATATCCGTTCACATTACAACATCGAGGACTTTATTTACTACAATCATCACCGACGTGAAGAACATGGACATCTACATCATTATGTCCTCAATCCTATCTTCAAACACTATTCCAAGACATTCCTTAAGGTCTGTTAAAACCTATCTTAAAGGGACAGTCCACCCTCAGAAAATATTTCTTAAATGTGTAATGCTTAGAACAGTAACCGAAAATTCCACAATAATAATCATGAAATATACCTGATATCATAGAAATAGGGAAATAATCCTAATTAATGGAGGGCCGCCATTATGGCTGCACCAGAAGCCAGATTCGAAGGGGGGAAAGAGAAAACTGAAATGCTCTGACGTCACATGAGCAATTTCTAGACTGACACAGATTATGGTTACTCTTGAGTATTATTATTGCAGCCATTTTGAATCATCTTCCTCTTGTAAGGTTCCTTCTGGCTCAAACTTATATGGTTGTATGTCATTTGTGATGTAATTTTAACAAGATAGTTGCGTTATGTTCTGGAATAATTCTTTGCTCACACTTGTTTACATGATTCGTATGGGCTCAACCAACTTCAGATCAACTGAATGCGTTGAAGTGACGTCAGCATTCAGGAGCTTCTGGTCTCTGTCTAGCTTCAAAATAGTGGCACCTACTGGCCATTAAAAGTCAATTAATCAGCACTTCAAACTGGATTATTTAATATGTGGGTGATCGTTTACACATTTTGACATTATTTGTGATATTTTTAAGTATAGATGTATTAGTCCTGAAAATTTAAAATGAAGGTGGACTGTCCCTTTAAAATACCACCACAGTTGTTATTTAGAACCTGTATGGCAACTTCCAATCTGCCAGCTTGATGCCTGAGAAATGGTAAAGAATATTTTAGTGGTCTTTTGAAGCACATTGTTTTGGTCACAGTTACAGTTTTGCTAAATGCCAAGCGATGTCCTTTAAGAAAATACAGCGGATGCTTTGTTGGCTGAATATGATAACGAGCTAATTATATTATGAACTGGTCATGACGTTATCAAGTTAAATCGGAAACTTATAAAGCTTACTTTAATTTGTTTAGACATAATTTAAATAAACATCATGAATATAATTAATACCATTAGTTATACCTATAACAATGATGAGAATGTCTTTACTAATATTCCAGGTTTTATTTGAATTTTTGATTATTTAGGAGATTCTACGATTGGGCCACAAGACCTGTTTGTATTACCCGTTATATCCCGGATATGTTGAGAGAAAGGTGAATTGAAAGTATTTTAACGTAAATTGTAATATGTATTTGATAAAAACATCTAATAAACTCATCATTTTTATATTACATATTATGGAAATCCCAAACCAGAAATAATTGCGTACTATTTATTAATATGAGTAGATCCTGGAAAAGCACACATTGGTGGCTGCTTTAAATGATATGGTGCCAGTTCGTGCACGGAGACAAATAGTTTATCCATTGGAGATACTGGGATCTAATGCTCCTTCAACCAGAGTGTTAAAACAACAAGAACAGTATGCCCTTAATCACATTAACAGGAAGCTGACCATGGAGCCTAAGGTTTACTATTTATCATAACTTAGTGTTTTGTCAAAGATTTTATGGCTAGCTCTGTTTCTAAAAAATTTCATGTGCTGAATTTACTATTTTGTTTTATAAAAAATTACAGATGTTATTTAATGTATCTTTTTCATAATTAATCTTTGAATGTACTTGCTATAATTTTCAGGTAACAATTAATGCCCGAATTGTTGTTGTTGGAGCTTCCGATGTTGGTATTGCTTTCTTGGAGACATTTGCCTTCTGGTTTGTAAAAGATAAACATTCTGCTGAAGTTGATGCCTTGATTTTCTTATGTAAAATTATATTTTCTGATGCTTTCAAATGCATGTTTTTTTATCGTGTGTGAGCTCAGATATATCTATCTAATATGCTAATCTGTTCCGCAGCCCACATTTGAGATTCAGTAACTTGACATTAATCTCACCACATGGACTTCCTGGTGAATTACCTCCAGATGAACTGCAAGATCAGATGATTACGAAAAGGTGTGAATTTAATATATCAGCTGCATCGCACAATGTCAAAACTTATTATTATTGTATATATATATATATATATATATAATATGTGTCTGTGTGTGTGTAGTTACTGTAGTGTAGTGTAGTGTAGTTATTTCTTAATTATATTGTCTGTGTGTGTGTGTGTGTGTGTGTGTATAATAAATTGCTTTATATATATATATATATATATATATATATATTATACCATTCATACAGTGAGTGCTACAACAAAGATGATTACACACAGATGTCTTTAAGAACATGGGTGAACACAGTTTATGGGAAGATGACAGCCATCAACAGGTAAATAGTTGTATGAAGAATATGTCATTGTAGGAATCGTGAATGAACTGGTTTACCAATTAAATGCTTGCTTTTGAAAATTAAGTTAATCTACAATGGAGAAACCTTTTAGTGCATTAATTTATTTATTAATTCAATAGGTTTGTTTTTTTGCTAAGTCACATTGCATCTAAATTGTGAGCCACATATCAGTACAATTCCTGAGATATAGGCTTATATGTAATTTATGTGGTCAGGTACAACACTTCACATTTGCTTCTGATTATCATGTGCTTGTTGGATGTATTCCGAGCAAAAATATCCATCAGTTATATGTTCCAGGTGTGATGAATGTCAAAGCTCAACTCACTCATTCACTCACTAATGTTATGTCTCATGCTTTCAAGAGCCATTATTTTTTCCAGATCTCATATTAACTGTTATATATCTATGTTAATATATAGTTTTGATGTACATTTTTGTGCCTCTTTTATCTAGTTCGGTATGACCATTTAACGCATTCTGATCTGGTGTCTTGAATAGACTACTTTAACCTTGACCTTTACAGGAAAAAGAAACACGTCATGGTGAACTATGACACAGTCGTGCCGTACGATCATCTGGTAATTGCCACGGGAGTACAGTATCAGGTACCGGCTCCTACTGGTGCCGATGTCAACCAGTTGATGACGAGCAGTGAGATAGAATTTAGTCCAGATCGCCGTTTTGATGGAGTGCCACCCAAGAATGTCTTCATCATAAATGACACGTATGAAGCGGCTGTTGTCCTCTATTGGGTGGAACATAACCTTCTCAAATCTGATGGTATGTCAGTTTTGTTCTTATTAGTCATACTTTATGTAATATAAGTAAATAGCCCTCTGGGTATATTTCCTATGGTATATGTACCACTTAAATGGGGAAGATTTTGATTTCCAAGTTTTCTTAATAGAGTAAAAATAGATTTAGATTAAATCGGGTTATATAAAGTATGGAGTATAATAGAGTTGTCTTAAAGTTAAGATGCTTTCTTATGTAAGATAAATAGTTCATTCTGTAAAATGTGTTTCCTCATCATGTAATAACATCAGCATGTTTTGTAAATATTGTACTTGTTAGCTGCTACGAGTCTGCATACCATATTTATTTATAATAAGCCACTGTGTTAAACCTGTTTGGGTGACTTCAAAATATTTTAATGTTGTATGATGCTGAGTGTTATATTTCTCTTTTTAATCTGCACAAATCTGAATTATTATTTATAATTCTTCTGTCCAGGAGTAAGGCCACGTCATGGTCTAACTTGTAGTGAGGTTGGCCGCAGATATCTAACACCCGAGTTCAAACCTTGGCATTGGCGTGTCTGAAGGGTGTTTCATCTTGCAATTGGCTTCATTACTTTTTAAGGTTGCTTAATCCATTTAGCCTAGCTTGTGTACATAAGTGGCCATCAAACGTCTCATCAGTAGTGGCACTTAAGGAAGATGATAGACTTCTTTGCATTTTATTCAGAAAACATCTTGCTGCTTGTTCTATCCACGTGTTATTTATTTAATGTATTTTTATGCATTATGTGTGTTGTCATTGTGTATTGTTAGGAATGTTTTGTACTGTAGAGTAAGATGTAACTAATCTTATCTAGTTACTTCTAACTATGTATACTGAATATAATATAACATAAAATAATACAACATGCAAGGCCCCATTAAAGAGTTCTGTTCCTTCTACTTGAAGAATCTCTTTCGACCAGTGCCAGTGAGTACCATCTTTTTACTTATCTGATGCGCTGCCATTTGGGGCTTTGTTAAGCAGCTATGTGCGGTCAATTACCGTACATAAAAATAATTTCAACGATGAAATTGAGCTGTTGGTGTGACAATTCTACTTGGGCTCCACTGGGCTGTTTGCTATTGAAGCCTTTTCACCACCAGGCCCATTCACAAAGAAAGATACACTGAGCCCATTCGATCACCGCTGATGGCTGGGTATATTCACCAGATACAAACGCCAAAATGTATTTTGTGTTGAAATAATGTTACTCACATTTGATGAGTGGTTTGTTGTGATATGATAAGATGGGCATTGTTGTTGGTGTTGATAATATCAGACGAAGCTCTCTCCAGAGATTCCCATACAAAGTACAGTTGCTGCTAGTAGTTGATGTATTCCTAAGGTTCACTTTACCTTTAAGCTAAGTAAATTCAGTATGTTGTTCTTGGACAACAAGCTCTCATCCAAATGTTTTCTTTGAACCAACGTATGTTGTATTTTAAACAGGAAGAGCTGTGATTTATGGCAGTTGTCTGGATGCTTATTCTTGTGTCAGTACATTGCTGAATGTTGGAATAACTGGTGACAGGATTATTGTAGTTGAGCCACCACTAACCAGCAAGGTAATTAATGTTTGGCAAAATATGTTGTAAAATATATTATTTGATGTCTGTGTGTGTGTGTGTTGGGGGGGGGTGCATTATTATTTACTTTAACAAACCAAACTATGATGTAATTTTCATAAAACATTATTCTCTGAATATAATTTGATCAATAAATATTGATGTCCGTAATATAGAAATTTCTTAATAAGAAATACTTAAAATTTTCACTAATTATGATACACTCCTATTTAGAGCATTATGTTACCTGTATTCCGTAGATGACATGTTTAAACAACGGCACTTTAGATAAAGCCTTGACCAAGGTTCTGGCAGAGGAAGGTGTCCAGGTTCATTCAGGATACTTGCTGGCTCAGTGGAATGATGGAGAAGATGATGAAGAAATACACAGTGTTTCATTTACATCAGAAACTAAACCATTGAGACTTGATACTATGGTATGCATACACATATTTGTTGATGTATGAGGAGAGAGAGAGAGATAAAACTATTTAACCAAATCAAGTAATATAGATAAATTAATAATTGTTAATTGCTAATTCCACTACTTAAAATACTTTACTGAATATAGATTTTCATTTTGTTTGCAGGCTTTCTTCAGTTTCTACAAAAAACAAGTGGATTATGAGGCATTTAAAGGTTAATACAGTTGTGTGTAATTTATGAAGAATATGTATATAACAGTTGACAGAATTATGACAAACAATTAAATGTAGTTTGGATATGATCATATTAAAGGCACAAGTAATCAAATATCCACCATGCTGGATGTGCATAAATGTGTGTGTGTGTGTGTGTGTTACTATGGTATGGTACTATGAAAATAAACTATATTTTGTTATTAAAGTCAAGATGAATGTAATTACATAAATATAGCTATATAAAATATTATATCATATGCACATTATATCATTGCCATAAATACATCTTCTTGTTTTGATGATATATACCTTATTTTTTCAGGCATGAAATTTACAATAGATATACTTTCTCATGTGTTTATTTGTTTGTATACAGATAATTGACATATGATTATGCCTAGTCATTTACTAAAGTCTAATCATTTAAATGAACACATATATACAAGGGACTAAAACATTGTAAACTATATGATGATTACCTATTAATTCTGTTTGATATCAATCAATGCATCTACTATTTACCATCACGTTCCAGCCATCAATGATGCCTGTCTGGTTTTTGATGGTCACCTCGTGATAGACGCCACCTTCCATACAACCGATGTAGCTATAAGAGGAGCGGGTCCCATCACAAAATTCCAAAGAAGTTATCATGCTGATGAATGGACACATGCCAACTTTAACTCCAAAGAAGTAGGAATGCAGGTAAGAGCTTCAGTACTAATATGCTATGGTATTATGAACACATCTGTCTAATTTAAAATGTCTTGAAACTTTGCTATTTTGTGCAAGTCTATATGTTCACCTGTATGACCAGTAGTTACATTTTATTACTGGTTTCGCTCTTACCTGGATAATAATAATAATAGTAGTAATAATACTAATAATAATATTAATAATAATGAATTTAAACAGTTATGCCATGATACAAACTTACACCTGTACATTGCTGAAAAGGAGCATATAGAGACATTTTCCTAATTAATAATAAAATAAACAATATTCACAGATGGAGTTAGAAATTAGGTACAACATAAATACACTAAAATACAGATATGCTATGTAAAAATTTAAAACATGTAATACCTTTTAAAGCTCTAAATATGTATGATTGTTGTGTATCTCTGTGCTACTGTACATAACTGATGTAAATCAGTTAATTCGTGTCTTTGTTGACAAATACGGGATGTACCTGATGAACTCCTGAATTAAAAGCAAATGGAATAATGCTTTGTTCTTACTGGAATGTGAGTCAATGGATCTGAATTATTTTCACATTGTCAGCTCCTATGTTGTAGTTTCCTCAATGCTTACATCCTTAATACCTAACATATGCTTGAAGGCCGTCTTAAACTTGCTGTTGGCATAAGCATAGAGTATGGGATTGACGGCGGAATTAGCATGACTGAGGATGATCGCAACCAGTAGACAAGGCAGACAGGTTGGTCCGCCGTATAGTGTCATCACATTCATGATATCCAGAGGAAACCAGCTGATGACGAATAATAAGATGACAACAGCAAACCATTTTGCCGCTTTGGCATCTTTTTTTAGTGTCTTGTTTCGATCGGCTTCTGTTAACATCTGCTGTATGGCAGCGATGCGACGAATTTGCTGCCTGACGACGTGGAATATGTAACAGTATATGGCAAACATGAAGGTCAGTGGAATGAGCAGACAAACGAAGAAGTGTACATATACAATGTGCCTCATGTCAATGACAGCCGTGAAGGCACACTTGCCATTATACGTTGCCGACATGTCAAATATCAGCAACGGTATTATGCCAACAACGATACCCATCACCCAGATCGTAATGATTGTGGCTGCACACAACTTTACAGTACATCTCTCCGAATACTTGTACGGGTATTTTATTGCAACGAATCTTTCAACAGCAACTGCACAGAGTCCAAACATAGAAATCTGCGTCAAAATTATAATCATCATGTTAACCATTACGCAGCTGGCATAGTTCTGATATAGGCCAACGAAAGAGATGACTGCACACGGAATTCCCAAAATGCCAACCAGAAAATCAGCTGCTGCCAAACTTGCAACGAAATAGTTGGTGACGTTCTGTAGCTGAGGACGCGTGATGACTGCTGCAATGACGAAGCCATTACCAAAGGCCGTGAGAACAGCCAATATAGCTTCAGCTGCTATATATGTAATGTACCACACCTGAAAACCATCATTGATGGTCACATTTGAGGAGTCATTCGCTGAAGCCATGTTTGTTTTTAATTGTTCCACCTTCTAGAAAACTCTGTTGTCAAACTTGGCCAGAAGCTGCGTCTAGATTGTTGTTGTTTATATCTGAAACAAAGGAATTTTATGTTTTATTAGAATCAACAATTGGATTAGAATATCATGATCATCTTCATGAGTGGCACAGTGACTTTAAATGATCAAAAACTTTGTAGTGGATTCTTCTGTGATGGCTATGTGTAATGACAAAGCTACTCACAACAGCCCACAATTGAATAGACTGGAAGAATATTTCTTTCTGGATCATCTCCCGTGTCTTGTTGATAATCTAGTGGGTTAAGGGACTGAACTGTAATAAACTGATATTACAACAGTCATTTTGTAACATTATAATAACAACGTTGTTGTCGTCGTTGTTTCCAGCTGGCGAGTGTCATGCTCAGTTTATTTGATCCGACCTTGGAACCTGATCCTGAGCCACCTGGAGATCTTCTGAAGTTGATTCCAATGTACCACAGTCCAAAGATCCTCTCAGCAGTGTTACCAGGTCAGTTACAGTTACCTCATATAATACAAACAGCAAATTATGGGAGAAATATAAATATTGGTCCAGCTATCTTTTCACACATGGCTAGGGACGCCTCTGTGGCCTTGTTGGTAGCGCGTTGGACCACAGATCACTACCACCTCAGTTCGAATCTCAGCATCGGCATATCTGAAGGGCGTTTCATCTTTGACTCTCTCTCTCTCTTGCTCTCTCTCTCTCTCTCTCTATATATATATATATATATATATATATATAAACACACACAACAAAAGATGATCTCTAGCTGGCTCTATTATCACCAGCTGTCAATTGATGTATTCTGCTCAGTGATGTCTGTTTGAGTAGAAGCATTTATTCTGAATGAGTTCCGTTTTTTATACTAAATCTATAGTTAGCTCTTATAGAATGATTGATTATCATTATCTGATGGTAATGAGATATATTCTACATTGTTTACAATTGTTTATGCGATTTTTCAAATTGTTTAGGCATCGTATTTTATGATTCAAACATATCACGAGTAGAGTGTGTGCTTCTAACCATACATCCAAGATGGGGACTGAAGAAGCCATTATATGTCATTATCTCATTTCCTATAGATTAATATGTGCATTTTAGTGGATTTCAATTCACTGATTTTTTGGAAACGTAAAGATCTTTGACATCAAGTTGAACAGATGCTCTGATGGCAGGGTGGTTAGAGTACTAAGCTGAAAATTCCAAGTTTGTGGGTTTGAATCCAGCCCACAGCTCACTCAGATTAACTCAACTCAATTCGAACATTCATGACTTAGCGCCAATTCTGCTCCTGAAATTCTGAAAGCTACACACACACACACACATACGCATACACACAACAAATATCATAAAGCATCTGATATTCAATTGAGAAGTCAAGGTTTCTGGATGTGGAACGTCTTGGGAGTGTTTAGGCGTTTGTTCTGGCAATCCGGCATTTAAATTACTGCAGCAGACATAGTACGCTGTTAAAGCATTATAAGTACTCATGACTCAGCAATAGAAACACTGTATGGCTGTGCCCAATTGGTGACAGCCTCGGGTCTCAACCCAAACGTTTAACAGTGTATCGCATCTTGAGTAATGGTATTGGTTTGGTGTTTCGCACGACAACTATTGTCGTATATATAATTCACTTTAGTATTATGTGGGAATTTATTTATCTTTCCTGGGTGCAAGTATGTCCGGTCTATGCTCTGACATTCGAGTCTAGCTTTAATATCGTTATCATTAATAATACTAAAACTCTTTATTATAACTATATAGGTTGTATAACAGACGCCATACCAGTCTACCTTAGCGCAGACTTTAGTTTTCTATTAGCAATTAAGTTATCAGTTTTAATAGTAGTCACTTGATGACACCTGCCTGTTGCACAAATTGACCTTTGAAGACGGTGACAATTGAGGTATAAAGTTAGCAAGTTTTAATAGAAGTGGCTTAGGCAACGAGCATACATCTTCTCACAACTTCTATCATTTGACCTGGATGTGTTAATCTCAGGCACCACGACTGTAGATGATTCACTTTTTAGTTTTTTAGTTTTTTTGACTGGTGAAATATTATACATGTCTCAGCATGAAAAGTCGTTTCTATGGGTTCAGTCCCCCTGGTAAATCATCCAGCGTTTGAAATGACAATTCTAGATTATCTGTGCCAGTGCCTCATTCCACCCTGCTAAAAACACACACGCACGCACAATATTCTGCATAGATTGCGTATTCTTTTTTTATAGTATTGACCAAATTATGGTAATGCCCGTATTGTACCTCAACAGATTACAATCTTTTGTCGGGTCCCCTTTAAATGCCCCTATGGCCCTCTCCCAGAAAGTTTTCATGGCTTAAGGCCTTCCATTAAACCAGAACAACGCCGTGCTCTTGGAGCTATTCCATATCGTCCACACAACAAAGACAGATGAAACACTATGACCGTACACTTATTATTATGGCCGTTCTTTGAGATGAAAGCTAAACATTCGACGTCCAGCCATTAAACAGTTTATTCCGTCATCGAGAGAAGCTTATACGAAGTTAAACTCCGAGAAAATGGTTATACAATGAGTATAACATATCAAAGCTCAGCCCTTCCATTGTTGATGTACAACAGCTTTTTTGCCTATCTATCTATCTATCTATCTATCTATCTATCTACCTACATGCCTACCTATCTACGTTGGGGGTGGGGGATTCAGCAGTTTAATTCCAATGGATCGAGGCATCTTTTGGTCAGTGTATAGAACTAACACAATCCGATTATCCAGGATTGACAGATAATGGCTTTCAGTTGGCGATGTCCTTACTATATTTCAAAGCTCGCTCCGTATAATGTTCCGTGAGCGGCAGTTATTTGACAGTTTCGGACCATTATCGTAAATCGATTCCAGCCGTTAAGTACAAGAATAGATGTAAGATCGGTGTAAAATCGGTATCATCAGCATTCTCATTGAGTGGATGGTGACTGGTCTAGCGGGGTAGCGTGTTAGGCCACAGATCTTTACCACCGGCGTTCGAATCTCGGCGTGGCCATATCCGAAGGTTGTTTCGTCTTTGACTTCGCCTCATTACCTTTGGAGGTCGCTCGGCCCATTTAGCCTACCTTGTGCACAAAAGTGGCCGTAAAACATCAATCATCAATCAATCCTTGAGTTGATGGTGAGTGATTTGGGATGTATTTCGCTGATTTGGTGTCGATACTTATTGACGTACAAGTAAATAAAACTAGAGCCCCTAGCCAAAGCCTTAAGAAGAGATGGCCTCCTTTGACCTGTCAGTACTGCGACAAATTTCGCATACTATTTGGTTCTCGAAAGATCCCTTTTCCGCCAGATGTGATCAGTGTAGAAGCTCATCTTCATTCTTTGAACCTTAAGTGATGCGTTGTCAATTCAGTAGTACCGATTGAACTTTTTATTTATTTGCCCTTTTGATTTTCACAAATATGTACGAGTCCTGACGGGATTCTGGATTCTGACAGTGAAAATGATTTTCGTTTACTTCGTAAATCGGGATATTTTTGTCTCACTACTAACTCACTCACCTTCCCATCCCCTCTCTCTCTCTTCCCTTCTCTTTGTATCTAACTATCTGTCTATCAATCTGTTTATATATCTAGCTCTCTATTTATGTCTCTATCCACGTATTGGTCTTTATATCTACTTAGCTATCAGTCTGTCTATATATGTGTTGATCTTAAACACACAAACACACATATAGACATACTGATACACGCACAAACTTATGCACACACACACACCCACACACACGTACACGCATGCACCCACACATATACACAATATATATATATATATATATATATATATATATATATATATATATATATATAATTTAAGACCTAATTGTCAATGATGTACCACAGCGTAATAACACATAACCACCAATAATTGACCTATCATTGAATTAAGCTCATCTCAGTATCTACCATCTCTTTATGGGAACTTCCCAGAAATAAATATAATATAGAAGAAGGCCGATTAAGGAAGATTAAATCCATCGCGATAGTTGCAAGGAACTCGGTGAACCATGTTTTATGTGGTAATGGATGAATGTAGACCTCGTGATGAACCAGCTCAATGGCTAAGTGGGTCGGGTCGTGGGACACTATCTGAAGGTCAGAATGTGTGGAATGATGGAGTTCGAATCCTATCTGTGGCGCTAGAATTGAAAAATGTTATTGCCCAATCGGACAACTGGCAGTGCTGTCTCCCACCACTCACTCACTACCTTATAAGACTACAGCTATCGTAAAAGGCACTACAGCTACACTAATAGGCCCTATATAGTTAACATACATAGCTCTGTAGCTACTTTACAAAGCTCTACATCTACCTTACAAAGCTCTGCTTCCGCCTTACAACATTCTACAGCTACAGTACAATGCTCTGCAGCTACCACACGAGGCTCTGTAGCTAGTTTGCAAAGCTCTACAACTATCTTACTAAGTCATACAGCTACCATACAAAGCTAAACAACTACCTTATACGGTTCTACGTTTACAGTAGAAGGCTCTACATTACCTTCATTACTAAACTGTATAGTTATCTTACAAAACTGTTACCTTTCAAGGCTCTACAGCAACCTTACAACCCTTTATAACAACCTTACAGAGCTCTACAGCAACCTTACATAGCTCTATGGCGACCTTGCAAAGCTCTACAGCTATCTTACAACTGGATACAATGCTTAAACAGGTTAAATATTGATTAATGGATTTATGTAATGTTCATTGTTTGGTTGTCTGTTCGATATCGCTAGATATCGATATTTGTTTTTGTTATACTTGTTCAGTTACTGTCGTTGATAATGTTCGGTTTTCTCTGAACATCACAAATGGGTGTGTAGGCTGGGCATGTGCCTTAATTACACGTCAACACAAAATACTGTTTAGCATCCCTTTTGTTTTGGCCGATTGTTGTCGCGTGAAGAAAGAAACAGTTTTCTTTTAACACATCTTCAGTAAAACACCTTAAACCCAATTACAAACATTCTGTTGATATAATTTTATAATTAACAAATATTAATATTAAATAGCTCTCACTCATGCCCCCCCCCACGTCCCTATTGTTCAATTATAACAATTTATCAACTTAATTCTTTAATATAATGGCTACACACAGTAACAACTTCAGTATCTATCTGCTAGAGACTGGTCGGCATGAACAGGTACTTCTCTGCTGAATCTTGAAGAGGTCGTATTTATGAGTCATCCTTTTCTGCATGGGTGCCTTTTCACGTGTACGCACGTGTGTGCTTGCGCACACGCACACAAACATTCACACACACACTGCATGTAGAAGACTATTTTTAAATATATAAATGTGATTTTAAAGAGAATTTGTAACTTATAAGTGGTAGATAGTAGTTGCTAGTTAGTTGATCTATATATATATATATATATATATATATATATATATATATATAATACAAATGCATAGGTTAAGATAATTTTAGCATCCATGATTAATAACTGACACTAACTGACATTATGAAAGTATAGAATTATCTCACACTTAAGATTATATATGTTATTTATATTCACTGTTGTGGTAAGATTTTATTTCTTTGGTGAGAGGAAGAATTTAATATCAACTAAATTCCAGATTATTTCATAAATAAGCAGGTTGCATTTCATTTTGGCATTGCTTAGAATTACTAATATCAGCATTATGTTTGGTGCAGCTATCTAAAGCAGAATTTCTAAAATATGGCTGTTTCCCTAGAACAATGTATATGAACGTACACACAAAGTATTTCTTACAATTTATTTGTAGCATGGCCCTTAAGGCCTTCCATCATTTCCTAAAGGCTTCAAGAACCCAAATTGAAAGTGATATTTCCGTCAGAAGTTACAGCGTTTAGTTACAGTTATATATGCGTACACTAAAGACTAGTTGAAGTTTCAATAAGTTACAAAGTTTGGTTAAAATTGTGTGTGATAAAAAAAGGATATATATATATATATATATATATATATATATATATATATATATATATTGTGGCACTGGCTCAGAACATCATAACCTATACATCCTTTAAAACCTATGCCTTAATTAATCTATACATAATTAATGGCAAAACATAGTTGAATTTAAGCATATAAAACGTACACCCCCACACACCTATAGATACGTAGATATATATATATATATATATATATATATATATATGTGTGTGTGTGTGTGTGTGTGTGTGTGTGGGCTACTCATCAGTCTTTGGGTGGGCTAATCTGCTTGTCGTACGTGACAAATATGTCATGCACACAGGGAAGCGATTGATGTAGGTTATGCAGAAAAAGCGGAAGTACCATTTGACACCACAGCCCGCAGTTTACAACACGTACATGTGGTTCAATAGTAAGTTAACGTATATAAAAGATAAATACTTTGACATCACAGTTTACATTCAGCAATAATTTGCTGTGGTACAGATAGATGTCCGATAGGTTCGGCGTCGCCAAGTTGTTGTCTGATCAGGGTGAAACGGTATGCATTTTATGGGCTTTCGGCGCGCCAGCAAACATAACAGTTTCAGTTGAACACACGACAAACTTGTGTCATGTACACTGCCGGCGTCGCCAAGTTGTTACCCGATAAGGATGAAAAGTGTTTCCTTCTATGAGCTCTCGGCGCGCTCGCCAACGCAACAGTTTCAGTTGCACATAGATTCAATGGAAGCAGCGAAGTGGCTACGCTAAAAATAAGGTAGCAATACTATACAATGGATTTATTACTGGACTAGAAAGAAATATCACCTCAATCCTGCGTAAATACTATGATTTACTCGAACCTAACAGCTAATCCTCATACGTTTCCGTTCATCACTAAGTGAACGTTCATTCACGCCTAATTTAGCGTCCCTAAGTATATGCAGTTAGGTGCGGTGGGTTCTAAATTAAAGCGCCTATCCACTTGATCTATTTGACCCATGGTCGAGAACAGCGGATTTCAGCAGATCTCCGATACTGCGAATGATACATCGGGATTATAATAGCTATACATTCAACAATTTTCCTATATCAGTGTAACCTAATTACTCAAAATATGGGAAACAACTCTGTCTACAGCTTAATACCCATGGAGATGGTTTAATTGTGTGTGCCTGCACGCGTGTGTGTGTGTGTGTGCGTGCGTGCGTATGTGCGTGCGTGTGTATGTGTGATTACAGTGTTTAGTTACAGTACACTGTATGTACGCACACCAAAATAGCTACGTTATAATAACAGTTATTAAATAAAGGTTTGAAATTAATTAAATTTAAATTCACCCAGAACATTTATTTATTTTGTATTATTGTTGCAATAATTATTAAAATAAACATCTTTTAATATATATTGTCATTTGATAATATGTTATTTTTCATACATTAAATCTGTCAAGTGTGGAACAGATACTTTCTTCCCTATCGTGTTTGAGAGAAATAATAGGGGGAAAACACGTTCCGCAAAATGTTATGGAAGAAACTAGCACAAAATTCGTTTAATTTAAGAAGATTAGATTCCCTTGTCACATTTGAATTTAGAAAACTAACACTGGTTTCTTTAACCTTAACTCGGTAATAACCATTTTCTTTCTTCCCATTTGGTTCTCGTGGAGACAACTTTACTTGCTCTTCTCGTTGACATAAATAAATCTCATATTGAAATGGCTAGCTTACTTACGCGAATCTTGAAGTATCCCCCTTGGTCAATCTTGGTCACAAACTCCGTGTCTCCATTTCTGTGTCTTTTGGGTGTTCTCACCTTATCATTGATTGACAGATGTGATGTGAGCTGATGACGTAGACACCCACGGCACTGCCTTAAGCAGCAACTAGCCACCGAGGAAGACATCGTATTGGTGGCATGGTCACAGTTACTCACATAATGATGATGGTGATATATATATATATATATGTGTGTGTGTGTGTATGTGCAGAAAAATGTCCTGTTCAAGGGACTAAACCATTCAACGACAGGTCACCGTGTCTTTTAATGATCATATGAGAGACGCTAACATCATTAACGCTATTAATCTGTGTCAGATAGTAATATTTACAAACATTAGGTTCTTTCCGGTAATGCTCATACATCACAGCATAAAAAAATCCCTTCTACGTGTTCATTCTCCTGCTGAATCATACATATCTTGTATTTTACAATTTCTGAATCTCTCTGCCATTCCCTTTTCGTCCACTCCACACACACGTGCACATACACACATGTACGTACACTTATGCTCACTTGATATTTATTGAGCGCCTCCGTGGTCTAGCGGTAGCGCGTTGGACCACAAATCACTACTATCTAAGTTCGAAATCTCGGCTTGGGCGTATCTGAACGGTGTTTCATATTTGACTTCGCTTCATTACCTTTGGAAGTCGCTCGGCCCATTTAGCCTACCTGTGCACAAAAGTGGCCGTAAAACACCAATCATCACTTGAATTTTATTAATATTTCTGGCTAACAGTTTCCTCTTCCTTTTTTGTATTCCCCATTCATCAATTATCGCTCGATTGGTTAGTTGGTTCGTCGGTTTCTGTTAGCCTCTTTAAGGTGAATCCTAGCGAGAAACATCCCGTAGACACAGACATGAGCCGGATTCAAACCCACAGCCGCCGAGATTTGCAGCGCAACGCTGTAACCTGTCTGACAACAAGTGAAAGCGTATTTTCCAGATAATGATGACGACGATGATGATGATGATGATGATGATGACAGAGGAATGTTCCGTGATGATCAGTCTGTTTGCTTTTCTAATCACCTTGTCAATCTTACGACATTGACCTGTGTCGAGATGAAAGCTAAGATTAATCACCGGCTTACGAGCGGATTGTGATCGGCGTCAGTGGCATCCATGTGTTGACAATTGTCTTGTTAGTATCACGGAGACTGGCCCATGGCTGCGTGAGGACATCAACTGACCTTGGCCTGTTTGTCCCCATCAGTCAGTTGTGGGGTTTGTCTCTTAGATGTTGTCCTCTGTCTATTCCCTTGTTCTTTGATTTCCTTGTGCTATCTCTCCACCTTTTTGATAGTATGTTGTTAACAACGTATTCTTTTTATGGCCTACTGTGTGTGTGTGTGTAATTGGTAAAAAAAAGAAATAGGTCTAGTTCTGACAAAGCATCTGATTTTTACCAAAGTATGAGTGCTGTATAGGATCATAATAGCCTATTAATGTGGACAGTATCTTCTTCACATAGCAACAAATGGATATATATATATATATATATAAGAGAGAGAGAGAGAGAGAGAGAGAGAGAGAGAGTCTTCGGTGATTTGGTTGGCCTTCTTAGTGCGATCGTTACTGGAGTTATTACCCAAGGTTAATTAGAAATACCCAATAATCATTCAGCCCCATTCTAATCCCATTCATGATGGACACCTCATCTTAATAATTAGCCATAATACCATGGATTTACATCAATCCAGATAGTTAATTATCCTCACGTTACAGATGTGATCTCATTTCCGTTAATTACAAACAGTTGGAAATTTGGAGGTCATTTATCCTAAAAATGTATTGTCATTGACATGAAGTAAACGCCTGTTATGTTGTGTGTCTGTTATAGTGTGTGTCTTTTATGTTGTGTGTCTGTTATGTTGTGTGTCTGTTATGTTGTGTGTCTGTTGTAGTGTGTGTCTTTTATGTGGTGTGGTTGTTATGTTGTGTCTTTTATTTCTGTTGTGTGTTGTTATGTTGTGTCTTTTATGTTGTGTGTCTGTTATGTTTTGTGTCTTTTATGTTGTGTGTCTGTTATGTTGTGTGTCTGTTCTGCTGTGTGGTTGTTATGTTGTGTGTCTGTTATAGTGTGTGTCTTTTATGTTATGTGTCTGTTATAGTATGTGTCTTTTATATTGTGTGTCTTTTATGTTGTGTGTTTTTATGTTGTGTGTCTGTTATTTTGTGTGTCTTTTATGTTGTGTGTCTGTTATGTTGTGTGTCTTTTATGTTGTGTGTCTGTTATGTTGTGTGTCTTTATGTTGTATGTCTGTTATGTTGTGTATCTGTTATGTTGTGTGTCTGTTATGTTGTGTGTCATTTATGTTGTGTGTCTGTTATGTTATGTGTCTGTTATGCTGTGTGTCTGTTATGTTGTGTGTCTTTTATGTTGTGTGTCTGTTATGTTGTGTGTCTGTTATGTTATGTATGTTATATTGTGTGTCTGTTATATTGTATGTCTGTTATATTGTATGTCTGTTATATTGTATGTCTGTTATGTTGTGTGTCTATTATTTTATATTTGTTATGTTGTGTGTTTGTTATGTTGTGTACTCATCCATATAAATAGTTACATAAACAGGATCATTTATGTTGTATAATTGTCAATCAGCACAACATGAGTTTTCTATCACCAAATTGATTGAATCAAACACGTTGCATAATTCGTTCTAGTCGGTTTTAATTTTAAAAACAATATGTTTGAATTGAGCCAGCGCTAGGATGCCCACATCTCCATTTTTGAAGCTTTTAGAGCTCTTTGACGGATTAATTATAATGGTATCTCACTGTATTGTTATCTCTGTCTCCAATTCGTTCCTGGCCGAAAATGTTAACACAAACAGACACAAACAAAGGACCGGTGAGACATTACACAAGTCTGAGTATGAAAATCTGTTTCTCGGGTTGAGGTTCCTGGTGAATCATCCAGAGTTTAAATTTATGATTAGAGATTCTCTGTGTTGGTGCCTTATTCTATACTGATAAAACACACATACACGAAGACACACACATGCACGCACACTCAGAGAGAGAGAGAGAGAGAGAGAGTATAAAATAAGGTTGCCATTATTCCTTTTATCTTCCCAGGTAACTTCCACTATCTACAAGTGTTCAAGCCTGGCCTGCCAGTACCACTTGATACAGCCATGATCCAGAATGATTACGTGAGTACAGACCTATAGTTCAGTAACCTGTATAACTGGCCCAGTAACTAGTGAAGCTCATAGTATGACCTCAGACGGTAGTAATACCACAACGTGTAATGCTAATTGAATATTACCAGACACGAATGGTGCCACTATAAAGAAGCCTACAAACAGGATCATTATCAATAGCATCCATGCATAAGTATTTGTGTTCCGCTTGAGTGGCTATTTGTATGATATTATCTCATCTCATCTTGTTTTTCATAATGGACTATTTAATAGAGCAGAACTTTGAATGCGTCTGCATCTTTATTTTCTGAGTATACATTTGACACGTGTTGAAGGAGAAAACTGATAGCTATTTCTAATATGGAAACAGAATTCCCATGTCAGTGAGTTAAGATGAAATCCCGTCGTTACCGATATATCTAGGATGTTTCATCTTCGGTGGAGCATCTCATTACGCAGAGGTTGATGATTGATGTTTTACGGCCACTGTTGTGCACCTGGTAGGCTAAATGGGCCGAGCGACAGCCTAACATAATGAAGCGAAGTCAAAGATGAAACGCCCTTCAGATATGCCCACGCCGAGATTCGAACTTAAATGGTAGTGATCTGTGGTCCAATGAGCTATCCATCATTACGCTGAAGAGTATCACCCATGGCAATATAAATCCCATCATCATCATCAGTATCATCATAATCATCATCATATATATATATATATATATATATATATATATATATATATATATATACTAATATTTCTAATATGATATGTATTTACAAATACAGAATGTCATTCATAAATGTGTTAGATAGAATAACAGGAGGCAAAGAAATATGAGAAATATTTATTCTATAAATTATAAATGTAATGACACTAGTGACACTACTGCAGTGCACTAGCGGGTAGCTAGTGTCGAGGCTAAACAATTGAAGTCAACTCAAACAGAGAGTAGCTGATAGAAAAACCCTGAACAACGATCCTTTATATCTCAATCTCTTTCTGGGTGCAGTGGGTGGCACGACGTACGACTGGCGTAACACCTGCGATATCATTGAAATCACAGGTGTGATCTTTTCAATGCGATATAAAGGTATTTTTATATGAGCTAATTTAAAAAAACAAATTGTGAGCATTTGTCTATTTCTTTTCTTCTCTCGTTAAGATCGCCAGCTTTTGTCTTGTACTAGTTTGTCTCGTGAGCTTTATCCTGTGCGGGATTGCGTCTTCTGGTCTTTTTTCCCTCCACACTGAGTTACCACATTAGCAGCGCAGAGAAGATTAGTTGCCTTCGGATAATCTACCATTTTATGTACAAAGCCTTCAATATCCGATGTGGCATCTTTCGCGTCACGGTGTTTACACCGAGTTATGTAAAACACTGCCGGCTCGCGAATTGATATTTCAGTTGTCTACCTTAGCCATTCCTGCTGTTGTGCGTTATCGTGCCGTTTCCAAGGCAGACCTCCCTTTTCTCCGTAGGGAAGAAAACGGATTGATTGATTTCCCTTTTCGGCGTGTTGTCCCATTTCCTGCACAAATGTCGTCAGCATAGTTTCTGGCGCATCCCCATCCGATTGGGCGTTTTAAAACGCACATTGCGGCATCAGTTTGTTTGCTGTCACCGTAAAACCGATGGCCCTGATGTTGTATTTATTTAGCTGTAATTACATTTACTCGACCAGACAACGGTATACATCTACGACAGTGTAGCAAAGGATGGAGATCGATGGCACATTAGCCTAAAGACGCTAATCAGCATTTACCTTTGTTCGCTGACCCGCCTCATTGACCGAGTTTGGTCTCTGTTCAAAGCTTAATTAATCACATTACTGGGCTCTTCAGATATCGTCGTCGTCATTGTTGTCGTCTTGGTCATCATCATCATCATCAACATAATTATTGACAATATTTGCAGAAGCAATTCTACAGGCTAGATGCCCGTAACTTTTCAATATTTTAATGGTATACTTCATAGAAATGTCATCGGCCCATTTAGCCTACCATGTGCACCTCATCATCATCATAGAAATATCATATTGCACTTGGAAGCTTATTCCATTGCAAACTGTGGAATGTTTCATCCACCAATAAAAGGCTTCAGACTGATCATCTTACTTCCCTAGAATGTAGTCTCCCGTCCCCCTCAGTCGGCCATACAGTCCAGGATTGAATAGTACTGAGGCCAATATAGGAAGATGATCCCAAATCACTCACCATCAACTCGAGGATTGATTGATGATTGATGTTTTACGGCCACTTTTGTGCACAAGGTAGGCTAAATGGGCCGAGCGACTTTCAAAGGTAATGAGACGAAGTGAAAGACGAAACAACCTCCAGATATGCCCACGCCGGGATTCGAACACGGGTGGTAGTGATCTGTGGTCCAGCACGCTACCGCTATACCACGGAGGCGCCCCAGCCAATACATGAAGAACAAAATCACAAATAAATTACTTGAAACAATAAAAACGCCAAACAAGTCAGTGAGTCGGTGAGTCAGTAAATGAGTCAGTCAGTCAGTTTATCCTCAATTCTAGGCACATCTGGAATAATGTGGCCGACTGGGGACTACCGTGAGAAATATATTTTAAACATAGGAATCTTGGTTTGAATTCAACCTTGATGTAGACATTTACAGCCTAGTACTGTAAATATTGCTCTACCGTCTGTAGTATATCTATTGTAGTATATGTAGGCATATTTTAGTACAGTTGTTAGTTCACGATGCTACAAATCTCCGGTTCCTCATTTCAGATCAGATCAAGTTTGAGGTTTGAGCATTCTTTCCAAGATAGTCACCCATCATGTGACAAACAAGAAAACACTCACTCACTCACTCATTATATTAATTATTATATGTTATTTTTATAACACTTCATCGGGTTACATTATTCAGGTTGCATTTATAATTTTCTCTGCTGATTTATTGTTATGGTCAGGGCTACTTATAGTTATTGTCAGGGCTGGTTATAGTTCAACAATCTTTGTTTGTTATAGTTCAGTGATCAGGATCTGTTAAATTTCAATGGACAGGGTTTGTATTAATTGATTGGGTAGGGTTTGTTGTAGTTCAGTTGTCTTGGCTTGTCATAGTTAAATGATCAGGGCTTGTTACAGTTCAGTGATCTTGACTTTGTTATAATTCAGTGATCAGGCTTTATTAAAGTTCAAAAGAAAGGGTTCCCTATAATTCATTGGTCATGGTTTTGTTATATTTCAGATGTCAGGATTTGTTATAATTCAATTCTAGGCTTTGTTATAGTTCAGTGATTAGTGTTTGTTATAGTCTAATTGGCAGGGCTTGTTGTAGTTCAATGGTTAGGACTTGTCATAATTCAATGGTCGGGTGTTGAACTTTAATCAATTCCAATTTGTCCCCTCATTCTATAGACCTATGCAATCAATCAACATCACTCACTCCCTGGAGAAGAAGCCAGTTTTATCAGATTTCAATCAGTGATATCACAATATCTACTCCATTACATAAATAGAACGATCATTTCATCCCTTAACAGCGTCACATTCTGGGATCACTAATTCGTTAATCGTTATACAATTACTATGCGGGCAAATCCCTCTATAACCAAGTTATTTACATCGTAATAGGTGTTACATCTTTATTGGTTACGGTCTTGCCACGATTGAGCCACATTCCATAATATTTCTGGTTAATGAAACCGTTTGCCTAATTACCTCATTCTCAACTTACAGAATGTTCAGTGTTTCCACCGTTAAAACTACAGTTTAATCTTAATAAACTGAAATACAGCATTAAAATCTCAATTTTGGTCATATGTTACTTATATTATGGAAGGATAATTACCTTGTGATGTTAAGTCGATAGTGAAAATTATATATGTTAAATTTATTGGCATATTTTCAGGGTAAGGAACTAACCACAGGGACACCTGGTGGTGATGTTGAGTACTTCCGCTTACACATCAACCAGTATAGCAGTGTAGAGACAATTACCTGCTTCTCTAGAAAGGTGATTAGCGTGTGTGTGCGTCTGTTTACGTGCGTGCATGCGTGTGCAAAACATACTTAACTATGTATTTGATCTTTGCCTGTTTTTAATAAACCTATTGTCTTTTGAGATCATAAAACAACGTCTACCTTCTAACATTTTCAGCCATTTCCCATCAGTAACATTATCTGTTTGTATGGCCTCCACGAAAGATATCTCAATAATCTGCTGTCTCGCTTTGGAGAGAAACTCGTCTCAGACTTCTACGCGTACGTATATAACAATAATTGAGTTCAACTTTTTGCATGACGTCATACGTGCATATTCATGTAGTAATCTTAAATCAGTCGACATAACAGTTAAACAGGGATGTTAAGTTATTTAACCCTCCCTGATAACCTATTTACGATTATTGCTATGTTGTGACGCACGAATTATGTGCGCAAATTTAAGTTTAACTGGTTTAACCACCACTACTCCTGGATTTCCATTGTTACACTAGGTACTTCTCGGAGAGATGGGCACTGGCCCTGTTCCATGACCGGTTCCCCGACTTTAGGGATGAAGTTCGGGAGTTATTGATTACAAGACCGGTAAGTAATAGAAACCCGCCAGACTTAACTATTATGAGCGTTCCAATGGTGCAGTGGGCAAAGCATTGCGCTACAATCGAATTCAGCTCATGACTGTGGTTTTGGGACTTGTTTCCCTTGGCCTTGCATCCCAGTTGTGACCAGCGACGAGGCTAAACGATTAGTATTGGACATGCTGTTATTGATCGATAGTGTGCTTGATAGAAGATGGCTCTTTATTGGGATATATCTGAACTGATTGATGATAGTCATGCTGACGATCTCCGTGTCATCATTAGGCAGTAGGCCTACTAGATGTATAATGGCTTCTATACTTTCCGTATCTAATATAATATCCAGTAATAGTCGTAGCTGGTGTTATTACAAAGTCAATCAAAAGTTGGCCGCTGGATAACAGCTTTTTGTGTCAGGATTTTTAAATTAGTCTCTCCCCATCATCGTGTAATAATTTCTGCGTTTCTGTTAACATTTCTTTGGGGATATATGGTCAGAATGCATCAATGTATGAATGCACCAATTGTATGTCCATCGATTTCATGGTGAAAATAGCCAAACCACATGGATGGCATGCATCACGTTTTGTCTGATTGGTGGTGTCAATGCACCAAATTGATTTATGATTTATCTAAATACATTATTAATTGTTTCAGTTTGAAGACATTTATTTACGTTGGTCTCTTTAGTCTACTGGTATAACACTCACTCAGACGTTTTAATGAACTGAGTTCAAATATCATTATTGCAAATTTTAGTTTTTTTATGTTTCGCTGTGTCACAGAAAGTACATCGGTCATGGTCACCAACGTCACCTGTCTGAACAGTCACATGGAAAAAATTCAGATTTTTTTTCTTTTTCGGAGTAACCTACTTATATGAGGACACAGTATTTTGGAACAGTATCGTAAACAGTATCGTAAACAATGTCAGTAACAGTACCAACAACAGTATTAAGTCAACGCGCAGTCAACGGGCTGTCATGTAAATAAACAGTGCCTACCAAAACTGTGTTCAAAGTGTAAAAACGTAAATTCCTGTAGATGTGATCCACCAACGTCTTAAAAGGAAGAGACGCAGCTACAGATGGTATAAATAGTTCGATGGCGTGATTGCAATGCACTTCTTGTAACGTGGTTAGTGCATTGTAACTGTATTTTGTGCATTCGGTTAGTTGGACATCTTGCGGTTGAGCAGTCTGGTAGGTAGGTCATTTTATGAATATGGAAAACCAAAAATGAAATTCCAACACTAATCAGATCTAAGGTCATTAATTGTAAAATTGAAAAGCGTTGTATAAATGGCCTTCCCAATATTGTGTCAGGGAACAGACAAAGGAGAATGCAAGCCGTATTAGTTATTCATCACGCCAATGTTTTTATTAGTTCAGTCTGTCAAATGATACATACCTAATTCAAGGGGCCAGTGAGAAGACAGCTTTGGCTACATTATTATATTAATTGGATGTACACTTTGTATTTTCATACGCTTGGAAATTGGAAATAAATACTCTCTCTCTCTCTCTCTCTCTCTCTCTCTCTCTCTCTCTCTCTCTCTCTTTCGTGATCTGAACAGTGTGACTAAGCTCCTTGTTTGTATAGACAAAGTAACAATAAACCACATCATCTCGTCGGAACAAGCAGCACTCTACGGCCGATGGTAGCTTTTAATCATAGCCGTGACACCATCTTTGCGTTCGTTACGTTAGGATGTTACCGGAAGCTCTTTTGGTATGTTTTGACGCCATCCCCTCCAACAAAGGCAATCATGCCATCCCTGCTATGTCGTATAATTACTTTGCTGTTATAATTATAGGCTGCTGACGCTGAAGCTCTGGAAGAGATGGTGAGAAACCTAATAGAGGAGGATCTTACAGTAAGTATATTTCGCCATGAATAGATGCTACATATTTCAATTAGAATCTGGATGTCTATAAATCTGTGACTGGGGGGGGGTGCTTTCTGCCAACAATAATGACCGAAATGGCAACAATTACGTGGTGGGCTGTCCCAATGATGAGGACGCAAATGATCTCCATAGTAACGCTTCTACAGAAGCTAATAATAGCCATATTTAGCATATAGAATGGGTGTTGTTATTCGGCGGGGGGGACTTGTTACTACAGACCATGACAACGAGCGATGCGTCCTTGGCGCTAACTTGTTTACCAACAGTCGGAGAGACAACTATAAATATAAGATACATCATCAGTTCGTAATGCTGCTGTGTAATGATGAATCATGTAATGAATTCGGTTAATTATTTTTTTGAAATGAGCATACATTTTATAACATCCGTATAATATCCATATTAGCATACATATTATGACATCCGCATAATATTCATATTAGCATACATATTATACTATCCATTATAATATTCATATTATGACATCCATATTAGTATACATATTATAATATCCATATAATACTCATATAAGAATACATATTATAATATCCAAATAATATCCATATTAGCGTACTTATTATAATATCCATATAATATTCATACTACAGTCATATTATAATATTCATATAATATTCATGTTAGCGCACACATAATATCCATATTTTTTGCAGATCAAGAAATCCCAGCGCAAGGCAATACACGACAGTTATGCCCAGTCAGGAGCTAAGCACGCTGTGGAGACACGCTTACTGAGCTTCCTCAGCTATAATTATTATCACCTACCGATATATGTTAAGCCAGGCATGGTTTAAGGGTCATGTGTCAGAGTAGGGTCCGTCCATGTAAATGTTACTCTGTGTAAATACTTCATAAATAATATTTTTATTATTTATTAATGTTATTATTATTATTGAGGTTGTGTAATATTGAGATATTTGAAGGAAATATATATTTCTAGGTTTTTTCCTGGTCTACTATTCACAGCCTGGATTCGATTATATGTTGCCGTATAATAGGTTTCGTGATTATGCGAAAGTATTTTGCTGGGGGAATTAAACGCCATATGTACACTGAAATAAGCGAATAGTGAGATAAACAAACGTGATATCTGTAGCATCACTATATAATATATACCCTGTTTATTATCGTGTTTATCTTATAAAAGAATCAGTGACGACAATCCATCTGACTAGCTTTCTTCAAATAATAATCTTGTGATGGTACAGAAACATTGTTAATGTTACCACTAGATGTATGATTCCATCGACATAATGTTTTGTTTTATAGAATTATATACTCTTACAACTCGGAACTCGCAGACTGTCAAGTGTTCGTTGATGATAAACAGTACAGGTGTATCAAGCGAAATGTTTATATCTGGCTTCTAATTAGTGTTTATCTGATTAAAATAGAACCAACTTTCATTGTGTGATGTTGCTGTGAAAATAATGTTCTCAATAAATACGTAAATGGATAACAAACCTGTATTATCGGCTTTTATTTTCTAATTTCACAAACCTCTAAAGAAATTATAATAAAGATATTATGCAAACTATCAACCTTACTTTATGTTTTTTTGATAATTGAATAATTATATATATATATATATATATATATATAATGGTTTTATGTTAATATTTCATAAAGGCTGCCATAAAATTGAATGAAGTATTGAACAACGTATTTTCCTAAACTAAATGCATTCCTGCCTAAGTTCAGGTATTAATGCTGTTTTAGTTTTCACCGAGTTTCTATACCACTCCAGTGTAGCTTAACACGTTTAGCCGCCCATGATGTTGTAAGCCAAGAAATGGATAAGTCATTTCAGCAAGAGGATTTTGAGTCTGAAACTCAAATTCAACCAGAACACTTGACACAAAAGGTAAGTGGTTTCCCTCTGAACTACCACAACCTGAAGTGCATCTAGTAGGCAATAAATAATTTAATATGGTTTTTAAATAAAATATATTTATACAATTATTACGATCTACAGGGTGCGTTTTAGCGAATGAAAAATAGGTAGGATAAAAGACCAAATAAGGTTCTGTTGAATAATATAGCACAATTTGTATGGTACTAATTCTGTAATTATTATTGTTGATTTCGATCTGTTTGCTTCCGGTACTAGGGAAACTAAATGATCGGGAGAAACCCTGCAATTCGATCCCACAATGTGGAAGTCTTCATCATAGTATATTATCATTTATGCTACGGGTGTACTCTGGTGTGATGTGCATTATAATTTTGTGTGTGCAGACAATCTGTATTATTCCAGTCCTATTATATTTCCTGAACTATGTAAATATAATTTTATGTAAGTCCGTAGATCTAGTTTAGTTGGGATCAAACGCCAGAGACAGAAGGCGGTTGTCGTATAGGCTAAATATAATAACAGATACTCCTTTTGTATTACTTTTATTCCCACGGCTTATGGAACCAACGACACAACAACAATTCACCACGTTTATAAACTCGATTTTGCAGTCTGCGTTGCTTTTTTCCACGACCGGAAGTTGGGATTCCTCTTTCAATGGCTGAAACAAAACGTTTATAGCCCAGATGACTGGCCGTCTCGGACACACCCGCTACGTCATTACAATTAATAGAAGTCTCCATTTTCCGTACCCCGTGTGAGTTCATGGGATGCCGTGCTTTTCGCCACCTCTTTCATTATAGAAAGATTGATAAACAAAAGAAGTAATGAGCTGCTGTGATATAAATATAAAGGGCTAACTCTTCGGTTGAGGATAGCGGGTTCGATTTTCCAGTCCAGACACAAGCTTATTCTGACCAATTCCGATATTAAACCCTCGGCTCAGAACTGTGGGTGATTAAACACATTTATTGTCCGTTGCTGTTTCCCTGTATTGAAGAGTGACGTTAAAATCTCGACTAGTACGTAAACACTTTGCAGTGACGACCCTCAGGGCATTTCGGCTCCATTTTTGATGCCGCTTCCGTGTGATTAGTAGAGAAGTGGGTGGTTTCTGTTTCTGGTCGTGTGCGGATCGCGCTGAAAATTAAGGGTTCTCGTTTTCGTGTATTTTCCTGCTTCATGGTTATAGATCATGAGATAAAATATATCAATATAATGAAATTGTATATTATAAGGACAACATTATTCTAACAAAACCACTTTGGCATTCTGGTCTAGTTACGGGAATGTTTGATCATGCAATCACCGATAAGTGTCAATCCCTTTAAATATTGACAAAGAAAATGGCAACAAAAACACATCGGTGTGTTCAACTTTAATTAATAACTCTAATACATTATGATGAATGTCATTGCAACTGAACTACAGAATAGGCTTAGTGTGGCACTTGATTCATAATAAAAGTTCAGTGTGACGAGAGTGAACACATTATATTAGATGTAAACAAATAATAAATTAAGCTTTTCAATATTGCATCGTGCTATGGAATTGTTTAGAAACTGCAATGAACACTCATTACCTTGACATCTCGTGTTACGTCAGATATATTAACTGTCTTATATGAATTTGTATATGTGTTTCACATACATTAAAAGGCAATTAGCGGCATGTATGTAATCACGTGGGAACAGAACTGGGTCAACAAAAACTGCTACATTGGGGGTATAGGTTAAGGAGATTAAAAACGGGAAGTTGTATCTAAGGAGGAATGCTTCAAGGCTATGTTATATTTAACTGATAATGTTATGTCTACTACAATCAGACTGCAAACTGCAATGTAAACTTAGTTGTAGGATTCTATTGGATTACGATTTTGAAAATTTGTCACACTTTTACACAACGTAATGTATTTACATCAAGTACGGATCTTGGATTTGTGTTGAACTGGAACTTGTACTTCGCTCTAAACGTATTTATGCCTGCCAGAAACTTTACTAAATACTTTTTATGTTGTTTTTATTTTGCTAAATATTTTGAACCACTGCCCGGGTCCCCGTATTTAGTGATTCACAGCCTTACTAGGCTTATATACTATGGATATAGTGCTTTGATGAGGTTAGCTTGGTAGTTCCAACATCTGATCACCTATATATATATATATATATAATCTGGGTTAGCCAATGTCCGAGAGTTAGGGGAAAGATGGTAAAATATTCTGGGAGTGGCCTGTCATTTAGTCCCATAAACTGACACTCCGCTGATAAGACTGGTGCTGTGGTGTAATATATCCAGGATTTGAAAATATCCCAGTAGTATGTTCTGGATCAGCATGGTGGATATAGATATTTAGAATTTGAAAGCAGCATCTCATAAATGATGGTAAAAGATATAGCATAATTTATAATAAAATAATTACATAAATTGCATTGATTATATTATGGACAGTGAGAAGTAAAAACAAACTTAATGAAGCACATAAAGGTAATTTATATTTATTATAATAATAGTATATATATATATATATATATATATATATATATATATAATGTGTATTAATATCAAGGAGTGATGTTCAGAGAGACTGATCTATTAATAATTATATAATATTACATATACAGATAGCCAGCTTAAGATATTAGTATTTTATATTTATTTAATTACCATTTACAAATTTACAAACACAGCATGTAGCATACAGGTTGATTCGATATAATAGAGGAAACGGGAGAAGCAGCGTAATCATGTAACGGTTTTCTTCCTGGAACCCTCAAATAGAATACAAACATTATTGATAATATAAAGTGGGGGAATGGCAGAAGAATAGCATGTAATGCGCACACCCAAACTGAAACATCACCTACTGCAGTGACTGGAAATATAATAATACTTAATGAGACGATCGAAACGACCTTTCTAGTTATAATATTATACGACAATCTTCACTGTGTGGATTGGTACATCTGATTAAAGCGGCGTAACGTTTGAGATAAATAGTTTGTATTGATCTTTTCAAAGAATTATGTAAAGGATAAAGACTTAAATGATTATGAGATGTGTTCCGTATCTTGGGTAAATTAAAAAGTGGGAGGGTGTCAACAAATCTGGATTTTGTCCTTGGAAAAACAAACAATTGAGCATTCCCCATGCAAGTATTCCATGTGTTAAATATGGGTAAATAAGTGAGAAATAAAGATTATGCAAACTGCTTTTGTGAGAGAAAGGTTTACTTGTTCTATAGCGAAATGAGCTCTGGATATTTTACTATTTATACTAGCTCATTACTGCTAGTAAGGGAACTTTATTAAATATACATTATTATTATTATTATTATTATTATTATTATTATTATTATTATTATTATTATTATTATTGTCTTAATAACCATACATAAACCTATAATATTAATCTCTCTCACACACACACACACATGTGCGCGGTTTTTGGTACACAATACGTTTGTATATGGCATGTATGTATTTTATGCTTAATATTAAACATTGATGTATTGATCATTTAATTTAAAAACAAATTGTACTGAACCATAAATAGATACTTCTAAGCTATAAGTTAACACTGCTATCAGACAGAAGGCAAATACATCTATCTGTAATTTAGTAGGTCAGGGAACAACTAGATATACACTTACAGCACATAAAGGACTGAATGATAAGGCCTCACAAAATTGATATCAGTAATTACCCTCATTGTATGATACACGTTAAAAAAAGAATACAAAATATTACTAATATACGTATTTACAATTTCTCGAATATCTCTGTACTTAAGACAGAGCTCGGTTCTTCTCGAGGGCACGAATAACGTTATAACATGATACGAGTTGCGTACGAGTTTTTCATAGGATTACGAGAGCCAAATAAGGATGTTATCATTACTTATGTTAATGAGTTTATACAATATTTACACGGTGGTTATGGCTACTTTTACAAATATATTTAAACTGGGGGAATTATATTTCAAATTTGAAACACGCTGGCCTCAATAGACCAGAAGGGTTTTAGTTTTTGACATATCAACAGCGATACACTTCAAACCCCACTATAAAGCTACAGCGCTCGTAGCATTTCTGACTTTCTTACACATTCTGTCCTTTTTCGTGGGAAATATATTAATGCCGTTAACATTTTGGCGAAGGGCATAGGTTAGGATATCCCTTTCCCCAACCCATGCATTATGATAAAACACTCATCTTTTTCATCGGTTCCCTTGAGGCATCTGTATCAGTGTGTATAGACGGATGCATTTTAGCTTTGTTCTCATTCTCGTGCGTTTATTTATATAGTTCCAAGCGTCATAACATAAAAAACATTTCCCCGTAAAAAAATACAAAAAACCTACACCGGATAGTTTGTATCCTTAGCTTATCGAGCGAAATTCCTAGCGTGAAACCTAGCGTACAAAAGTATTTTACTATTGTAGAAACGATCTGAGACTGTAGCCGTTACTAAATAAAAAGTCCAATAACTTCACCGCCAAAACTTAAAAAGGCTCAGAAAATATTCTGTTTTTGAGTTAAAAATAGTTGATTAAATATTACCTATCTGTTGGATTGGATGACTCCTCACCATCTTAAGTAAAAACGGTACTTATAATATTTATTATTATATCATTGTTACAATGTCGAGACAAATATCGTGTCGTAGTTTTGACATCTCCATTGTGGTTATGTTCAAATTGAGGTGAGGCGTGTGAAATCTTAATTGTTCAAAAAATAATGATGGTTCAATTTCTACTTCACCGTGTATGCTATATACTCGGTATACATCGATTATACAGAGTTAGAATTTTAACAACTAATAAATAGTGGCAGTACCAACGGCAAATGTTGGCAAACCTTTTAACCCACCCTTTGTTAAAACCATGCTTGGTATCTGAAGTCTAAAAACTAAAATTCCAATGCATTACAAAATGTCCTATCATTTAGTACTGAATCCAACTAGTGACAGAACAATCCTTATAGAATCCGGATGAATACAGCTCAATTAACTAACGAAAGGGGAATAACTGAACAACATCGATCGATTTAGAGAAGGTCGTATTCCAAATACTCCACCAACAATTGTTTATGGCATCAATAATAATAATACAATGTACACACAACAATGACGGTGGATTTGGTAGAATATGCCAGTAAATTCGAATGACATTCTCTACGATATTATCACAAAAGCAGTGTTAAAAATGTCTTTTGTTCAAGGTTCAAAGTGATATCGCAATTTAAGGATATCTTCCTAGATGTTGTGATAAAACGTGAATTTTGCAATATCAAAACTTATGTGTGCACCAATGACGGGTCAATCTACCTTATAAACCTTTGGGTGAAAACTACTTGTCTCTTATAAAATGCGATCCAATTCGAAATTCACGTGTCATAAAGCTACAGTTTCATTTGCAAGAAAATGGTGACAGCTAAGTCATACTTACAAGTCAAGCAAAGGACTAACGAGAATTACGTCATACTTACAAATCATAGAATGGATGAACTAGAATAAGATCATACGTTCAAGTCATGGAGTGGATGAACGAGAATGACATCATACGTATAAGTCATAGAGTGGACGAACGAGAATGACATCATACTTACAAGTCATAGAATAGATGAACCAGAATGTCATCATACTTACAAGTCTTGTAGTGGCTGGTCATTAACTGCATCGAATGGCATCGGGATGTATAAATTAATCCATTTATGAGGGACAAAAATCTCGAATCAGTTAAATTCTTAAAATGCTCCGAGGCTATTGTTCCGCGGGATGTAGCACGACGAAATATCATTACAAATAGCCCTGACTTGAACAGGAGATAGCCACTAAGAGAAAAATAGCTTTTTTCACTTTCAAGAATTACATTTGTAGCAATATAACGGATATTGTAAACAATGCCTATACTTAAAATCCCATTTTTAAAATTAACTGTTTAAAACATTGCACATTTCTCATTTGTTTTATGTTACTTGATAATGGCCGAAATGGCAATTATTTTACATGGGTGGCTGGCTACCTCAAATGAGGGAGACGCATATGGTCAGTAATATACAGCTTCACCACGGGGATTAATTCTAAATAAATTTAGTATTTACAATAGATAGCATATGCGGCGGAGAAAACCTTGCCAGTTGCCTTGTTGGACGAAAAACTCCCCCTACTATAGTCCACCGTCGGGATTCGAACATCCGACCTCCCACACATCATGACAATGAGGAAAAAGTCCCACGCTCTTAACCACTAGTCCATAGAGGCGGTCTCCAGGCATGTTCCTTCAGAACGTCATCTTTATACGTTTTCACAACAATTATTGGGGAATTATAAAGGATATTGATCCATTAATTTTCCATTCAAATACTGTTCATGTAAGTGGAATATTTAGCTACATCAGCAATAATATTATCAGCGAACCGTAACAAACAGTTATTTTGTTTACAATATTATACACACTTTATACCATGTTATACACGGGCAGTCCAGATAACGGACCTAAGTAGCTAAGTTTACTAATGAATATGACTCGATCTAACCGACAGAAGTGATTACCTGGATATCTAAAACAACAGAGGTTTCTTTAACAATAAATTTGTGCAGCCTTAACGAGTTTCCTGCGTGACAGAATCTTCACGCTCATCCGCTTTCATGCCAAGCATATACTTAAAGGCCGTCTTAAACTTGCTGTTGGCATAAGCATAGAGTATGGGATTGACGGCGGAATTAGCATGACTGAGGATGATCGCAACCAGTAGACAAGGCAGACAGGTTGGTCCGCCGTATAGTGTCATCACGTTCATGATGTCCAGAGGAAACCAGCTGATGACGAATAATAAGATGACAACAGCAAACCATTTTGCCGCTTTGGCATCTTTTTTTAGTGTCTTGTTTCGATCGGCTTCTGTTGACATCTGCTGTATGGCAGCGATGCGACGAATTTGCTGCCTGACGACGTGGAATATGTAACAGTATATGGCAAACATGAAGGTCAGTGGAATGAGCAGACAAACGAAGAAGTGTACATATACAATGTGCCTCATGTCGATGACAGCCGTGAAGGCACACTTGCCATTATATGTTGCCGACATGTCAAATATCAGCAACGGTATTATGCCAACAACGATACCCATCACCCAGATCGTAACGATTGTGGCTGCACACAACTTTACGGTGCAGCTGCTGGCATATTTATAAGGATACTTGATCGCAACGAATCTTTCAACGGCAACTGCACAGAGTCCAAACATAGAAATCTGCGTCAAAATTATAATCATCATGTTAACCATTACGCAGCTGGCATAGTTCTGATATAAGCCAACGAAAGAGATGACTGCACACGGAATTCCCAAAATGCCAACCAGAAAATCAGCTGCTGCCAAACTTGCCACGAAATAGTTGGTGACGTTCTGTAGCTGAGGACGCGTGATGACTGCTGCAATGACGAAGCCATTACCAAAGGCCGTGAGAGCAGCTAATATAGCTTCGCCTGCTATATATGTAATGTATTCCGCCTGAAAACCATTATTGATGGTCACATTTGAGGAGTCATTCGGCGAAGACATTTTGTTGTTCTTCTATGTATTGTTCTTTCAGTGTGTGGAAACAATGCCCTTTGTATTATACGCATGGGTGCGGATGTTCTGAAGAAAAGAAATTAAATTTAGTTATTTTTACAACCATTTTCTTACAAATGGCACACCGAAAGGGCCAAGTAATATTTTGTTTGTTTGATTTATTTGGTAAAACTTATACATTTAAATGTGTATACAGTTCAAAAGAGTACACAATAAACAATTACACATATCAAAACCAGCGAGGATAACACAAAAAAGTATCACACTTATCCTCGAAAGTTAAAGAGACGAAATTATAAATCAAACACCCGTTAGCTTACCTTAAAGTCCGAAATCGAACATCAAAATGTCCTGTCGCGTTCAGTAAATAAACAAACTGGTGACTCATCAAGTCACCAGCAGCAATAGCCACAAGGCCATCATTCCATTCTACGGGAATAGAATACGATGTATTTAATATACTGTGATGTCATCAAGAAAAATAATAATATGACAAGTATATTAAGTAGAATATCTCATATTCTATATTTATTTTCGTACCTATGAAGTACAGTATTTGCGAATGATCGAGTAAGGTACTTTCTTAACTTTACCTTTAATAACTGATCACCGTCAGAAGTTAAATATTTCATATTACTTGAACATTTTTGAAACATTTGCATTTCAAAATACTTCCGTCCTGGTGGTTATTTCAAAATACGTGCAAACATCCCGTTACATGAATTATTTGGGTCCGAATTGTATCCAGAGTCCACAAACATAATCCGGGGAAAGTTGACCACCAATCCGCGTGGGGCCTCGCGCTATCATTCCGGCTACCAGCTTTTGGTTTGCGACGTCAAAGCGGATTTTCCCAGTTTCGCCCTCAGCCAACGCCTCATCGGAAGTCGGACTGAAATGGCAAATCCATTTTGTTACGTGGTTGGTGGGTATATATGTCGAACTGATTGCGTTCGAAGCTAAACGACATCAGGTGGCTAATGAGAAGAGTAATTCGCTCCACGGCCATGGAATAGTTTCTTTCGTTGGTTAATCAGAGAAGCACACGCAAGTGTCTGGCCGATAAACGGGAACGGATACGAAGATATGTTATCGATATGAAGAATATGATGTTTATTCGATTACATTTACTGTTAGCCTTCGTCGATGCCGTTCGCTTTATTTATGGATTCCATATTTGGGTTAATCAGAGCATCTACAGCAGAAGTAATAATACCTTTTGTTGCTTTATTAATATAATACGTGTTAAGTCTGCCACATTCGGCGGGAGACTGCCGCAATTCCATCCAACCCCCCGCATTCCCACGCGGGATAACCGATATCCCGCACTTTAAACGATTGACGATTGATGGTTTACGGCCACTTTCGTGCACCTGGTAGGCTGAATGGGCCGTACTATCTCCAAATGTAATGAAGAGAAGTCAAAGATGAAACAACCTTCAGATATGCCTACGCCGAGATTCGAACTCGGGTGATAGTGATATGTGGTCCAACGCGCTACGCATTTTATACGAAAACACTCTTTTTATAAACATGCTGTATGTGAGATTGATTTTATGTAAAGTGTTTGTGTTCATTTATAATAAAATGTGGTATTCACATTTATGGAAATCATTTCGTTACCTTAGACCACCCGATTTATGTATAAATCCCTGAAACCCTCTTATTTACGGATAAAACCCGTTTTCCGATATATATATATATATATATATATATATATATATATATATATATATATATATATATATATATTAAGCTTATTAAGTACATATATATTTATTCTCAGATCTATGTGCAGTGCCATTAACACAGACTAATAACACACACGCACACACACACACACACACATATATATATATATATATATATATATATATATATATATATATATATATATATATATATATATATATATTGTAATACATACTGTAATCCTCTCTTTTGCCTCTTGTACCATAACCACCCTTTGGAAAAAGAATCTTATCACCAGCAGCTTTCCAAAATAAACAACGTCCATCCTAATGGTATATATCTCGTCCCTCATATCCTATTACTTAACTGGACAAACCAGCCTTGACCTTATCAACACTTCACCTTGAAACATAACATCTGACCTATAAAGCCAACCATTTGATGCCTTGAACTCGGTGATGTTGAGATTAACCGTTAACTGGGAAGACGGACATGGGAACAGTAGTATCCATGATTTTTATATAACACTCCTGACATCAAAGTGTTTAGTTCTTCTGTAGGCGAAGTGCACTTACGCGTTTCTTTGAACCAACGTCAAATACTGTTTCATAATATCTACACTTAGACACAGACACACACACACAGTACAAATATCCTGATTATACAGGATTTTGACATACATCACCTTTTATACCACAACAAATGAAATTATGATAGACGTTTCTCGTGTCTCATGCTCGAAACGAGTCAGAAATTTTGCATTTCTCCAGACGAGCCGCCGTGTGAGGATTATGTTTGTGGCAAGAAAACGGAATGTATAATAATAAATATGTGTAATTTCTCTCCTGAAGTAAAAAATAACAACAAAAACATTCAGATAATTTGATAAATCAATGAGATCCATGAAATACCTAAAGGTATTCTCGTCGTCTTTTTCGGTTACCATGATGAGGGGAAATGTATAAGTTTCATCAAAATGCTATCCTTCAGCCTGTAATAGAATATTAACTCCGTGGAATATATATAATTTGTTTAAATAACGCAGTTTCTTTCAGCTCAACATTCCCACCCACTGATAAATACAATGGATTTATTAATATTATATATGAATGAATCGTTGCAATGGTTTGGTGTTTAGAGCATCTCGTTGTTTATATATATATATAGAGAGAGAGAGAGGGAGAGGGGGGGAGAGAGAATGTTAAAATTCTACATATCCAGTAGTTGACTCATGGGTGTGTCCGCATGGTCTGACCCCACCCCAGCCCCAAAACAAAATACCCCAATTTAATTATTTTAATTCAGACTAAGAAACGTTCTGCATTCGAATATGTTTAATTACATAAGTTTATCTATCATTGTGGATAATGGTATCGTTTATTCTTTATTATCTTTTCTAAAAAAAAGTCTAATCCGATTACTAATTCAATATTTTCCAATTTAATACCTACCTGTCAATCCCCACATGTGGACAAATATTGATAAATAAAACGCAGAACAAGTAGCCATAAACTTTAACAGCCCGATGTGAAAATGAAATCTCCCTCATTAGCCTTTTATGAGGATAAATCACTAGCTATAGTTAGCTAGTATTTTGGCTGACATAATCGTATAATCGAGTTGAACACAATGTTTCTGTGTGAGGTGTCTCCATGGTCTAATTGGTAGCGCGTTGGACCACAAATCACTACTATCTGAGTTCAAATCTCGGCTTGGGCGTATCTGAACGGTGTTTCATATTTGACTTCGCTTCATTACCTTTGGGGGTCGTTCGGCCCATTTAGCCTACCGTGTGCGCATAAGTGGGCGTAAAACATCAATCATCATCTGAAGTTTGATTAATGATGTTCATACAAATTGGCAAATTTGGAAGGAAACTGAAATTAGGAAACTTTGACTACGACATATCCAGCCATCTTTTGAGCCGATTTAAAAAAGTGAAAACATCTGTTTGCAAATCGATTTTTTTCAGATAAGAAGGAAATATAAAATGCTTAGATACTATCTAATTAGAAAACTGCAACATATTAGCTATCCAAATGAAACCGAAAACATGAAGACTGTGCTAAATGTAAATGTTATTTTATTTACATTTCTGTTCGACTCCTGTATAACACTATCCGATCAATAGGCTGTGAAAACTTGTGTACGGCTTCACAGGCTTAGTGACGCGACCCAGTACTATAGTTCTTAGCACTCTCGTTAGATGGCGCGTTGCTGGCTGAAATTATGTACTGCGATTGGTTTACAAGCAACCCAAATGTTTATTCACCCACACTACCCACAATTGCATTTATCTTATCATCAGCCCAGACAGTAACTAGTCAACGAAATCAACAAATGAAAATAAAAACATCTATTTGGGGAGTTAATTAATGGCGCGGAAAAAGGTTGCGAGCAGTGGGCACTTGACAACACCTATAGTACTGATGTAATTAAAGTTGTACGTCAAGGTTTGCTCACCGTAGCAGGGTGGGGATTATTATTACAGTTATCATAATCCATCAAACTGATGTAGTTTTTGTGTAATTCTAGTTGTTTCAAATTATAAAATATGAACACAAAAAAATAAAATTGTTGCTTACCTAAAATAATGACGGGTAGACGACGAATCTGCTGTTTCCTTCCTGTAGAGTATATTAGCATATGTCGTCAGTTAGCCAGGAGTGACTTTTGTTTATATCAGTAGGTATTGATTGACATTGTCAATGGCAGCTGTTGATGAGGCCATCTTCATGCAGATGGCTGCCTATAAAATCTTGGAATTAGAGGTATAGCGATAGACACACGTTCAAGGTTAAATATAATTAGTTCAACACCAACCACCCCTGCCTCCCTCCAGCCACAATACACACACGCACGCAATGATACCTCTGACTTAGTTCCAACCATTTTCACCATTTTCAGCGTCTGTATTGAAAATACTTTGATTATTAATTTATAATAATAATAATAATAACATGTGACATTTATAAAGCGCTATTATCCCTCACTCGGACCCGTTTCAAGCCAACACACATCTCAACTCCCAAGAGAGCATAAAACGGATGGTGCCATTATGGGGAGGGGGGGGCAGCCGTTAATCAAACGCATAGTGATCACATCCGGTAAGTTTTTCATTCGGTATTTATCTATGGCCGCATGTCCACACAGTCGTAAACCTAGATCTATGCAGATTGATAGGTAAACAGGCAAAATTCGGTATTTACCTGAGGTCGCGTGTCCTCACACGCCTGCACATACATGTACATTTTAAGGAAGACGGGTAAACAGGCAGAATGTGGTATTTACCTAAGGCCGCATGTGCACACAA
Organism: Paralvinella palmiformis; assembly: GCA_025642065.1. Taxonomy (NCBI): domain Eukaryota; kingdom Metazoa; phylum Annelida; class Polychaeta; order Terebellida; family Alvinellidae; genus Paralvinella; species Paralvinella palmiformis. Next base: position 161,390 of record JAODUP010000561.1, read on the forward strand.
ACGTAGACATACATGTATAGAGCTATTGAGAAACAGTAGCCAATGTATGGCCCTATTCCCAATAGGGCCAACACGCTACCCATGCACGTTTGTCGAGATTACACTTCGAATTTCCCGAACGACTTGGCTACTTTTAATTTCTAATAATTATGTTACTCCAAGTGTATATAATCCAATTGGCACACTTTCGGCACAGATACGATATCACTAAACACAATAAATTGATCAATTTATCTTTTCAAAAACTGTGTTCGCATATAGCCATGATAAAATAAATTTCCGTTGGATATACGCATGCACAAGTGTTACGGAATTTCAGTGTGCGCATGCGCATGATGGCGGCATTTATTTGATTACTCAATCCTAAACATTGACCTAAAAGAAAACTAAACCGAACACGGCCGCCGATTTGATGGCAAACAGGTCCCAACTTCCGGTCGAGGAAATAGTAACGCAGACTGGAAAAATCAGGTTTATAAACGTGGTGAATTATTGTTGTATCGAGTGCGTGGAAGTAATACAAACGGGATGTTTTTTCATCGGTAAGTATAAGGAACACATTTAAAATAGCTATTAAAGCGGGGTTTTTTTGCGGGAATTTAAGCTTACCTGTTATTCTATTTAGCCTGTACGACCATCCCTGTCCTATCTCTGGCGTTTGATACCAATTAAACTAGATCTACAGACGGCAGAAAACGACATTTACATATTTCATGGCATATAATATGAGAGGAATAATACAGATTGTCTGCACACACCAAATTAAAATGCACACATTACAATAAATGTCCTTATTCGTAGGTTCAAAACTCGAAGCGCAGCCGCTTCAACGCTGCTTTTTCACCTACCGGAAGTCGGTGCTGTTTTGTCATGGCGGCCCATTCAAACACCACTGATTGTTCGGTCTAGTTTTCTTTTAGGTCAATGATCCTAAATAAATACACCCTTCGGCAAAATATTTAAAGCGCGTTTTTAGGACCACGTGTTAATTGATCTCCATAATATAACTAATTTACGGCTTGTACCTCAGTAATATTATGGAATTATAATAAATAAACCACAAGGACAACCATAGGCTTATATTGTTAAGTTGTGCTTATTTTTTTTAAATTGTAGCATGGTACATTATTTTCCGAGACGGTGTATTCGTAGTTGTATTTTTAGTGTCACATGATCAAACGACAGGCGGCCAAGATGGTGAATCGATGTTTGTGTTGTTGAGTTGTTGCCTATTAAATTCTCGTTTATTAGTGTTATGATGAGCGATCTCGTGTACCAAAATGTTTCGCTGAATCAATGAATGTGAGTGTTATTCAACGAACAGAACTTTATATTTCGTAACGATCTGTAAAAAGGTCGCATTGAAACCTCGCCAGTTTAGCATAAGTAGCCGTCAAGCTCTCTTCGGGCACCAGAGAGCGGTATTCAAGCTAGGGAAACAAGTACAAGGACGGACATGCGAATAACACAAACACACACAATTATAATATGGCTCTGACACACAAAGGCGCATCAAATCAGGCAGATGGTGAGTGAGTGAGTGAGTGAGTGAGTGAGTGAGTGAGTGAGTGAGTGAGTGAGTGAGTGAGTGAGTGAGTGAGTGAGTGAGTTAAACCTCATATATTGTCACACCTGGAAGGACGCTACTATTTTTGTATAAAGCCCATCATAATATCTCATATTACCTCAAAGTTTAGCCCGTAAGTTAACTAATTCCCATTACTAAGCATTTACTAATGTGTAACTACCTCACTATTTATACTGGCCCTATATCTTGGCCACAAACTCCAGTATCAACTATAAAGGATGTTTGTTGTCTGAGGACATTTGTTGCTAGAGCTAACTCAGTATTAATTAATCATCCGTGAACATCCTCAAACTACGGCGTGTTGTATAAAGTAAATATTTTTCATGTTGTTGATATGAAGCTATAAGATGGAACCATCATTTGTTTTGTGTGTTTAACAGGTTTGCTTTGATCTCTCTTTTAAGTCGCTGATCTTTTTTCTGTAATACTTTCGAGATACTGTTGAGACATGATGGTGATTGATGACGATTGATGTTGAAAGGTAATGAAGCGAAGATAAAGATGAAACAACCTTCAGATATGCCCATGCCGAGATTCGAACTCAGGTGGTAGTGATCTGTGTTCCAATGCACATGAGATACGATGATCCGGATTAGCTGATGAGAGATAATCAATGCCGATGAGTTAACTGGAGATGATGATGATGATGATGATGATGATGATGATGATGAAAGATACACTGTGAACTTATATGATTATTATATTATTCTGTTCCCGTACAATTACATTGATCTGCCCTAAATCCCGGGTATCACATGTTGTTTCCGCATCCTACTTCAATTTCCGATAATCACCACGATAATATTCTCATTTTGCTACATAGGAACTCGTTTACGTGTCGATATATCGACTTTTGATATAATCGCCTACAAAAGGGGGTCATATTAACAACAAGCTCAAAACCCGCGCGAACTTTAAAGCTTATTCCTTCGGAGGCCTACTATATAAATAGGGGTTTAGAATTATTTTTAACGAATTTTAATCAGTAAACATTATATATTTCCAGTCATAGACTCAACCAATATCATATTCACCGCAGTTTAAGACTCTTTTGTGAGAATGTTTTGCGAACACACACACGTTCGTGTGTGTGTGTGTGTGTGTGTTTTAGGGTACATATAAAGAGGCAACAGGCACAGAGCATCAACATATCTAAACATCCTTCGAGACCTACCTCCATAAATCTAAATACATATACAACTATACATACATTAATCTAAAAATTAAATGTTCCATACCTCCACATATTGATAGATGTGTGCGTATACCTAAGCATGTTTCTGGTCTACTCATCAGCCTGTGGGAATCAGCTAATTCGCTTTTCGTACGCGACAAATATGTCACGCCCACAGGAAAGCGACTACATTCAGGCTACGTACAATATATATATATATATATATATATATATATATATATGGATTTATTTGTCCTTAATGTACTGACAGAATACTGGGATTATCATAATTGATTTATTGACGTGGACATGTCCCAAGGCGTAATGTAAATTACATATTCAGTTATTGTATAGTTTATTGCACATCATCCAATATGACTATTACCGTGAGAACAAATAGACAGATGTATGGTTTTTATCTTGTATTAATACCCATCTTTCATGTGTGTAAATTAAATGTCAAGACGTTCGGCTGTGTCAATGTTATTTCTCATCCCTTGTATCCACAACGAACTTATAATCTATATGTGTCGGGGTCTATTCCATATCTATGTTACATTATATTTTCTACAACAGTAAAGTACCATATGTACCATATGTACCATATTTACACTGTTATCATGTTTATGAATTTAGGACATTAATATTATAATTTATGATGAAGAATAATTATAAGAATTGAAGGAATAATTACGCGATTAAGTCTCATTATTAAAAAAATAGTACAAATGTGAAGAAAAATTATGGCATTTGTTTCGCTTTAAGTTCTTGTAAAGATGGATTTAAACTGTGTTTATTTAATCACATCGTGAGTTAATCAGTTAAAACGAAGCTAGTTTAACCCCACGGGTAGAGTTGGATTATTTACCCGTGGTTATGGTCATGATGTGTCGGAGGTTCGAATCCCGTTCGTGGCACTATAGTGAGAAGAGTTTTTCATCCAACAAACCAACTGGCAAGGTTTTTTTTTCTATTGTACCTTTTAAATTTATTTACAATTAGTCCCCGTGGTGTAGCAGGAAATTACAGACAATATCTGTCTCCCTTATTTGAGGTAGTTAAGCCACGTAAGATAACTGCCATTTCGGCTATTATTATTATTACAAAGGTAATTGTTTTCAACGACAATTACAACACAGCTTATTTTGTATATGCAATTATCCAAACCATCATTCTATTTTCTTATATACTATATGGTAAGCAGTTAATAAATAGGCCATCAGTCGACACTGATGATATTGTGTGTATTTGTCCTGGCGATGTGCATAACTGATATTACCGTCTTCAGTAAATACAATATTTATATTTCTCCTTACTGTTATTATTGTTGTCGTTCCGAAAAATAAAAATAAATAAAAAATGCATGAATACCGATAATCCATTGACGACTGTTATTGAAAAGTTTAGGAAAATTTCGTGTCCCGCCAACTAAGTCGATGAATATACTGTATGTGTGCTGTTATCTTCTCCCAAATCTGTTATTACGATCAACCATCATCCAAACGACTCCAGGAGTATAAATCCATCAAGCAGCATTCTATGAATTAATAGGTCAATATCATATTCACCGCAGTTTAAGACTCTATTGTGAGAATGTTTTGCGAACACACACACGTTCGTGTGTACGTGCGTGCGTGTGTGTGTTTTTCTGCGTGCGTGCGTGAGTGTATATATATGTGTGTGTGTGTGTGTGTGTGTGTGTGTGTGTGTGTGTGTGTGTGTGTGTGTGTGTGTGTGTGTGTGTGTGTGTGTGTGTGTGTGTTTTAGCTGTGTATAATAAGGCACAGGCACAGAGAATCTCGATCCGTGAATTCAAACTCTGGACGTTTCTTCAGGGGACTGAATCCAGAGTGGCGACTTTTCTTGCTGAGACATGTGTAATGTCTCACCAGTCCCTAAGCCGCCAAGCAAAATCAAAATACGAATCACCTACAGCCGTGGAGTTTGGGTGTAAAAACCCAAGTCAGATCACGGCAGTAGTGAGAATGTTTAGCTTAATTATCTAAGCAGCCCTATTTATAGCTATTTTTCAATTGCTGTATCTTTCTTCAAAGCAATACTATATAAACCATATAACCCAATTGTCACTGTCTTCAAAGATCAGTTTTTACAACGGGCAGGCGTCATGAAGCGATTACTATTAAAACTGTTTATCTTAATTACTATTAAAAGACTGACATCTGCGCTGAAGCAGACCGTAATAGCGCGTCATAGCTTATGTACTGTTTGAACTATGCTATCATTTTCAAACCTGACCTAATTTATGCTATTCTAACTATTGTAGTTCTTAAATGTTATTTATGACAAGCAGATTAGAGCTAATCTTGAATGTCATAGTACAAACTGGACATAACTGGACCTAGGAAAGATAAATCTATTCCCACATACAACCAAGGTGAATTATATATACAAGTAAACTTGTTATGTAAAACACACCAACCGCGCGAACTGTGTCCAATGCCACCGCTCGAGATGCGATGCAGTGTTTCTATTCCTGAGTCAGGAGTACTTATAATGCTTTAAGAGCGTACTGTGCCTGCTACAGTCATTTAAATGCTGGATAACCAGGCCAAACATCTAAACGGCGTGCCTCCAAAGACGCAAATAGTACATGGATTATTACAGCTCTAGATCAACTTTTCTTGAATGCAGGGACCGGGAAATATGGTCTCCACGCATAGAAAACGGAACTTTCTCAACCGCAGCATAATATGCCTTGTGATATTTGCTGGAGGGTCAAATACCTCATAAACATACAAATCCAATAAATACTATGACCTACTCGTCACTATTATAACAATTTACATCGGCGCTTTAGCAGACCGTTATGGCGGAATTGCCGTTCTATATATTAACATTTTCAAATCAGACCTAATGTCTGCTATACAAACTATAATTATAATATAGGGTTTTATTAATGACAAGGAGACTAGAGTTAGCCTTGAATGTCATAGTACAGACTGGACATAACTGGGCTAATCTAGGAAAGATAATTATATTCCCACAAACAACTAAGGTGAATTATATATACAACTAAACTTGTTATATAAAACACACCAACCACACGAGCTGTGTCCAATGCCACCGCTCGAGATGCGATGCAGTGTTTCTATTCCTGAGTCAGGAGTACATGCTTTAAGAGCGTACTGTGTCTGCTACAGTCATTTAAATGCTGGATAACCAGGCCAAACACTTAAACGGCGTGCCTCCAAAGACGCAAATAGTGCACGGAATATACAGCTCTAGATCAACTTTTCTTAGAACGCATGGACCTGGAAACATACAGTCTCCACGCACAGAAAAAGGAACATCTCAACCGCAGCATAATATGCCTTGTGATATTTGCTGGAGGGTCAAATACCTCATAAGCATACAAATCCAATAAATTCTATGACCTACTCGTCACTAACCCTTTATATCAAATAAAACAAAATTGGTAAAAAGAAAACACGAACCTCAATCTCTGGCACGGGCAATGTGTGTTTTAGCTGTGTATTATAAGGCACAGGCACAGAGAGTCTCGGCGACGTTTCTTGCTGAGACATGTGTAATGTCTCACCAGACCCTGTGTGTGTGTGCGTGTGTTCATTAAAAAGTAAAAGTTGCTATTTATGGCCAGTTTGGTGCACATGGTAGGCTAAATGGAGCGAGCGACCTCCAATGTTAATGAAACGAAGTCAGTGATGAAACACCCTTCAGATATACCTACGCCGAGATTCGAACTCGGGGGTAGTGATCTGTGGTCCAAAAAAAAGCTACAAGAACTCAAATAACACAGGGGAAGTTAGTTACCGTAAAGTGCTGCCACCTGGCGAATATTCGGGGGTTTTTGAAGACAGAAAAACCCGTTGGCTTTTATTAATATCGATACCAATAATAATACTATATTAATAACACTATTGATATATCGTCTTATTCATTTGAATTGCTCTAATGCGCTTTATATTTAAAACATAATTAAACCATGTTTTAAGCTCATAATAGCACCCATTCATTTTATACAGAAATACACTGGTATGTATTATAAATAGACTAATTTAAATAACTGGGTTTTAATAACCTTATAAAATATCTCTTAACTTACTGCAAGTTTAATAAGGTTTGGCAACTTTTTCCACAGAATGGAAGCTGATCCTCGGAAAGATTTATCCCCGTAGATTGCTGTATATGGCTTTTTTACCGTCGAATGTGATCGGAGCATTCTCGCTGGTATTTACCTTTTGATACACTTAAATGCAATGGTGATGTTCCATTTAGTATTTTGTACGGTGATCGTACAGGAAACCAATGCAGCTGGAACAAAATTGGTGTCATACGTTCCCTTTTGCGAGTGCGTGTACTATATAACAATCCATTGCCGTAGTCCAGTCAAGAAATTATAAGGACTTGTATGTCTCATAATTTATGTACTTACAAAAATAAGTGCTATGTTTCTTATTTGACTTACACATATAATCCACTTACTTCTCCAATCCTACAGTATAATACAATATAACCCTTAGTTTTCTCAGACATGGATGAAGATGATGCTGATGATTGATGTTTTACGGCCACTTTTATGCACCTCCATAGGTAATGAGACGAAGTCAAAGATGAAACAACCTTCAGACATGCCCACGCCGAGATTCGAACACGGGTGGCAGTGATCTGTGGTCGAACACGCTACCGCTATACCACGGAGGCGCCATACATGGAAGAATTTGTATAACAGAATTCTCTACCTTAATGCTAATATTCTCAATTTTCTTCACCATGTTGCTTGGATGAGAAAACAATGGATTCGGTCTTGTCCTTTTTCAATTTCACCATGTTTCTGTGCATCTAACGATATATAATACTGTGTTGTTTAATAATTGTACCAGCTGGTTTGGTATACATACAACCATTCTTTATTTCTAAAACAGGTAATCAATTCCATCAAAAGCTGCAGATAAATCAAACATTATTAATGCAGTCGTGGATCTTTCATTAAGAACCTCAGCAATTTCACTATGCACTTTCAGGAGAACTATTTTTGTTGAATGGCTCATAACCGTCATGGAGGTGATTGAGCTTTAAGCGTTCTGTTGTATACCTTGCTACTGCCTTTTCAATAAATGTGGAGATGAAAGGAAAGTTAGAAATGGGAATGTAAATTCTTCATCCTTTCCTCATCCAACCTAAATCTCTTAAACAGCGGGGTTATGGTGGCTCGTTTCAAGTACAACGGCATCGCTAATTCATCTACTGACCTATTTATAATGGCTGTTATGAGTGGGAGAAGTTGATCCACACGTTTCTTCAAAAACCAAGTTTCCGAACAATTCATATGACTTGGTTATTATCTCAGTAACCTCAACTTCAGAAGTTGATCTAAACATTTCGAGCATTTTCCCAGTAAATATACGCATTCATTGAGATATTGCAGGTATTATTTTGGGAATCAGAAATAATCTCATTCCTGATAATTGTTGTTTTCATCGTAAAGAAATTGCTGAATATATCGGCCAACAGGTCGACAGAGGTAAAATGTGGAGTTCCTAGCTAATTCCCATCATATCATGGTATATCTCAAAATACACCGTTAAGGAAGTCACGCGCCAGGTTCTCTCAACTTTCCTCTGAATGTTCTTAGCAGATCTAAGCTTATTAGATTACCAAGGAGTTACCGGTCTCAACGTTATGATTTTTTAACAAGATGGTACATGGTGATTAATGATGGATTGGATACCTTTATTGTAGACCTATACCAGCTCATTAATTGATCCCTCACATATCCTCAGGTATTGAGACGAATATAAATCCTTAATAAATTCTTTAATATTTATGGCACGGCATGTGCTCTTTCTTCGTTTGGAATCGGGCTTGTCCATGTTAATAACGAACTGTACAACCCGTCGAAGGATTTACCTGCATTGCTACTGAGACAGGAGTTATCTGCAGAAGGACTTTTTACTATGATGGAGCTCATTGCCAGTTAGAGAAATAAGATTGCTGGTGTTTATACCAGCACTTACCTTGTGGCTGGCAGCAGTTAAGATAACGCATTTAATCAACTTTCTAATGAACTTTCTGCCAGCCTGAGTTCTCGGTCTTGTGGGACGACGCATACAAGATGCTGAAACAGTGACTTTCTCTTCACACTTGAACGCCGGATGTTTTCCATATCTTGACTCCATACAGGTAAAAGTCACGATTAACTACCACAAAAAAAGTTCCAACATCTTACATAATATTACTTATCTAGTGTAAGATGAGTAGACCCCAAACTTCACATACAGCCTGAAGATTTGAGAAAATATATTCCTGCAGTGAAATGCCTCTTTTCATCCCAACCCAAACATTCTGGTTGAAGTTTTTTTTTATCAGTTGATTATTTGTGTATATGGACTAGATACGTTTTTAGACGGGGGAGAACCTCTCCCTTTGAGTAATTTGCGATATTCAAGATGACGGATATCAGATGCTGAAAATTGTCTACAATGCCACATAAATAACAAATATTAATCAACTAGATTGCATCTAAACAATATACACACCTAAAATTTATTTTACGATGAAATCGTGACATAGAAAGACATTTATGCTGACTCAGCGGTTAAATTGAACATTAACCAAACCGCAAAACGGTCCATATAAAGATTGTGTATAAATATTGATGCGAAATAGTAGAATATGATCAAGACAGACCCATATTTTTTCTTCACGTTTATCTAAATTTATTTTAACTACTGTAAATGAGGGAACTTAACCTGAAATGATATATTGATCTATTGATATGCCATGACAATGCAATATAATCATCAATCCTTCCAAACCTTCTTGCTGACCAGATTAGTTAAATATTACAACTGCTGGTGAAATCTGTAGGTTGAGGTCAAAACCAATGTCTCTTAGGTGTTTATTTATATAATCACTAACCTAATTTTGAATGGCCTAATTCCCTGTGAGACTCCCAGAATTTAATAATTATGCAACAGACAACGGGATTTGGATCAGGTGGGGAGGAACTAATTTTGCACATTGGCTTAGCGGGGGTTCGCATATATTCCACAGGAAACAAAGCCTGACAATAAACGTTTCTATAATAATTCATTAAGAAATGATCATGTACGATCGTGAGTAAACAGACTACACGCAGAATAAATGAATTGATCCCAGAAAGTAAAATTGAAGATTATTCCTGAAATAGTGAGTACTAAAACCAAAAACAAGAAACAGTTGATGAATTTAATTATTGAGGATCTCATCAAGCATAGGGATAGCTTTACTTCAAAGTTGATGATCACTGATAATAATCCTGTCCCAACAGAAATCAAGTCAGGCCTGACGACCAAGAGGAGAGACCTGGAAGTCACATACGATGAGGCTGACACGATCTTGAACAACCAGTGTTCATCTGTACATGTAGCAGAAATGCTGGTCGTAGCTGATGACACAGATGTGGTTTTGTTTACTTCTTTCTTTGTGATTTTATTCACCAGGGCGGCATTACTTGAAGTGACAAAATAGTATCACCAGCAAAAATAGACCAGTCATTGATATAAGCCAAACTTTACAGTACAATATTGATATCCTTCCAGATATGTTGGCAGCCCATGTGGTGTTATGCAATGTTTACCACCAACTGTTGAGGCTTTCGGAGAGAATGCGGCAACAGCTCATTTACAGGTAGCTATCTGGAGGCATGCAATTGATCCAAATCCACCACCCCTTGACTCTTCTCGACATTGGTGGATGAAAGGCATAGCATCTAGTTGATCAGTCCCAATTACAGCGATAGTGAGCACACCACATGCTCCTGACCAAATTCTGAAACTCATCAGATGTTCATGCGAAAGAACTGAGCCTTGCAAGAGCAGGTGATGCAGTTGCAGTGTTGCAAGCATTGTACGTTTTACATTATGTGCCTGCCAAGGTGATAAGCACTGCAACAACGAGAAACCTAGGAATATCTGGAGAAAGCTGGTGAAGATGATGAATAAGAATACAATAGATGGAATATGAAACTGATCGATATAATAGTTATATATTGACAATACAATTATATTGAAGTATTGGTCCTTAAAGTAATTTGTTCATTTTACGTCTTTAAAGTTGGCTGTGAAAAATAAATGCTGACTCAGCATATGATCAATACATTATAGATATGATCAATACATTATAGATATGATCAATACATTATAGATATGATCAATACATTATAGATATGATCAATACATTATAGATATGATCAATACATTATAGATATGATCAATACATTCTAGATATGATCAATACATTCGAGATATGATCAATTATGTTCTAGATATGATTAATACTGATTTAATCACTCATACAAAGAAACATCTTCCCATCAGTTATTTTGGTAATCATCACTGAAAGCATGATGATTGATGTTTTAAGGACACTTTTGGCACATGGTAGGCTAAATGGGCAAAGCGACTGCCAAATGTAATGAAGCGAAGTCAAAGATGAAACACCCTTCAAATGTGCCCATGCCGAGATATGAAGTCAGATGGTAGTGATCTATGATCCAACGTGCTACCAGTTAGATGACGGAGACACCCTGAATAAAGCCTCCAGATCTTTGGACAGTTTGTCTAATGTCTGTTTAAGGGACTTCACTTCTTCATTAAGCAGTTCTTTACACTTCTCTGCCGCAGCCAGTTTATCTTCAGTTGTGTAGCTTCTCTGTTAGCTCACCAATGGTCATCTTATCGTCTTCATAGATCTGGATCTGTTTCTTCAGTTTGTCTTCAACGTCGCCAAGTTGATCCTGAAGTGTCTGGATCTGCTTCCGGAGATCGGCCGATGTCTCTTCCTGCTGTCGGAGCTTCTGCCTCAGGTCATCCAACTCGGACGTGTAACCCTTGACGCGGTCCTCGGAAGATGCGAAGTGTTTGTTGAAGAGCTCCTTCTCTTCCTCCAGCGTCCGATTGCGACCAATCAGGGTATCTTTCTCATTAACCAACATCTTGATCTTCTGCTGTAGGCTGTTGATGTACTCATCACTCTCGTCAAGTCGCTTCACACAACTGTTGTTTTCCTGGTTTACGGTAGCTATCTTCTCTTTCATCGAGTTATGTAACAAGACCATTTCTGCGTTGGCATTTTTCTGATCTTCTAAGCTCTCCGGGATTACCTGTTGCAGTTTGTCAGCAGCTGATTTTTCCTTCTCCAAATCTGTCATGTTCTTTTCAGATTCCAACAACTTTCCTAACAAAGATTCCTTCTCCTTCTCCAGATACTCCACAGTCTGAGACAATGATATATATATATATATATATATATATATATATATATATATATATATATTGTTTTCTAATCTCGTTTCATTGATGTTATTATTTACAAATTTTAATTAATATACACCTGAAAATAGTTACCTGAATCTAGAAATCTTTTAATGATGATTGTTATATTATTATTATTGATTTCCTTCAACTATTTTCCCTATCTTACGAGTTTAATCGATTCATTTTAATTATAAAATTTTAAATTTTCTTTTCCAGTTGGTCTTCCTATCAGGTTTTCCGTTTCCAGGAGTGTTTTAGTTGTTTTCCTACTGAACTATGGAAGATTTACTTTCCAATATTTGTTTATTTTTATCAGTTGTATCCACATTGCATACCACTTGTCATCTTTCCTAATCCTACCCAAGTCTTTTACAATACACGGTGAGGTGTACTTGTATCCTATGTTGATGTCAAGCTCGTCCTAAATAAGACTACATCTAAGCCTATTAAACGACTTATCCCATCTGGGAAACTGTCTCTGGGTTAATAGTTCCAGCAGAGTGATAACGTCCCACCCCCTCACAGTCCTATACTGCTATACATATAACTAAATCTCGCAATATTGTTCTTACAATTTGTATGCTACAAGCAGGTGACATCCATGCGAATCTAGGACCTCCTGTCCTGAGAAGTATCCGCTTGGCTACCAGCAACGTTACGTCCGTCCATAATAAATCAGCCAGTATCACAGACTTGGTAATATCTAAGAAATTGCACATTCTCGCCTTCACTGAGACTTTGGTTAGCCCTCATGACACAACCTCTTGTATTTCTGATATAGGCACCTGACTCTTACGTTTACCACCAACCACATCACTCTGGACGAGGAGTTGGCGTTGGCTTTTTGGTATCTAAAAAGTGTGTCCAGATCTATTCTTGTTTTGAGGCTATCTGCATTGGAATTTCGATCGCCCTCAAACTTCATCCTTCTTTGTTGGCTTTCATGATTTACTAGAAAACTTAGTTACTATGCATCCTGAATTTTAACGTCATTTGGATACAGAGTCTACTACTACACCCACATTTAATGACATCTTAGCAAATTTCGACTTAAAACAACGCATTTCTTTCTCCACATACATTCATTGTCACTGGCTCGATCTCCTCATAACCCGGTCTACACCTAACTATATGCATACACTAACCAACACAGATGGTTTATCGGATCATTTCACTGTCATAGCAGAAATATCATTTAAACATAATTCAGTTGACTCTAAGTGTAATAATCTTTATCGGTATACTCACTACACTTAAATGTTTACTAGATAAACAAGCACCACTCAGATCAAAGTCCATACAAGTTAAACCACCTGCATCTTGGATGTCGCTTGATATTATTAATGCAAAAGTACATCGCGACAATTTACGCACATGAAAGGTCTAAATATACTAAACAGTCCCATTTCTTTAATAGACTCATGAATGAAGGTAAATCTGGCTTTGTTTTATTGGAAAATGATGTCCAACAACTGCGACAATCCTCGTCAACTCTGGAACTGTATAAATAGTATTCTCCATAGAAAGGATTCTGTTTCTCTGCCAGCTCATGGTTCAACTAATTCACTCTGAAATTCTTTTCCCATGATATAATCACCAAACATCATGCTTCTTTCCCAGATTGTACTTCCAGTTGTAATATTGATTTTCCAGTTGTGCATTACCCTTGTACAGTGTTTAAATCATCCTCACTTACTGGTATTCCTAAACTGATTTTATCAATCCCTAATAAGTCCTGTGAACTTGATCATATACCTACATTTCTGCTAAAATCTTGTCTTCACACACTAATTGTTCCAGATACCAGGATAATAAATTTATGACTGAGCTCTGGAGTGTTCCTTTCTCGTTCCAAATATCCCCGTGTAAATCCTCCTCTTAATAAACCATCTTTAGGAGCCAATTACCTAAACAGTAATAGACTTATTTTAAATCTATCTTTTATATCTAAAATATAAGAAAATGTCGTATCCGGTCGTTTGAACTAATCATTTGTCTGTTGTTTTTCAGTCTGCTTTAAAAAAATCACTCTACAGAAACCGCTCTACTGAAAGTTCACAACGACATATTATCAAAAGGAGACACAGGGAAGATGACAGCACTAACACTATTATATTTATCTGCATCTTTTGACACCATTGATTATTCTGTTCTTCTAGATCACCTCTCTGGTTGGTATGGCATAACGGGCACAGCACATACTTGGATCGGCTCATTATTAACAAATAAGTCTCAATCAATAAAAATAAGAAGCTGTTTTTCAAGGGAACTTCACACGCTTGATGGCGTTCACCAAGGCTCTGTTCTTGAACCGCTGCTCTTTACATTGTATACCACAACACTAAGCTCTCTTATTTACAGCCTCAAATTAGACCATGAATTATATCCAGATGATACTCAAATATACATATCTTTTTCTACAACAGACACTGATCTTTCCCTTACACGGCTAGGTGGCTGTCTCACCGATATATCTGGCTGGATGGCAAACAATAAACTTAGCCTCAATGCAGACAAAATAGATTTAATCATTATAGGTACATCCCGACAACGCAGCAAACTTGTTTGTTTTTTCCCTACCCCCATCATTAATCATATCATCACACCATCACACACTGTATATAATCTTGGTGTTACATATGATAATGATTTTAATTTCAGAAAACATATTTATCTGACATTGATTTACAATATTCCTGACCAATGCTACAGTAGTCATTACTACTACGCTTGATTACTGCAACTCTTTTCCTTCTAACATTCCATCTAACAATATTCTAAAACTTCAGTGTGTTCAGAACTGTTTAGCTAGGATTGTTACACGGTCTCCTCGGTTTTCCCATTCTGTCCCAGTTGTGAAAGCTCTTCACTTGCTCCCTGTTCAATCTCGCATCATTCTTCCGGAGAACCCTCGTATCTATTTTCCATACTTACTCTAGGACCCAAGCCGACAGTGCTCCTTTCGTCTGGTTTTCACTTGTTGTCTGTTCCAGGGTTAAAACTCACACTGGGACTGGGGCTTTTCCAATCCATACTCTTGAGTCTTTGGAACTTATTCCTTGAACAAGTTAAGTCATCAAATAACATAGTTTCTTTCCGTCATCATTTGAAAACTCACCTTTTCTGACTCGCTTATCCCTCCTAAGTTGCTGGATTTTACATTCTACCTGCACTATGAGTTTGCCAAATCCCTGTACTAGGTGCGCCACTGAGCTCGAGTTTTTTGTCATTATTAATATTATTATAAAATAAATTATCATTTGTAATATAAATTTGAGAACTATCGAAAATAAATACATTACCAAGAAATGGATAAAAGTAATGTCTGAACTGCACTTCCTGGTTAAATTGAAATGCTACACTTATGGGTGTTAATAATTAAAAACGTGATCAGTGATATGTGATATAAGGCAGTAATCAACATTGACTGCTATACGATATCTCAGAGGAGTTCACCGAGATGGACACATTGTGAGCTGGAATCCCTACGCCCACATATTGTGAAATGTCACATTATTATTATTTTTTAAACGAAAATGATCGTAATTTTGCTATTGCCGGAATTCTGGAAATTTATAAAAATTATATTGATTAAAAATAATAGTGTAATTAAAAGGTTTAGTTTTAATCTACACAATGTGTGTGAGAATATCATGTGGTCACATACATCATGGTCCATCTGCACATTTAGGTGAAGGTGGTAAATATTAGTCTTAGACAAGAACATTCAGCGATGTTCAATACTACGTTTGTGTCCAATCATTGCATTACGTCCTTAGTTCTGTTGTTGTTGATACTGATGTTGTTGTTGTTGTTTGTTACTGTCGTTGTCGATGCTGCTATTTCCATTCCATATTTAAATAAATTGCAACAAAGTCATACCTCAAACACTACCATCAAACATAGCCATCTTGATATCTTCGTACGTATTGATTTTGAAAATGAAAAACTAACGCCAGATTCATCTGAATTCTGTCGCCTCGTAAATTCGAAGCATCTGACGACAGATAAACGATTGAGATTAGAAGAAGTTCATTCAGTTTGAAGACTTTAAATTGACGTTTGATTTCGAACAGTAATACAAGTGAACTTAATTTTCGCGAGGCTGCAGACTTCCATTTCGGTGTTCGTACTATAGAGATATGTGAAAAATTCACTTATTTACTTCATTGTGTTGTCTACTGAATAATTAATTCATGCGTTGTTTATGTGTTTTGTTATGCCTTAATAGATGATCGACATTATTATTATAGGGACATAACAGGCACTCAATTGATACCTACGCCAAGCCGTTTTGAACCCAATTAGGATCACGTCCTCAGTATTAGCACAAGGTTCTTGACAAACACATTTTCAACATTGTACAAGGTTAAAATTAGTATATGATATATTCGTCCAATGTTGAATAAACCCATCAGTATCTGTAATTTTGGTCGGATCAATATTTTGCGAACTATTTGTGTCTTGAAGAAAATCCTTCAAAGAACGATTTTCCGAATTATGTATGTAGTAAGAAATACAGTCAAAGTACCAATGTATCTTGGTTTGTTTGCGATTTATTTCAGTCCACACTCGCTATCCACAACTCCTGTTGAATTGCGTTAACCCTTGTATATTAAAATTAATGTCAGTATGGTTCTAATATTTTTATTGTTCATAATCAATGCATATTAAATAAATTTGTCATATATGCACAGGTTAATAGATAGAGACACATAAAAAAACGTTTATCTTTACTTAACATAACGCTGTAAACAAAACACTATTAGTTTTTTTTTCATATATTATTTCTAAATAACGCGGTGTAACAAAATGTTATACCTTTATTTTATTTAAACCACAACACGGCTTAATTGGCATTTGCTATCATTTCCGTACTAATTATGGCTTTAATGCACCCTGCCAGAGAAAAAACTTGTTGCACATAATTCTATTAATTTTTTCGAATTAAGAAGTTAACACAGATGACAAAATATTTTATTAAAAAGGTCATACAAACATACGCCACGTTATTAGACATAACAAATACAAAATTATTACAACACAATTGTATATAGCAACACATATAATAAACATTTAGGGAAAAGGTAAAATATTAATTACAACCTTTTTATACCTTGAATACTTATAGTTCATCATTTATAGTTTATCATTTAGAAAATCGTACACTCAATAAATTAATACACAAAAGCTAACATTTAATATTAGAGAAAACAATAAAGCTACCTGAATACCTGAAATAAAACCATAAAATACCCAGTATTTAGATAATATTTTCGTAATTAATTCCAAAAATCCTATAACTATATTTCTGCGAATAAACTTTAGATATTGTTCATTTTGACTTGTGTGTAATATTTTTTGAAGGTGATTAAAATTTAGATTTAATTCAATCTTTTCTACTTTCGCCAAAATTATCAACATCCGGTGGCTTGGCTTATATTATGACAAATGTTTCTTTATATTTATGTCATTGTGACATTTGATTTGTGACATAACTACCGTTGAAATCTGCAATATTTAATGAGAGATTATATTATCTTTAAGATCATTATTGTAATAACATTTCCGGTTTACATCAATCTATTTTATTAATTGATTCTTGATGTTGAAGCCGAATTCCGAACCGAAATAAATGTATCATTAATGTTATTTCGTGACCAATTAAAACATAAATTAAATGCAACAATTATTTTTGAAAACGTACACCATTTGTGTGTGCTTTAAATAATATTATCAGTGTCACATATCCCAGAAATAATACGCTCCGATCGGTGAAAATAGTCTATGTTTAATAATGTTAGTAAAATAGTCATATAAGTTATGCGAGTCATGCGAATTTAATATGCGAAATATTATAAAACAAATATGTAATTAAACAGCGAATGGTGACGTCATAAGTAGCTGTCTAGCCATTTCGCGTCATCGATTCGTCAGTTTCGACGTTCTTAAAACCCAACATCTGTTTAAAAGCGATTTTGAACTTACTGTTAGCATAAGCATACAATATCGGGTTGATAGCTGAATTGGCGTGACTGAAGATGACGGCAACAAGTACACATGGCAAACAAAACGGTCCCCCGTATAATAACAGGGCGTTCATAATATGGAGAGGTAGCCAACTTATGGCAAATAGGATGATTACCACAGCGAACCATTTCGCTGCTTTGGTATCTTTTCTTAAAGCCGTATTTCGATTAGAATCTGTGGCTAACTGCTGTACGGCGGCAATACGACGTAACTGTTTCTTAACAACATAGAATATATAACAATATATGGCGAACATAAAGCCGAGTGGAATCAGCGTACAAATGAAGAAGTTTACATAAACCACGTCTCTCAGGTCTATGACTGCACCGAACGAGCACCACCCATCGTACGTCGACGATTTATCCCATATCAACAACGGTATTACTGCAATGACGATACCCATCAGCCAGATAATGACAATAATAGATAGACACAGCTTGGCCGTACAACTCTCGGCATATTTATATGGATACTTAATGGCTATGAAT
Source organism: Paralvinella palmiformis (assembly GCA_025642065.1). Lineage (NCBI taxonomy): Eukaryota > Metazoa > Annelida > Polychaeta > Terebellida > Alvinellidae > Paralvinella > Paralvinella palmiformis. The sequence goes on from JAODUP010000561.1 coordinate 179,948, forward strand.
CTTTCAACGGCAACCGCGCACAGTCCGAGTACGGAAATCTGAGTCAGAATAATGATCATGATATTTACCAGAACGCAACTGACGTAGTTCTGCTTCAGACCAGTGAAGGGTATCAGTCCACATGGGATACCTAACACGCCGACCAGAAAATCTGCTGCCGCCAAACTGGCCACGAAATAGTTGGTGACGGTCTGAAGTCGGGGCGTCACGACGATTGCTGCTATGACGAAGCTATTACCGACCGATGTCAGAATAGCGATTATTACTTCACCTGTCATATAGAGAATGATTGCCGAACTGGAATCTTCATCCGTAGCTGCTATTGATGAATTGTTCGCAGGCGCCATCATTCTGAATGCTCGCTATTACTATTTATGAACGGTGTTACCGAATCAGGCCGAAATTGCCCCTTTACGACATTGAATGGTCAGTCTTTACTGCTGGAATAAATAGGAATATGTTTGAGTTCACAAAATCGCGTTTCTAATTTAAGTAGAAACATCATTTTGCGCAGGATCAATCGCATACCTTAAAAAACCAATGGCTAAATAGTTTACGGCAGAAAGTTCATTAACTGACGCTTACACGACTAATCCGAATGTCTAGGCCGTATATGTCTCACTCAGTTTTAGATATTTGTGTAGACTATTCAATAGCATAGGCCTCATCTGCTATACGTAAGTATAATATTTTGGATAATAATTGGCACCAAAATATCAGTATTTTCAAAATATATGTTTCAGATAAGAAATGTTTGAACTTCATTACAATAAATAAGTTTAGATCAAGTCACCTACTAGGTTCTGTATTTGTGTGATTATTTTCGTCATTAAAGAACTTCAGGGTATATTCCACATTTAATTCCGAAGGCTCCTTCCTAAATTTAGCCATATCCTCGCATCTCAAGATTTTGTTAATAACTTATAAATCTATTAATGATATGGCGCCAGAATACCTGTGTGAACTGGTTTCCATTAGAAAGTCATCCCGAAAACTCAGTTCATCTAGTCAGATACTATTGCAGGTGCTAGTGTCTCGGCTCAAGTCATATGGTGATTGTGCGTTTAGTGTTTGAGCCCCCCACTTTGTGGAATAGGTTGTCGGCAGATATTAGAAATGCGTCGTCTCTTGAAAATTTTAATCTCTTCTAAAAGCACACCTATTTAAAGTTGCTTTCACAGGTAAATAATTATTATCTTTTAAATTATTACAGGGTTTTTACAAACATATTATTTGGGCTATTATTATATTACATATCATTTGTACAGCGCCTTTGAATGGCTCATGCTAGTAAGGGCGCTTTATTAAATATACATTATTATTATTTCCATGCAGACATACCGTCACATCGAAGATAAACTAATTCGCTTTCGTTTTATGACGTCACTCTACACTTCTACGCAATAACAATAAATTGCTTACCTCGTGTACTATACGGGCCATCGGTTGATCTGTTTCAATGATCAGACGGTGTTTTTTATTATTAAATCATCGTCATCACCGTTCAACACTGGTCATGATTCGTTTTCCCGTCCTCGTAGATATGTATCATTTTCTGCGAGCAAACTACGTTCTGTTCCCCATCTCCTTGACTCTTTGAAAATATAACATCAGGAATCAGATTATTAATTGCTAAAAAGAACCGCTAGTGATTACATTAAAGTACACATACCGGGATCCACGAGATGCTTCCGAGTGTCTAACCTCCCTTATAACAGGGCTGGTGATTAGACGACACCTCATGGTGTCTTATCAATTCTGGGAAAAGACATCAAGATCCATTCGTCTCGAATAACATCATTTAGATGTGATACTAATTAATTAACGAAACAACATTCTCGTCCCGTGTTCTTCTCCATCAGTATAACAACGCAAAATATCTGAATATTTTGAGCGAGAGAAAGAGAGCGGGGGCACGCGCGCACACACACACACACACACACACATACACGTACATAGCTATATGTGCATTGACAGATTTAATGCGGTTGTCTTTTTTTCCTATCCCGCTTTTTATTTTCAATAGATAAATAATTAAGACGCCTCTGTTGATATTAGGATCAGACTCCCTCAGTCTGGTCAGTAATTTGAACGCTCACTCTCTCTCTCTCCCTCTCTCTCTCTCTCTCTCTCTCTCGCCACATCTTGAGTAATTACTTAGAATTAATCTCATTTGATCTGCATGTGGATATGTAGAATCTCCTGTACATGATTTGTTTGGAGATACTTTCGGAATGGAAATAGGCCATACTATTTATATCTATTTATGGTGCGTTTGATCCTCCCGTGTAGCTGTGCCCAATATATAGGCGATAATCAGATGTCTCTACCCGAAATTTTAACAAGTACAAGTTGATCCTCCAGTAAATATTACAATCTCGCACTGCTGTTTGGATGCTGTGGGGTTGGGGTTTTTTGAGTGTGGGGATTGCACACTTCGAAAGATAGCCTGTTCTAAGAGTACCGTTGATGTGAAAGTAATATACAATTAAGGTGTTCTTGTTATAAATGTGCAAACTGATCGTTCTGTGTTAAATGTTGATCTGAAGAAAGATACATCGATTAAAAGATAAGTATAAATTAATATATAGCCGTCTCGTCTTTTTGGAGTTTTGCTCACCATTGGTTTAGCAATATATTCCCCTGATGAATCGCCCATAGGTTGTATTCACGATTCGTTCGTGATTCTCAGTACCAGTGACTTGACTTATCCCACATTGTTAACACACACACAAGCACGCCTACTCAATGAATCGCAAATATAAACGCATACGGACATGTATACATCTGGGCACTGTATTAATGAAAACATTATAATACATTTGGCTCTATTTAAATAATAATAATAATAATAATAATAATAATATCACAGTTATGTTTAAAACTACTTTATGGTGTAGTTGGGCCTGTATTAAGTGCTAAGTTAGTGACATTCGGCCTGATAACTAACGCCTTTACTCGATAGCCTTATACCGCTAACGTATTGCCTCAAGTGAAAACATGTAGATCTTTTCCATTTGATAACACACCAGTTTACATAAATAGCCTGAAAGCTGGTGAAGATACTGAATATCTAAATAAGATTGGTGCTTGGCTTATTTCAGATATTCTTTCCCATAGAGATTATACTCATAGTTTTATACCGAGCTTCCTATGTCATTGAAAGATATTGGCACGTTCTGCGACAAAAAAAATGGAAGCATGTAAATATGCGAGCGTGATTCCACATGTGCGATTGCCTACAACTTTCACCCAATAATGTTTCAAATATTCATTCAAAATTGGCCCATGCGTTGATACAAAGCATAACACACAAAGAATTTTTTTTATTACACAAAATAATAAATAACGTTATTTAAGGTTCGTTTATTGTTGTTTATTGTTGTAAATAATAGTATAAGTTATAGAATTTATTATATATTATATTATATATATATATATATATATATATATATATATATATATACTTCTGGTTAAAATATCACTGCATCAAATATAAAATCATAATGCTTCAAAACATTTGGGGTGTGCAATTATTTACTTATCATAATGTCCCAGATTTCAAACTTTGTAGACAACTAAATTTTGATGTAACTCTTATTTATAATCAAATTATCTTTCTGAAACTGCTTATATTCTCTATTCAATGTCTATGTTTATTATATATAAAGTCGTGTATAAATTATGTATCACTGTTTTCCAGAATAACGGTACGATTTGTTTTAGGACGAAATGTTCTGAGACAAATGTCTAGAGAGCCGGTTGTTGACTTGCGTAACACGTCATCGCTTCTTGTCGCTTGGTGTACCATGTTCCCGCCGGTTGAGATTTAAATGTCTGGGACTTCTCTGAAAGTGGTGCGATCACAGTGATGTGACATTAAGAAGGTTATTGTTGTTTCTATTTCCAAAATCTTTTTACATAAACATGTTCGTAAGGTTTGGATGTTAACAGTGTTACTGACAAATCAGTAAATGCATTATATATATATATATATATATATACTAATATTATTCTTAACCGTAAACTAGCATTAGAATTTCTAATGATTAATTTTTAAAATAGCCAATGGCAATGTTGAATGTTTTCGTTGGATAAGTTTGAGGATGTAGTTCTAGATCCATTGACTATTCATGCGTGTTTTACAGATATATTGGTAATATCGAAGTATTCATTAATTATGAGTTTTAAATATGAGATGCAAATATTAAACATTGTTTAGGTGGTTCAGACTTCAGTGTTTGCTATCGAAGCTACTCCGAGGCTTAGATCTAGACTCTAGTTAAATCAAATTTCAAAGCAGGCTTCAATGTTCCCTTGACTCAACCTAAGTGGCTAAGACTGCTAAGTCAGTGAGTGTTAAACAGTAGTTCTTGTGAGCAGCACCTGTGTCCTCAGTCCTGTATTTGACAGTTAGTTGCTATTTGGATCACAGACAAAGAGGATATTGTTTTAATGGTTCTTAAATTTGTGTTCATATTTGAACAGTTCACCCTTTTCAGTCCTTACGCTTAGATAACATGACTTAAATATTTAATACTTACTTATAAAAGTAATGTAAAAACTCCCCAATAATAATCACAAACTATGGTCTATAATCAGAGTTTGATTTAATTTCTGTGAAAAAAACATGGTTTTTATAATGCGTTTTATTCATTAAATAGAAACAATGAAATGCTATTTTTTAAATCAATTGTTACTGATATATTAAATAATTATATATATATCAGGGTTGGGTTTATGACTGTTGTAAATCTGTTTATGACAGTGTCGTAAATACCTTTATGACGTCATAAACTGTCGTAAACCTTTTTATTCACTCTATATTTTATGATTTAAAAAAAAAAACTTTTAATCTATTTAAACTAGTTGTGGATTATCATTATATCAGAATTAATATATTTATATATTACAAACATGAAAGTAAAATAATATTTTATGTTGGTCTCTCATATTTTTTCCAATTCAGTTATAACAAAAATAATTTTGAGATATATTTAATCAGTAACCATAACAGACGACATGTATAATTGAATCAGTCCATTTGATGCGTCAATCATCAATAATACAAATCCTTGGAGGATCATGTGACAAAATACAAGCTTGGCTGTTTAATAACCATGAGTAGTTTAATAATACTTTTTTGCCACAATGCATACGTTTGTATGGGTCCGAGTGTTAATATTGCTATCAAACTTTTTCTTCTGTTTGTTATTTTTCAGATGCAGAGAAAGCCTACAATGGAATCATTGGAAAAGGGTAATTATGTCCCTCTGCATATCGTTTTGGCTCGTCTTCATTAATTAAAATATCACTTGGTCCTAGATGGCGTACAAGTTGGTGAATATGACATTGGTTGAGACTATGATTAAAACTCATGTGGCTGTAAAACATCACTCATCATCGTCAATAAAAATGTCATTATTTATTAACACAAGTCCATTTAATAGTAGTTGTAGTTAGATAAGATATAAAATCGTAGACGTTTGGTAGAAGTAGTGATCTATGGTGAGTCACACTGCTGTGAGTGGATACCGTTCTAATGAGCTAGCTTCTTGTCTTCACAGACCTTCAAGAATTTGCTGTCAACAAATCAGTGTTCGAAATAGCACTTGTCCGGGACAAGTGATAATTTACTCGGACAAGTAGAATGTTGATGACCACTTGTCCAGTGGACAAGTGAAAATTTGAGTATTTTCTTTTAATTCTTATAGCGGCTAAAGTAATATCGATTTTTGTTATGGAGATACCCTATAACATGCAAATCATCCCAGTGCGCATGCGTCTGTTAAACGATGTCCGACAGGTATTTCAGAATTGATATTTATGCGGCTTTACTCTAAGAGCATTCTTCACAAGCTGAGCAGGACTAAACAATATTTAATACAGTTGATAAAAAGATATGGAATACGATCATAGGCAGAAAAGACTGGTTTCATTTTTCTTTCTAGCTGATTTCCGAAAATCTGGACGGTTGCGTTACAAGGTCGAGGACGCTACTCACTAATCTTGATAATCCGCGTTTGATCTCGCTGACTTTTTGATAACAGAAACCGAGTGTTTCCATAATTTAACACATTTAAACGTATTTGCTTAAAACATTTTACTATGGAGAAATGGCTTGGACTTACCGTAAAACAAAAGCCTACAACAGTAACACCAGAGAAAGAGCTGGAGCATAAAAGAAAAAGTGACTAGACGTATGATGCAACAAAAAGAATTCGTTGTTTCTTGCCAGCATGGCAAGTTGGCCGACCGTGGCTATCGCATGATGCAAGTGCAGACAAAATGAATTGTACTTTCTGTGCTAAAAACATTCACCATCACGCGGAGGTGGGGAGTTTTACTTTAGGTGCAACAAGCTTTCAGTTGACATCAGTGAGAGCTCACGAATTGACAGCTTCTCATAAACGAGAAACATTAGCGATTGAAGCTGCGTCAAAGCCTCCAATGGACTCTACGGCTGGTAAAATGCTCATTGCGTTAAACAAGACATTAGCTGATAAGTTAATAATTAAATTTAAAATGGTGCATGCATTGGCTAAGCATGACTGGCCATCCACAGATTATGTTTGGCAATGTTCACTAGACCAGTGCAAAGGACTAGCTATAGGCACCGATTATCGGTCAGATAAAGCAGCAGCAGATTTTGCCCACCACATTGCGGAAGTTGAGAGGGAGGCTGTAGCGAAAGAAGTGAATGATGCACGATTTGCCAGCCTGATCGTGGATGGTGCCACTGACTCCGCGATCATGGAGCAAGACATAATTTTTGTCAGGACATGCGAGTCTGGGCAAGTCAAAGTTCGCTTTCTCAGCATTGAAAACACTCCAAAGTCAGATGCTGTAGGAGTGACAGCCAGCATTAAACATGGTGTTGAGAGGACTGTCGATTGCATTCGCGGATTTCTTCCCTAAGTTTGTTGCCATCGCTACAGATGGGGCTGCTGTTATGACTGGGCACAAGGCAAGTGTTATTTCAAATCTGAAGAAAGACCAGCCAGCATTGTTCGGCGTGCACTGCTTCACCCACCGTTTAGAGTTGGCTTGTAGTGAAGAGCCACTGGCTTCCACAAAAAACTAACATGCATGAGCTTTGTAGTTTTTGTCCACTTCATGTGGGATGTGGTGGTTCAGCTGGCAAGGCTGTCCCTCTCACTACAAAGCCATACCTGTAGTGTTGCTGACAGGTTGCAAGCCACCATCTCTGTTCTGAAGTTGCACACTGAACAGCCTGGTCCAAAATTACAGCGGGTATTTGGACAAAATGAACTGTGTGGTGTTAAACTGAAAGAGAATGTCAGACGATTGGCAGAAAAGAGAGAGGATATGGCTGGGCTGACAGACAAGTTGCTGAATCGTCTTGACGGTTTGATGTTGATGACTCAATTGTTGCTGCCACCACCATTGCTAATTTGAGCAGTTGGCCAGACACCCTACAAGATGCCAGGTTTCGGGGATGAGCATGTAAGAACACTCGTCCGTCACTTCACAAATTACTTGCTGCAGCCAACGTTGATGTAGAGTCAATCACACCAGAATGGTTCATGTTGAAGACACTCATGGTGACAATCTACACACTGTCTCCTGGCAGACTATAAACCAGCAGTTTGCTGACTTGGCAGGCAACATGCTGGCATTGATTGACGTGGTATTATGCATCCCTGCCACATCTGTTGAGGCTGAGCAAGGTTTCAGTGTGATGAAGCGGGTAAAGACTGACTTCCGGAACCATTGGTACAATACCCTGGACCGGAGGGAGTCGGGTCAGCGGTCGATCTGGAAGATGATTGTGCAGATCTCAATGACCTGCTGCAGTTATGTAGTTAAGATGGATGGTTATGCAGCTTTTGTATTGATTTAGAGACCTGCTGTAGGATGCTGCAGCTCTAGTTTTGTATATATGTTTAGCATAGAAATTAATTATCATAATAAATGTTATATTTTATTTTTTAAGTTGTGTGTATTGTTTGTTTTCAATCACAAAGCTTGTAGTTTCACTTAATTAGCCAGTTGCTTGAGCAAGTAACAAAAATTGGTGGAAAAGTTTTTAAAAATCGGCGGACAAGTAAACTTTTCGGCGGACAAGTAGATTGAAATATTTCATTATTTCTATCACTGCAAATGGTGTGTAATTTTGGCAGTAACACGAATTAAACTTTATTTATTGTAAATAATCAGTGGCATATGCTCTTAGCCATGTGGAATCAGTCTGTGTCTGCTCAAATGTAGATATATGGGCAGGTCTTAATTATTGTAACCTTGTGTTGTATTATAAATAAATGCAATGTAGAAGTTGGCCTACATTGAGTTCGGGTTAATAACTTAATGTGGTTGTAGAACTTGCGGTGGTTTGGATGATTAAAATTGTAAGTTTTTTCTTCAGGTTATTGTATTTTCTGCCGAACAAACAAATGTGATGAGCAAAAACTAGGTCAGATGTATTCATCACAAAGTCTGGTGGTTCACTATTTCTGTTTGGTGAGTACACCAGCTTACTAGTATGTTTGTTTTTAATCATTTGTTGGCGCGTTTGCTTATGCTACCTGATTTTAACTTGTTTTCTTATTGATCAGCTTATGCTTCCATCGACAATATATCTTTTCACTTCATTTACCTTTTTTTTGTCTATTAGCTGTTTGCTAGTGGTCTCAGTCAGAATGGCAGTTCAGACAAAGAAGGTATTATGGGCTTTCTGCCTCACGACATCATGAAGGAAGTACGGCGCGCTGCAAGACTCGTAAGTTAAGAGTCAAGTAGACTGGGGAAATATGGTATTTGGAATGCTGCATTTATAATCGTTCTTTTCTTGTTTGTGATTTACTAGGCGGTGTTGGCGGCGCCTCCATGGTCTAGTTGGTAGTGTATTGGACCACAGATCACTACCACCTGAGCAGAATCTCGGAGTGGTCATATCTGAAAGGTGTTTTCATCTTTGACTTCGGTTCATTACCTTTGGAGGTCGCTCGGCCCATTTAGCCTACCTTGTGCACAGAAGTGGTTGTAAAACATTAATCATCATCATCACCAGGTGGTGGTAGTTATTTCTTTACAGGGTTCGCACAGGTCCTGGAATTTGAAAATTTGGACATATAGATCTATATTTCTAATCATAAGCATACAGGAATTCAGTCGTTACACTTCTTCCAAAATATGGGTGTATCTTTCCGCGTTAAAAGTTCGTGAATTCATTGAAATGGTCCTGGAATTTGACATTGGAAGGTCCTGGAATATGAGATGTTGAAATGTGTATGAACCCTGCTTTAGAACTTATCTGGTCGGACAATCTGTAACTAACTTGATTACTATTTCAGAAATGTACCTACTGTAAAGGTATAGGAGCAACAATTGGCTGCGTCATGTCCAAATGTCGTATTGTATTTCACCTTCCTTGTGGCCTAGAAAATGGTGCAATGAATCAGTTTATGGGCGAATTTAGGTACGCATGACTGACCTTTAGGATTTAGTTTAAAATATTAATATCTTGTAGCAGTCATATAATAATGTGGTTTCTAGTTTTGCACACAAAAAAGCTTGGTTCAAGGGGTGGATGTAATGTGGTTGCTTCATTAATTTCTGTAAACAACAAACAGAATTATATTACACCAGTTAAATAGTAATTTAATCTAAAAATATGGCTGTAAGAACTTTTTAGTGTGTGTATGTATATATATATATATATTTGTTATTATTATATTGGTGTATCTTAGCTTATTAATTTCTAATATGTGCAGATCATTAACTTGTCTGGATTTAACTTTATGTTGTAAAGATCACTGTGCAATGTTTGTTGTACTGCAGATCCTTCTGTGAATCTCACCGTCCTCGGCAGAAGATGCTGTCTAGGGATTCAGAGATCTCGGAAAGCGTTGCTGCTTCTATTTGTATCATCTGCATGAGCAATATCAGTATGAGACCGAGTAACACTGTTCTGCATATGCCATGTTGTAAAAACTCTTGGTTTCACAGGGATTGTCTACAGGTATGTGATCGTCCATCCGGATGGTGGTATTCTGATTGGGATTGTTTGTAACCGTAATTGTTGTTTTAGCAATGATGAATGCGTTCATCTTTTCATCAAATTCTAGAACCACGCCGTCTCCTCTGGTCTGCACTTCTTCAGATGCCCGCTGTGTAATGATAAGGATATTTTCCAAAAGGAAATGCTGAAGTTTGGCATATATATTCCAGATCAGTAAGTATTAAATCATAATCCGAGGCTGTTAGTTGATTTGTTAATTTTGTTATCTTGTTTCACGGGAATTAACTTGTTGGTAGCAGTTAGGCTCGTTCTTTTCCACTAGATTTTAGTGTTTAAAATGATTAACTTCCGTAGATTTTGAAAAGAAAGTACCGTAAATAAATGACAATAGATGCTTATCATCCAATGAGTCTATTTTATTCTTAATTTAAAGCAAGTAAAGGGTAAGTTTATTTAATGATGTTAAATTCATATTAGATTTTTATTCATGGTGCACTACAGACAATCACACACACACCAGGGTTTCCCCTGCTATGTAACAAGCGAGAATCCCCTCGCTGATTTTCTATACTGCCTTGCCTCAAATATGACGTTGCTATTTCGGTGATGCAATATTTTTATTTCACCATCAGCGAGCTGTATAAAATGATACCACAAAATCACTTACCTTTCTACAACATCTTGCATTTAGCAACGATGTATTTTAAGCTAAGAAGGGAACTTCAACAGCAGCAAATACATGAACATTGTACATTAAATATTTATTTATGGGGGTGGGGGACAGCACGACTACAACTGATGCCAACTTCAAAATTAATCCATTTTGTAAAACAACCATTACCAAAAAACCTCTAATAAAAGTATAGTATTGCAGTCCAACCCCTAAAGTGGCTGCCCTGTGCGGGCCACTACTATTTGTCCTGGGGCTGCGTAAAAACCAGATGGGGGAATCCAGAATATGACATCACAGGCAGGTGTTTCCCGAACAATTTGGCGGGACTTTAGATTCTCTGGACAACCTGTAGTAATGTTGGAATTTCTCTCCATCAAATTGTAGTTCCTTGACCTGATTATGGTATGCTCCTTGTTGAAGCCGGTTCCTGTTTATGTCATCCACCCAACAGGGGTGACTTCCTTGCTTATTACATTTTTATAACTGCATAAATGTATATGTAGTAGCAACCAGTAACAAGTTATGTTGCTCCATTTCCAATAAAGAAAGCTACTATTTGGACTGGTTAGCCTTTTTCCTGGCATAAAAATCTTTGGCACATTCTGGAAATAAGTGTTCTAAGGATGTAGCAACAGGATATTGTTTTAATAATAATTTTATAGGTATTTTTTTGCATTTATAATGTGTAAATCTGTTTTGTGTTGTAACTGACATATGCACACACTCAGAAACCTTTTTTTTTTTGCTATCCATTCTGTATTTCTATTCTATCGCCATAGTCATGGCATGAAGATCTTTGGCAAAAGAGACTCGAAGCACACGGGAAATTGTTTGTATGGACCCCCATGACTGACTTTGCGCCTTCACTGTTTGCCTGTACCATCTCATGCTCATTTTTACCCAGGGGAAACACTGGAAACATACATTTAAAGAGCATAATATTAGTTTGCTTAGCAAAGAATAACTTTTGCATGATGGATTATTCTTTTCAGAGTAATTTGGTTTATGTAAATATTGTTATGTAGGTCACATTTGGTGGCAAATCATGTTCAAAATTTTAAATGCATTAAAATGTTCAGAATTGCTTGAGTTTTCAAATTATTGTCTTTTGTACAATTTAGTTCTGAATCTGTCAACAAAAAAAAATGTCATTAACTGAACCACCCAAAATGAAGGTTGTTAGTCAGATTTATTTCTGATAAGCACGTCTCACCCTGTGGATGTATCATAATCATTAGTTATTTTTTCTGCACATATGCGTAATAACAGAAACCTCAGCGGAGGTTTTTTTACGGTAATTTAATTTCGATGAGTTTCAATACTTATAGTAGAAGAGTACCGTATATTCTCGTGTATAGGCTGCACTTTTGATACCACAAAATAGTCGCCAAAAGCTAATAGTCGGGTCAGACTAAAAGAGAAGGAAACATTTAGCATAATTTCGGGTGAAATACAATAATATTGTTTTTCAGCATTAAAAATGAATATATGAACAATAAACTAATTAATTATGTGTGTTTTCATTGTTGTCTTTCGAAGCCAAATTTAATCGTGATAACCACCATGATTATTTAATCCGATGTTCTAATTAGTGCCATGATCACAAAGGTGTAGGTCCAAATCGGCTGTGGTACCCAAAGGTCACACTGACCAAAACAGCCGCCTCCATAAACTATTAGAGGCTGATGTTATTTTTGGAATGTATATAATTGGTTTATCTAAGACATGTCATTACAATTGAAATGAGTGAGTGTGTAATTGAACGGAATGAGGCCACGCAATAATGACAATAGAATCCACATCAAAAGAAAATGATTACACCAAACACTCATGCTTGACTTAGCTGAGATGCCACGAGCAAAGAAGGCATGCAGAGGGAGGAAGTCTTCATTTCTCCAAGAAGAAAGACTGGATATGGGACCACAGACAACAGGGTTATGTTGTTACCTGTGGCACTATCAGAATGAAAGCAAAACAGATAATTAATGATGAATCGTTCCTTGCATCAGCTGGGTGGTGCACACGTTTCATGTGGTGTAATAAATGGTACTCTGACAGAAAACCAAGATCTGCCAATGCCTTCCCGCTGACCTTGAAGAGAAAATTACTTCCTTCCAACACTTCATGATACACCAGAGACTAAGACATTCGTATCCGCTATCCCAGATTGGAAATATGGATGAGATGCCTGTATTTTTTGGCTTGCTGTCAAATAGAACTGTGGATTATGTAGGTTCGAAAACAGTTACCATTCATACCACGGCTCATGATAAAACACATTTCACTGCTGTCCTCGTGTGTATGGCCAATGGAACCAAACTGCTGCCAGTGGTCATATTCAAATGAAAGACCCTGCCAAAAGAGAAGTTCCCTGCCAGTGTCATGTTCATGCAAAAGGGTGGATGGACACTGATGGCATGCTAATCTGGTTACAAAAAGTTTGGGGTAGATGCCCAGGCGGTGGAATTATAAATGCCAAAGGTCTACCCGTCTTGGACAAATTCTTTGCTCATCCCACCAATAAAGTGAAACAGCGTACCACCCATAGCTACAACAAAGATATCGCCGTCATCCCAGGGGGGCTGACATCAATTCTCCGGCCACTTGATGTGTCCATCAACCACCCATTCAAGTGTAAACTTCATGAGCTATGGTCAGCCTGGATGTCATCTGGCTGTTTTGAATGAACAGCAGCTGGACCCCACCATTATTTCAAAAAGTGCTCTATGAGCAATGATTTAGATGGCACGGAAGATGATGAATTGTGGGATGAACATCACAACAAATCTGACTCTGACAAAGAAGGCGATGAGATGTACGATGACATGCTGACACATGAACAAATAAAACAAATGTTCAATGAAGATAGTGATGATGAAAAATTTGGGTTTTTTAAATAAATTTGTTGATTTTAATGTGGCTTGTTCACTAGTTCGCCTGTAGGGGGGTTTATTGGTCCTAAAACCTGGTACACGAGTATATACGGTAATTAATTTCTGAGGTGTTCGAACATTTGCAGTCGGTGAAAAGCTCAGAAGCCAAGTTGTCAAGTGTCTCATAACCACAATGATTTATTCACTGATAAATCACATTTCAATCTTGTGCACACCTTGTAGGCCTTATTAATATTTTTTACGTGTGACATCTTGTAGGCCTAATTATTAATATCTGTAGCATGTGATATTAATCTCAATGAGAAGTGAGTTTTATTTAAATAACCACTGTGAGGAATTTTATTTGTTTTCCGTGATTGGCCATTTCTATTTGATCAGTTGCAGATGAGCAGTGTATTTGTTCAATCCAACAAAGATTTATTGATGTACATATTTATCTTTTTTACTTTATCGGCAAGCAGATGCAAATAACACCCATTTAATATGACAAATAATACTATAATTCCATTGTGGTGAAATAAATATTATTTTACCGCTGCCACCTGGTGAGTGAACATTTCAGCTATCCCAAATGGTGAACATGTATGGGAATACGGCTGGACTAGTGATAAAATAGTCCGATATCATTAAACAACAACACATTCGGGATGGTCATTGATTGATTGATCATTTTGTTTCTTGATCATTTGAGACAATCTTTTAATTTATCTCGTTAGGAGATTGACGTTTAACAGTATTGTTGGAAATCGTACAAGTCAGCAGTTTGTCATAATGCACTTAATAGAATTATTTGTTACAAAGTAGTTTTTGACCTTTTTTTGTGATGACTTTGTTTAAAAATTGTTTTTTTGATAAAAACTGTCACATTTGTTTTGATTCGGTATTGGAAGGTTTTTTACATATATTATTAACACCATTAATTAACGGTTATTAACGTCATGTAAAAACAGGTTTTTTACACTAACTTGTAAAAAACTTAATTTAAATAAGAGGCTGCTATAAAATACTAAAATGATAACAATAGAACATCTACTACAGCATTACTGTAATACATACAATATCTAATACAGCAATTGAGTTAACAGACTAATCCACATTATGATAACCCAATATCCAGTCTAGTTGACCCCTTCACTAACTACTTAACTATACCTGGCATGTGTGTAATTACTACTTGTGTATATGGTAGATAATCTACTACTCTCGGAATAACCCTCTATCTAATGTTGATACATACATGTATTATAATGTTTTGAAGGTGTGACTTGATTAGATGGTTTTAACTGATAATTTAAATTGCTTTGTCAGAAACCTGTGAATCGTGTTGAATGGAAATGAATATAGCTGTACGCTGAATATTAAGACTCAGGTCTTGTACAAATTCTCTTACGTGTATAGTATGTTTGGTACGATCCATGTTACAGCAGGGTCAAAATTTCATTATTTTCATTCTTGTTATTATAGGGATGCAGCCTGGGAAAGAGAGCCCAATGCCTTTCAAGATTTGTTGATTCGCTATAGCCAGTGTGATGTTGATTGTATGTGTCCCCATGGCAGAGAATATGAACGGATTTCTAGGTTTGAAAGATTGTTTATTTATGTACCTGTATGTTGTATGCATGCATGCACGCACACAAACACACAAACAGTTATCCTTACACAGCAGCGTATACTAAATACAGTATCACAGAGGATGCATGTAGATTCAGTCATAGATATCTAGCATGTGAGATAAGTTCCCACATGACACCAGCCATCCTCACAATGAAACCGTAGACTCAGCTTGAAAAGCCAGTCATAAGCGTGATTATCTTACTAAAATGTTTCTCTCTCACACACACACATACACTAAAAGTCTGCTTCAACAGTATGGTAACATTATACGTTGCTGGAAAATGTCTTTCATGTCCACCAAGTTGTTTCTTGATTTTATTTTTGATGTCGTTTTCTAGCAAATGGGAAGTTGTACTGTGTGATTGGTGTGGATCATCTGGTACTCACATTGCCTGTAGTCGCCTGAAGGGTCCTTCAGACGATTGGATCTGTAAGGACTGCTTCCAGATCTGTGGCAAAGATAAAACCAGTAAGTGTAACTAACTAAATTCATGGGTATCCTTTAAAGATTATTGCCGGGCAGATCTTCTTTTACCAACAGAATAGCATAAATTAAATGGATTTGGTTAGTCAAACATTTGGGCAAAGTCGATATGCAGCTAGCTCCTGACTTGTAGATTTCCAGGAGGAGTTGTAGAGTAGCTGTGAATTTGTTTTTCATTAGAGAATCATTTACAGAATCTAAGGATTTATTTAATGGGGCTATATTTAGAAGTATTCATGTCGTCACTTATTTCATTTGCCATGTACCATTGAAATAGAAGCGATCTTTTTTAGTCGATCAATATTTATCTTTTGATCAGCCTCTAAATGCTATATTGATTTGCCTGTTCGTGGGCCTCATTGTAAACGGATACTTTTTTCCAGTACTTTATTGTAAGATTATCTTACATGTTCTGTGCAGTATCATTCATGAAAAAAGCTGCTTTGCTGTCTAGAAATGTAGTGGATTTAATTACCAGAGTTGAAGCCGACATGATTTGCAGAAACTTCTATGTTCCGAATTGCATACATACAAACATAAACAAAATTCTTCAGACCAGAAACAAATAAAAAGTTGTCAGTGTAATTACATAATGAATATGGTGTTCTGAATTGGTTAAACAAATCTCGGAATATTTGCTTACTAGGTAATGGGTTTTTTACAGAAGGGAAGAAAAAAGCTGACAGTTGTCCCAAGGTGGTTGAACGACCAAAAAGCAGGCCATCTATTGATCATACTCCTAGCAATAGTAAAAAGAGACAACGTTCTAAACTTGACAGTTTCGGTGAGGGACGTAAGTCAAGGAAACGGTCAAGATTGGTTACGGAGAGAAAAGATGTTGGACGGTCGGTGTTGCAGCGGCGTTATTCTCAGGTATGTGATTATACCGAGGATACTGAGGCAGAAACAAGTGGGGGTTCTAGGGTGCAAACACGAGAAATATATGCAAGGCAGGTTACAAGTACACGCACTGTGGAACGGTACTTAGAGCATCATGAACGGTGCTCCAGAAGTCTTGAAAACTGTAGGTTTTTATCTGGTCCTCAGGTGAACAGTATGTATAATGAAACAAACTCCGAATCCCATTTTGCTCACCAGTGGATGAATGAGGAACAGAGCAACAGTGAGAACGCTGATCAACCTGACCATCTCAGATTCTCGGATGAGGCTGCTGCGGAATGTAGGAGTCATCCGTCACCAACTGTGCCACGCTGGTATCGTAGGCTAATGTCTGAAGACATCCTTACGGGAAAGAATTTGGGTGTCAAGTATTTGGAACAGTACCATGAACTCTTCGGCGTTTCACGCTGCAAATTAAGCAGCTAGTAAATAATTACAGATGCATCCATTTGGATGTGTCGGTTTTGTATTGTTAGCTGAAAAGAAGTACAGGAGAGTACAATTCAGGATTATGGCGAATGACGTGCTTAATGCTGAGATAGGTGCTGAGCATAGTTCTCATTTCATTCTACGCCTTCATGATAATTAAACACGTGTTTTATCTTCATTTGATTTACTTGGTAAGGAGGCCCCTTTAAGAATAACATTTTGCAGTTCAGTGGTATTTATGTAGAGTTTTGTTATTCAGTAGTCATTGATAAAAGCTTGATGTAATAAGCATGTGTATAGTGTATTCTCATTTTGCTTTCATTATATGTATTTAAATTTTTTGCTACTGTCACAATCACTTACATTGTGCACATACGAGTGATTAGTTGCTTGGTACAGCATGTTTGCACAGTTAAAAGACTGTGCACAAACATGGGCATTTTTGTGGGGATGGTTCTGATAAAGCATGTGTAGTGTAAACGAATGTTAAGGAGAGGCAAGTTTAATCTGAGAAAAGGACATGTTTAGGAACAGCAGTTAGTCAAACCGTCTTGATTCATTGATTCAAGTCCAATTTGTCTAACTTGGTATATGTTCACACAGTTACGAGTCTATACAGTAATACATATTGATGTGGGATTAATTCATTAGCCCTATCAGTTTGTATGTTCATAGTTTTGAAGAAGATAGCTTATGTCTCAGTTGTGTTGCGTTTCTAATCACTGAGATGGTGGCAGACTGTACAAGGGTGTGCTCTCTTTGTGACGGCCAGTTGGTGAAGGCTAACTCATCCCTAAAGGACAATGACCTGTTTAATGGTGACCCATTTATTTTTTCATGAATGGGTGCGGTATATGTGGGTGTGCATGTGTAACTAGCGTTTGTGGTGTAACTAAAATATTATAATTATTATTCATGATTGCATGCCTTTGTTTAATAATTAACATATTCATCCTTGAATGTTGGCGAGGAGTTTATATCACTGTGTTCATATTTGCACTACAGTTGTTAATGGCAGATGTGTTGCTGTATTATTTTGTGTCAGTTTTCTGTTTGTAACAGTACTGGTTTGGAGCTCAGATGACATTTGCCTTTCAGCTCAAAATAAAGATCATTGTTCACAAATAGAGCCTAGTGTATTGTGTTTGGTTCTGTTTGTCGCTTGTCCACTGACCATTTTTAGCTCTTCAGAGAAGATTACTGTATATTGGTTGTTGGCGTGACACAATAATTATAACAATCATAATAATGGCGTCGTCACCTACAAATATCTTGTACTTAGTTATTATTGATGGAACGAGATATTTTTTCACTGTGTCTATAAGATTTAAAATTCACTTGTTCTTTCTTTGTCCGTCATCTTTTTCATTCTCTCTGTGAAACTTGTTATGCGAGATCTTTTTCACTAGCGTAGTGGAGTGCAGTTGATAAGTTTGCTAAACGTATTATTTGCTGGCCTTGTGTCCGTTGTGTGGCACTCTCACTGAACGGATCCTTGTCTTTTTGCAGCCCCAAATTTCTGACCATGTGGTTTTGGGCAGTAGACTGAATGATTGGACGCCGGAGGAGAGAAAGCTTGGCTACCAGGCACAGCTCCACCTTACCAAGATGACTCACGACACAATTGTAAAAGCAAAAGCTGCCTTGTCCAGGAGAGCTAGAAAAACCGTCGGCTACCACCAGATTTGTATTGAGCAAGCATTCAGTAGGAAGAACGACATAAAAAATAACACAAAGGATGGGGCCAATCAAAGACGAAGTGGCACCATCTCTGATTGTGTTAGGAATGTTTTTTCTAAATTTACGAAGGGACTGAAAACAGATGCTGCTTTGCTGAATAGTGATGCACCCATACTAATGAATGGTGGCAGAGATGTTGTTAAACCCGACTCCGCCATTATTATGGATGCCAAAAATGAGGCTGTCAAGCATTCGGGTGCAATGGTAGACTGTATTAAAGAGGCTGTTGTAAGTGAATCGGCGGTGCAGATGGTGGCGCCAGGTGGTAAACCATCAGCAGCAGAGTTTGCTGATGTCCCATGCAACATTGCAGCCGCTGAAGCAGACAATTCGTCATCTACTGGTGTGAATGCTGGCGCTATGATTCAGTCTGCCAATGTCCCAGACATCGATTTGGAGGCAGGTGATAAGGCTCATTTTGCTGGCAGTGAGGTTTTGGCAACTGTCACAAATACTCTTTGTGGTAGTGTGAAGAGGGCTATCATCAGATTGCATCCAACTGGTTTGTCACCTGCCAAGAAACATGTCAATGTAAAACCTATGAAGAGGTCCCTGTCCTACCCTGAATTTGTTAACAAGTACTTCGAGACTAGTCATCCATCAGTTCTGGCGAAGGTGATGTACTATCAGGATTACCTGCGAAAGGGTTTGCTTCCTGATTTCTTGAACAGCACAGCCTACTGACTGATGGCTGTTTATTGGATAAATTTTCACACCACGCAGACTATATCCTGTGACGGTGCCTTTTGTTCTTGGTGAAGGGTGATATGTTCACGCCAGTAAGCATTATGTGTGGAGATGGTTAATCAGTGGAACCGATACTTGGACTGAACTGGTGCTGAACAATTTTAAGGGTGTATACTCCTAAAGTTGTCATAGCTTAAATCAGATACTTTATTCAATCCACGGAGGAGACGTATTTGGAGATGATTGGTTGATCAGAGTATATTTTTATCAAGATCTGTTGCTCTAGCTTTCTGTTCAGGCGCTATTCAAGTCAACAGAGTGACTCAAAAAAGCGATTGAAAGTGGATTGTTTGAAGTCAGATTGTCTGGTTTCTGTAAATGTCAGTTGGTCAGTTGCCAAGAAATTGATGCACTCCGATTGGTTTGCTTAGTTTCTTTACATGTCAGTTGTTTTGTGGCCACCGATTGCTTACATCGATCAAATATTTTTTGAATCAAAAATAAT
This sequence comes from Paralvinella palmiformis, assembly GCA_025642065.1. Lineage (NCBI taxonomy): Eukaryota > Metazoa > Annelida > Polychaeta > Terebellida > Alvinellidae > Paralvinella > Paralvinella palmiformis. The sequence continues at coordinate 199,856 of JAODUP010000561.1, forward strand.
ACAATTTATTTATCATTGTTAGTTATTATTATTGTGTGAGTGTGCAAGAACTGTTTTGTGCAAAAGCTACGATATGTTTAAAGTCTCGAGAAATAAGTAACGGCTATTTTTCTTGGGTTGCTTTTAGATGATTTATTGCAAAGTAGCATTGATAACTTGGGAGGTGGGGGAGGAACAATCTAGAAGCAGTGCCACATCAACATGAGCTTGCGTTTCATGGACATTAAGAGATCGTATCAAAACAGCCAACTGAATAGTACGGTAGCTAAAACTGGTCGTACCAATATAAATAAATGAAGTTTAAATATTAGATTAATATCAAATATACGTATTTATAATCTTCTATGTTATGGCAGTTTTGCTTAAACACTGGCAGCGAGCTAATGCTCTGGTTTAGCCTTTTGGCTGCCTATAACTGGGATATGTGGTTATAGTAAAAGTCCATAGAGAGATGAAGCGATCGGACTGATGCCTCTTATTGACGAATGCAAGCGACACTGGGATTTGATCCCAAGGCCTGAATTTCTGCTGCCAACGGAACTACGTGCAGACGCCACCGGGTCTTTAATTATGCGCAGTACGTTCTTGTCCAAAACTCAGATCATTACATGAGATTGTTTTCAGATAGGATCTGAGTCTAATTGCTAGGCCTACACACGTGTATTGAGGGGGGGGGTCTTCTCTCTGCGAAGTTCACGAACAGTTATATGCCTCTCTTGTAATTAAGTCGTTCAATAAAAACTACGATTCTCACACCAGCTGACTTTACTTTGTTCACCTCATTCCCATAGACTATCTCTTTTTTATTACTGATGCCGAAACGGGTGTTATTTTACTTTTATTCGGGCGTTCGCCCCGGGATAAAAAAAATTTTCAAACTATTGCAGAAACTAGTTGCCTGGTTGGATGAAAAACTCCTACTATATTGCCACGGCTGGGATTCGAACCTCCGACCTCCCACACAGCATGACCATGAGTAAGAAAATCCACTAGGCCGTAATAGAATTGTGAAAGAACGTAGACAACAAGAACGGATTGACTTGTTTCGAAAGATACCAGCACCTCAGATGGGATAGTAAATAGGAAGGGAGATGCAAGAAAGCCTCGTCTGCCAGCACCAATCACAATAAGATCTATAAAGATGATTAATTATTAGTTGAGCCGAGGCCGAAAAAAAAGAAAATTGGGTGATCAGTAACGGGTGGTAGAATATGTGCATCTCTCACGAGAAGTTATCAGATGCTGGGAGGACGACTTACTGGAGAAGTTAATTTAAAATTCTGCTAAATAAACAAGAACACGGCGGCATTCAATGCGGTCATCTAACTGGGATGTTGATAGCCGAGAAAGTCTGTGTATTGGTTTCTACCAATTATTGCATTTTTCGGGATTCAAACCCTTGAAATTGGCGCCAGGTTCTTAATTGACATCTGGAATGCCGAGCTGAAATCTATCGACTATTTACCGATCTTATTTGTTTCAGCGTTGTTCGGTATTTAGTATATACCTCGTCAGATATTACCATCCCGTCATTAACGATCTTGTATCCCAATATATTAATCCTATTTTTATTCATCGGGATTCCGAACTATCGCATCCCGAAGTCTGGATCGTATCGGTCACACTTGCTCTGGTATGTTGACAAGTTAAGGAAATCTCCTTCAACAGTCGCGGGCGTCTCGATGGTCTAACGGTAGCGTATTGAGCCACAAATCAATACCACCCGAGTTCGAATCTTGGTGTGGGCGTATCTGAAGGTTGTTTCATCTTTGACTTCGCTTCTTTACCTTTGAAGGTCGCTCGGGCCATTTAGCTTCCTGCGTACTCTTAATCTAATTAAATTGAATTAGGCAAGTAGACGCAGTTTACCTTTGTTCGTTGTTGGCGTTGATGTGATGGAGATGGCTCGTCGGTATAATGACACACTGCATGGGGTCATATTAAACTGAGGCGGTTCAAGTTTGATTCCAGCAAGAGGTCGAAACTTTCCAGATATTAATTTCTCGGTGCTGGGTGACTGACCACGTTAAATGGCTCTGTCGTCTTCACTGAATTATTTAAATAGGGGGGGGGGCGTTGAAGACCCCCTGAGGACATAAAACACTCTGTCAGTGACCACCCTCAGGGTATTTCAGCTCCATCTTTCCATACTACTCCCCTGTGAGTGGTGGTGGAGGGTGGGGTTCTGAACTGCTCCAACATAGAGGCTGTGCTGAATAAGCGACAGCCTGGGGATTCTCCCCGAACAGCAAAGCAAGCGTTTGAAATGGCCATTCCCCAAGTGTACGCCCTTTAGCACAGTTGTCCACACGTACCTGCCCTTTAAGGATTAGCGATTCAAACTTTATGGTCAAGTACTGATTCATATATATGTGATGATTATAGTCCCATAAAGATGGCCGGTGGTTTGTCTATTTACCAGTCAATGCGCCATTATTCAACACTCTATTTTTCACAGTGCATGAACAATTAAGACAATATTTATTACCAAACTATAGCTCTACGTACTTTAAAGTTCACTTACGGTAAATACTAGAAATCTTTCTGCAAATCATTTCATATTACACGGAAATTGAGACTACTATTTCAGCTGATCAATTGTGTATTTCCTATGGATATTTATCAGGATATAACCCAATAATTGAGCGGACCGATCTTTCCAGATGAATGACACAGCTCTATAAGCCTTCGTTAATCATGTTGAATCGTAGGGGACTTTTTAGCGTAGGTAGGTTTCAATGGATTAAATAAATGATTTTAAAGTGAAACTTTTAGCTGAGGGCTGTATGTGTTTATACGGCTAACAATCCATCTCTAGTGTGAACAGTTGAAAAGGAACCTGTTATAATAGTAGGCAGGGTTGTGGCCATTACAGGGCCAATTAAATTAATCGATTACGATTACTTGAGAATACTACGATTACATTTTCAAGTAATCATGATTACAAACATGAATACAATATGTATATCACACAAACATGAATGTGATTCTTCGTCAATTTTTACTCAGTTACATGTATAATACCGCTAATTAAACCACCAAATATCTAGTTCCATATGAACCTGTGATGGTTGATTGCCTGGACAACAAGATCACAGCTGGGCTAATTTAAGATGCAGATAAACATCCAATTTTCACAATTGCATTAAAGTACTAATATTCCATTTAAATACATTTTCGTACATTGGAATTGGGAAATATATATTTAGTAACGAAATGCATCTTGTGTGGCGTAACTATAGCAAGGTAAGATTTATATAATACATAGGGTAATTAGAATACAGTCAAACCTCCAACTTTTTTTCTATAACTGAACCACGTCCCAACTTCGTCTAATGCCCACATTTGTCATATCGTATGTCCACCTAGGGTGAAGATGTAGGGTTGTTAATGTTCACTAGCGCATGCGTTAATTTAATTGGCAGCATGCCATCCGACTGCTGGCAAATCCGGGTCGTTTGGAGCTGTAGTTAAAACGACGATGTCAGAAAGAGGCCATGCACAGTTGATGGCTGTGTGATCAGCTTGGGCTTAACCGTATGAAAACAACACGAGTTAATCTGAAATGCCTGTTTATATAACTTATAATAGCGGCAACATCTGAAGTAGTGTTTCAACACATTTTCCTTTCATGTTCATAGAACGAATACACTGACAAATCATCATGTGTATAAATATGACAGCAGTCCGTTAATGGGTAAATCAGTTTTATTGTTAACTTTTGCCTTACATACGAAACCATATCTCTGGCATGATGTAACATGGTAAATAATCAAACACCTTGTGTAATCGTGGAAGTAATCGCTGATTACGATTACATTTACAATGTAATTGATTACGATCACATTGCATCTGGAAATGGCGATTACGATTACTGGAGATCGTGTAATCGATTACTTACGATTACCCCATGCCTGATAGCAGGAGGTAGTTAGTGCCTGAGACGTGCTCCGTTAATATAGCTATTAATTGGTAAGTAGTTTCACTTCTTACACGTATGTACTCATGATCGTTGTGTTCAAGTGCCGTCATGGCAACACCTATCTGGGCATACTTGGAGGCTGATTAAAGATGTAGGCAGCAGTGTGCTGGTAAGGGATTTTGACTGGAGTTGTAAGTGTATTTAAAGAAATTATGCAGGTCTATAGTCCCACTGGGGTAAAACATCAGTTAACTGCACAGTGATGTTACTGGGCATGGAAGGTTTGGGTGAATCGCAATTGACGAAGTTTGCGGGCGTTTTATAAGATATGAGAAAAACTAAGTCAGTCGCCCTGCCATCTTTCGTTGCTGATACATGCTGCGGGAGATTTGCTACTATTGGATATTAGTAGATATCGTGTTTTATTGAAGACCTTTATTGAAATCTAACTGATTGGATCATCGTTATCATCATCTATCTCTACACAGCCATCAATGAGCTGACAAAGGACATAAAATCCAATACAATACAATCTAACTGATTAATCGATATTCTTATGTTTTAAATAGACGTGATTTTATTTCAACGGTTGCTACTGATAATCGTGGCTGCTGCAATACTCTAGGATATGTGTGATCTGTGCATGCATGTATAGTATGGGAGTGGGGTAATGTATTGATGGTATATGATATATCAGTGTTTTAAACAATTTATGTATGAAAATGTGTATGCCATATGAACAGTGTCTTACATTTTCCTGGTTACTTATGAACCAATTGTAAATGTACATGTATGTGTGAAGCTTGGTTAGAATTGTTTATAACTTGTGGAATAAAGATAAGTTACAATGGAAAAGTTGAGTTTGTTTTTTCAATAAATTATCTCAATAACAGGCATTTTGTATGATTCGGGTTCGGGCTCCACAGTACTTGTCGCTTCGGTTGGATACGGGTTCTAGTCTTGTGGGTTGGGTTGGGTACGGGTTCAATATTATTTTAGTAAGGTTACGAGTTGGGTTCGGGTTGAGATTTGTGGGTTTGGGTTGAGTAGTTGTGGGTTGGGTCGGGTATGGGTTCAGCTTTCTAGCTCGTGCAGGGATCTAGTATGTAGACACACGATTTGGTGGTGTAGCTAGATAAATTACGGCAACAGATTATATTGGTCTGGATTATAACAAAAGTTACAGATCTACGCACATTATAGAACTGTATAAGGGTCAGTTGTAATTACCATCACATGGGCGCAGAAGTTATCAATAGACCCATTGCATGATAACGTAAAAAACCAAAACAAACCAGGTGCGCTTTGCATTGTGGGATTTATAGGGTGTCCGCTGAGCGATAATGCCGTGATAATCCCGCCATTTTAACCTTTAAACGTTAATGTTCCGGATCTGTTATAATCATACCTACATCTAGATTATGAGTTTGTTGACATGGCCATATCCGTCTATATGTTATTTAGCTGGCTTACGTCGAATAAACGATAACTGTTTTTGTTCCGTCGAGTTCACAATTCATGTTTATTATTCGCGATTGCAATTTAAAATTTGAATGGTAAAATCGGAGATTGACGTCATGGTCTGATCCTATTAATGCGAATAATATCTAATTATGATAACAAAAGTATTGCAAATAAAAAAATTCTGAAATGTTTCTGCAGTATATACCTTGACAATTTACGGTGGCGTTTACACAAGTTACAGTTGCGTTTGAAAAACTGGCAAATGTGTCTATATACAGATGGAAATACGGAGATGACATTATATAAACACAATGTATAAAATGCATCTAACCACACCACATCGGCATACAATGTTTGACTTGTTCCCAGACTAAACAAAGAACTCGATTCTTCCCTGCCGATGTTATGTAGGACTTTAAGAAACTTTGGATATCACAAATAGTTCGTTTTCTTAATTTTCTTACGCCACTTCCGGTGATGAATGGCTTCAAAAATAAATTATTTTCAGTCTTATTATCGAATATTCGGACTTTATGCTGTTTCACAAACAGCTTAAACTATTTAAAATGGGCGGTATTATTTGCCCGGCAGCTGGATCCCGAACAATAGAAAAGGTCTTATTCATCCGGCAGCCGGATCCCGAAGGAAAGTATCGGCCACTGCTTACACGGCGGCCGGGTATGCAATGCTAATTTTAGTTCTTGCTCAGCCGGCATTGCCGGGTGAGCAACGACATAAATCTTCACTCGATGGCCGACAATCCCAGCCGGGTCATCACAAAATGAGGACGCATTAATTTTTCTCACAATATCGTTTGTCCTGTGCCTATTAGTAACTGCGATAGTTCGACAGTCGTCTTTGGTCAACTTTGTGCAAGTAGACGCCTCAAATGTGGCAAGATAGGCCTCAAAATCGATCTTGGCCGGGTAGGTAATTGGCAAAATCTTCACTGGGGAACCGAATCTTTGCCGGGTGCTGCAAACAACTCGGGGACATGGGCTCGGCGCAAATTGGGCGCGAGATAAAACGAAATCCGGGGTAAATAGCACACCACTTTGGCAGAGCTGACCACTAAACCTTACCCCAAGAGGTCAAATCTGCTCTAGAAAAACAACAACCAGACAGACAGCACTCAATATATTTAGCAAAAAATGAACACGTAGACAAAGACACCCCTTTCACACCACCCGAACTGGAAACAGTTTTATCAACACCAAAAAACTCCATGCCCGGAGAAGACAAACTTACATACATCTTTTACTCCAAATCTTCCCCCTCTTTCAAAGATAGACTTCTAAAATTCTTTAACCAATCCTGGAGAGAAGGACGAATTCCCAAACTCTGGAAAACCTCAACAGTCATCCCTATCTCTAAACCTAGTGTCGCAGAGGCCACAGCCCAATATCTCTCCTCCCTACAATACTAAAATTCTCGCCAGACTAATATTTACTCCCCAGGCCAAAAATATCTCTTCGGGTTTACAAAAGGTAGATCAACTGTCGACCCAATTCTACATTTAGTAAACCTAATAACCAACAGAAGAAGAAAAATCCGATCCGGCACAGTCTACACTGCCTTTCTGGAATTAGACAAAGCCTTTGAAAGGGCTGACCACATCGTCATCCTAGACGCATTAATTTCCCTGGGTATCAAGGGAAGAATAATATCATGGTTAGAAGACTTCCTAGACAATAGAGAAATTAAAGTTACATTTCAAGGGGTAAAATCTGACCTACACCCGCTCACCACAGGCTTCCCACAGGGCTCCACCCTCTCATCTACACTATTTAACGCCCTAATTACAGTACTAATATCCATATCATTACCCCCATGTGTCGACATCCTGGCTTACGCCGACGACATAGCCATTATTTCACATGGCCCAAGGCCGGCCAAAAAAATGCAAACCGCCCTCGATATAACAGCATCTAAAGCCAATGACCTAGGTCTATTCTTCTCCACCGCCAAAACTAAAATAATTGCCTTCAACACCAATTCAAAACAACACAACACCTTCCATATAGGCAAACAAGACATTGAAATAGTCAAACAACGCAAATACTTAGGCGTCATCATAGACAACCACCTCAATTTCAACAAACACCCACTACAAACAAAACAAAAAAATCTACTCTCGACTAAACATAATACAAATTATTTCTAATGTTAAAGTAGGAATAAACACAAACAATCTTATTAATCTTTATAACGCCCTAATTCAATCCATACTTCTTTATGCGGCCCCAATCTGCCTACTTGCATCTAAAACAGCAATTAAACACATATAAATATCACAAAGAACCGCACTTAAATATGTCTTAGGACTCCTCCCTTTGCCCCCTCTACGACAAAACCGGGCCCAGTATAAATCACATATAAAATACAAGAAAGTTTACACAAACACCCCAGAGTACATATTAATAAAATCCGGACCATGAAAGCAGCTGCTATTCAGAGGGACATAGGAATTCCAGCAATCCACCCTCCGGATACCAACGAAACTGCTCTATGGTGCGATTGCCCATTGACCATCATTATCGAAAACAAAAACCCAATACAAACACAAGGGGCATTCACTGAGGCTTCGGACAGGATCTCTTCCATGAACAGGCACCAGGCAGTCATACACAGATGCCAGTGTCCGCCAGGATGGAAAATCTGCCTGGACCTGTTTTGTGGAGGCAGTACGCCTGTGGAAGACTCCCCGACCACACACCAATCACTCTAGCAGAACTTAACGCCATACACGCGAGAGACAAGAGAGACACTCAGACACAATCATATACACCGACTCGCACAAACAAAAACACGAACATATCCAGAAATCACAACGAAAATTATTCACTTCGCCTTAAGCCAACGTGGCAGCCTAACTACTCTACATTGGGTTCCCAACCACATAAATATTGAGCCGATGCTCTGGCCAACGAAGCCACTAACCTAACGAACAAATAACACCAAATCCAGACATAGTCAAATTAAGGACCTTGTACAATAAACCCACTGTTCCCAGCATTCACCTCATAAACAACAGAATAGCAGACGTACACATACGCGGCCTCCGCTGCTGGGTTCACACAAAAAGCTTTGTCGGCCCCAATAATAAAGCACTCTACTTACATTGTAACCAAAACTTTGACCCCGTCCACTATCTAATCAATTGTCCCGCTTTCCCAGCCTGCCGACAACCCCTTAAACAACTCTTAACTCCGGTACAACACAACTTAACAGACACAGAAAAAGCAGCCATCATAATACACATAATACAGCCTGGGGATACTCCCCGAACTACAAGCAGGCAAGCAATTAATCTAAACATTCTCACTACTGCCGTGATCTGACTTGGGTGTTTATACCCAAACTCCACGGCTGTGGGTGATTCGTTTTTTGTTTTTGGTTGGTGCTTAGGGACTAGTGAGACATTTACACACGTCTCAGCAAGAAAAGTCGCCACTCTGGATTCAGTCCCCTGAAGAAACGTCCAGAGTTTGAATTCACGGTTCGAGATTCTCTGTGCCTGTGCCTTATTATACACAGCTAAAACACACACACGCACACACACACACACACACATATATATATATATATATATATATATATATACATACAACACACACACACACACACGAGGACAATATATAAACATCATGTGTTTGATAGTAATCAAGCTTTGTGTTTGTATCTGTGTGTGCATGCGTGCGTGTTGTGTTGTTATATCGTTTCGTTGACTTGTAATATATCATTTACATTTAGTTTGATATATAGCTTCCGAAGATCATATCGAACGTATGGACATGTTTGTTTTCCTTATTGGGGAAGATATAGTCGAATCGGAGCATCTGCTAGTTAATACAGATTTCCGAAAACTGATAACTGAGTGTTTTGTTTAAGTGTTTTAATTGGCTTAAAATATGCATCTTTAACATATATATCTGATATTGGGGAATAAACACATAATTCAGTTTGGTCTGGATTTTCTTTATTCATTTGGTCTTAATCGATATTTAATTGACATATTTTTGTCAATCAGGGGTGAGAACAATTTAATATTATTATTAGACAAGAAGTATTAGTTTATATATATATATATATATATATATATATATATCACATACACCACTACTACTACTACTACTACTATAACTACTACTACTTTTGCTTCTACTATTATAACTGCTACTAGGCCTCAAATACACACTATTATTGACCGAGTAGAATATATTAGGTGTTTATATTCTTTAATGACTAGATTTGTTCACAATCCAGAAATTATCTGTTTGGATTATTAAATGTGCTATGGAATCTAAACTGCTGGAATGTTTTTGGTCACGACACTGAATGAGCATCTCCAGAGTATTTTAGGGTATTTAAATAATCATACAATATTTTGAGATATCATCCCTCTGTCATATGATTAATGTAATAAAAAGTTGAGGCTGAACAAAAGCTATGGTTGTATGTTTGTTTATGATGTGGCTGTAGTAGAAATAGACTTTATTATAGATGGATTTATTTCAAGTACATTTCAGGACTACATAACAACTGGCATTACAATATGCTATGAAGGTACGAAAAATGTAATCAGTGGAAAATGTTATTAACGTTCTTATTTAATTTACTGATTGAAAGATGAAATTATAATTAATTTAAATACAACAATTTTCTCTAATATTTATCATAACATTGTGTTTTTGCTATTTCTGAATCAAATGGCTGAATATCCACTACAACGTGTTACTAAGAAATTATTAAAGGATTTATATTTCTTCTATCAGCAGTAATTAACAAACTATCCATTATTTATCATTATTTTATCAACACCTATAAACATTATGAAAGCGATTTGAATATTGAAATGAGTCTACTAAAATAATAAACACTGACAGGTATAGAACATCCACAGTTGCTAACGATGTACATATCCCATCACGGAAAGGCCAATAAACATCATCAAAAGTCCAAATATTCCGAAAAACCTGTTCAGGCAGAACGATAAGTTCTGTAAACTCAGTCGTGTACATTTCATGAGAGTAAACATTACTAGCGTAATAGCATTGTTGATATCACGATTGAAGAAATCGCAAAATGTCCCCTACATATTGTCTCCCCGCCAAGCGCCGATACAACACGAATACAAATGTGTCACATCCAAGACAGGAAACAGAGGTGCTGGAATAGTGTACTGAGACAAACAAATTCAACAATAGTCCGGAATAATTACGTTCCATAGAACCTGAATTCACAAATTATGGTCAACAACATTCCGATCCCAGAATCTTAGCGTACTAAAGTCAACCAACTGCTGGCAAGCTACATCAAGGAATTGTTTATACCGACAAAAGACTAAGACACTAAAGGCTGGATGGCTAGATGTTGATAAGGGAGTGCCAATTAGTAATGGAGACCAGAAAATTAAACAAGCCGTGACACGGGAACTACCTACATACAATTTTGTACTAAATAACTAGTACGAAGGGTCTATGGCTCACGAATGGTAAAATATGCCTTAGTACTGCATATATCTTACTGCCGTGAAATTCCGTTTCGCAAAATCGAGAATGCCACTCGTAATGATGCCAACAAACGTCATTAAGGTTTTTTTTAAAAACAGCGAAGTTGTGCACTTAATCAATATTTAACAACTTAATTAGTAATCTCTAAGCTGGTGATAAAGTATTGTCACATTACGGATGTCGGTGATAAAATGTGGAACTTCAGACGTAAACAATAATAAATAAAATAAATAACTGAAGGGTTAATGAGTGAGTGAATATTTATAAGTGAGTGAGTCCTTTTACTAGCCTCAGCGCTGGTCACATAATGGACAAATGTCCAAGGGGCAAATAAATAATTAGAAAATAAATAAATAATTAATTTATAAATAATTATAATATAAATAATATTTAAATTATAATTTATAAATAAATAATTAGAAAATTGAAATATAAACAAACGATTAAAAGGAATTACAATTGTGTATCAGTAAAAACAATGAACATTCTGCTCAAATAAGGAAATAAACAGTCACAAACTAATCAAATGAACATATGAATTCCATTTAAAATCAGTACGATCGATGTATGTTTGGAAGTTTGATAGTTTGCGGTCACTTCGGTGCACACGGTAGACTAACTGGGTCGAGCAACATCCGAAGATAAAACACCCTTCAGACATCCTCATGCCGAGATTTAAACAGATTTAGACTTTTATTTGAATACCTCATTAAATATCAGGCAATTCCTTGTTCTGGTCATACACAGCAACATCAAATAGGAAAGCTCAGAAACCCCGGAAAGGTTGTGATAAGTGTCTTGGCTTCAATACCGCAGCAACAACCTGTTGATAAAAATTAAACTACTTAAAACAGTATAATTTCCCTCCTCCCTCTCTCTTCCTGCTATTGGTGTCCCATTTCAGATGCTTTCCGATTTATCCACGCCAATTTCATGCCTTAAGCATAACCCAAGTGAGAACTGATTCATACGGCGGGGTTTTGTTGATGGAAGCGAGCAAATGGTTGCGTATATGAATCTGTGGTCACCCGAAGAATGCCTAGCTTCTGGCATAAAGAAACCACAAATCAGCAAACATACGACAACAATGGCTGCCATCTCTCCCTACCCGCCTCTCTCCCTGCCTCCCTAGAGATAGATAGAGAGAGAAACACCAGCAAAATTATACCTCTTCTACCCAATGATCATCTGATACTCATTGTTAGCTGATCCCACCACGTCGCAATTCTTACGTATTGAGCAGCAACATCGCAGTGTCCAACTGGGACAGTTTCCTATGTAAATAGACAAAATATAAATTATATGAATGAAAAAACCTTTATTTGATGTATTTATTTTAGTTTAACATGCAATGCATGAAAAAGATTCCTACTTTATTTTTTTTTAAATTAGAACTACAATCCCTAAAGTTCCTATAAGTGATAAAGCCGGCAAGGAAACCCTTGATGAAGCAGTAATATCGGGTTTCTTCCTTAAACGGGTTTCTTCCTTAAGAAAAAGGTAAACCTCTTAGAGCAGCAGATGCATAATTTCTCTTTAGTTATTTAGTGATTTGCAGTGTAATGATCTAAACGTTAAATTATAAAATACACTCCATGGTGGATAATACCACATTTGATCACATTCAGGCACATACATACATCCAATAAAGGACCAAATTTAAACATACATTCACATTTATATGGACAAAAACAAACAGGCAAAGAAGGATTTAGGAGATTGAAAAACTGAACCATCATTAATCAGCTTCTTTTAACTCTCGAAAGCCGGTCAGGTAGAATGAAACGAGGGATGGACCATATTGCAAGCCAGACAGTCACTGCTCCTTCATTTCAACTGGTTTATGAATCTACCCACACCAAAAGTAATGTCATTTGCACTTCAAAAGTTAGCACAGATCCATACTCACAGCCGGTTGGTTGCTTCCAAAAACAGCTCCGCCTTATAGTATGATTGTATAATTACATAAAACAAACCTAACTGTCTACCCTCCTTGGAGATCCTAGCAGTAATTTCCTATTAAAATTTCATTTCGCCCTCCATTCCTCCCTCCATCCCACCTGCTGTTGATGTTGAAGTACAACTGATTCTTGTTCAATTTACACGAATCCAACGCCGAGGCAAAACAATAGATTAAAGGTGAATCCATTTAATTTAGAATATGCAACGAGTTAGTGGCCTATAGCACTTTGTCACATACGATATCCATTGTTTGTGGGGGTAAAAATCACTTCTATCCAGTCCCAGACTAGTTCATCATTATTACTAGCTCGTGCCATGACACATCCCTTACCTTGTGAACAACGAGATCCAGATGTGGAGTTAGTATTCCATTATGATCCCGGAAATGTTTCTATCTGAAAACAAAATTCCTTAACAATTCTACGAAAGATGTTCCTAATGAGCAAATACGAGGTCCGTCTGTAACATCGGAGTCATTTTGTTATTTATGTTAGGCCACCCAACTTGTTTGAGGCGACTTGATATAAACATCTCAAATATTTAAATGGGTGACATTTCAGCTCCACACACACACACATACACACACACACACACACACACACACATATATATATATATATATATATATATATATATATATATGCTTAATATAATATATTTACTTAATATATTTAATATATACATATACGTAAAACATGAACTCCAAATATTTAACAACAATCATACCTTTTTACATCATCCATGTATATGTCGGACCTGTATTCAAGGTTAGTCTGTTCTACCGACTGCTCTACGCCTTCATTTGTTTTGGATAAATAGTAGTTCCTATTGTATTCAAGGTTAGTCTGTTCTACCGGCTGTAGTACACCTTCGTTTGTTTTGGATAAAGTATAGTTCATATTCTGTCTCCACTTTGACTATATATGGTCGTAATAAAGACCTACACAGTTTTAATGCTAGTAGTTCTCAAGGGTGGGAGATGGCTCTAATAGGGACTTCAGAGTTTTAACTCTGTGTATTCAAATGGTTTTCATCCTAGTCCACACACATTGAAACACACAAGCCGACACACAAATGAATGAATGAATGAATGTGGTTTAAGGCACATCTGCAACATTGATCATTTTATGCCAAAACTAGATAGTGGTTTACGTTAAAATCATAAACTTATTATTCTAAGAATATATTCATCCTGCAATCAATGTGCAAGGAGATGCCCTAATTAAAACAACAAAGACCAGCTTCCGCCATTAAAAATTAATCTTATACGTTTAAAAGTAAGCTGTAAAGATCAGTTTCTCCTAAGATTGAGGTTTTACTTCTAGATCAATGTGAGAGTTTGAGGCATGAAATACAGAACGGGGGATCCTCCCCAGCTAATAAATACTTGGGTGTAAGATAGGTATGCCCTATGTGTGCACGAAGGCGTCACTTCAAGCAAGAAAGATAGAGAGCCCCGCTGACTCGGCCCTTATGCAAGACGACCTCAACACCCTATAATTCTGGCAGAAAAAAATGCTGAAATTCAATGAGGACATGACAGAATTCATTGTTTTCTTACCCAAGCAACATGTAAAGAAAGCTGAAAATCTTCACATTAAGGTAGGATCCAGTTATATACATTCTTCCATATCGTGTTAGAAACTGATCTTCGTGTATTTGTTCATCGGGTCATGCATACTTCAGAAGCTGTGGTATACGCGAAACAATAGAGAAACTGTATTTGACACATTCAAATATCATGTCAAAGCACAAGCTATTACGTTACCTAGGCTACAATTGGTGGCTGTATCCATTGCCATACGTTATTCACAGTACGTGATAAAGGCTATGCCGCATTGAAGAATGATGAACCATGAAATGAGAGACTTGTAGTGGTGCACAGGATTCATTATACAACAGGTTGAAGAAAGCTGTATGAATTTTTGTCAGACATATTTTCCGATGTAAAAGCTCTCTGAAAAAAAAGATAAATTGTTTTAATATAAAGAGTAAAGTCATAATCATTTACGGTACATGTGAACCCATTCTAAACCCTCCAATGCACATATACGCATAAATCAATAGGCACATAACGCATAGATAGGGATACAGTAATGTAGTTATGGATACAAAGCCAAACATGAACTAGTTCACAGTTTAAAACATAGGCGTATCTAACACGACTACTCAAATGGTGGCTCTGTTTACTTCAAGAAGTTTATAGCAATTTGATTCCGAGGAACATTCCTTTAAACAAGTTCATAGCCACACCACTTAAAACATTATTCACGGCTTCGAATATATTAATAACAACCATACCCTTTTATGACTTCAAAAGCTGCCATTCTCGATATTCTCTGAGCTACTCTCCGCGGGCGTCTGATCGACTTCACCGTAGTTAGGTATTTATATGAGCAGAGTCTGTTCTTTGTGTTTAACTCAAACGGTCTAATACCTATAAACACGTGATCAAAATGTTACTACCCAACATACAGGTAAGGTTAGATTAAAGGGTGAGTAATTCCATCAGTTAACGCTTTGGAAATATATATATATATATATATATATATATATATATATATATATATATATATATATTGACCGGGTGCGTGTGCGTGCGTTACATATAATAAATGCGTGGACTCAAGTTTTCGTGGTGTTTATAATTCTTACAGAATTATAACTAAACGACCACTACCTAAATTGAAAACAAATAAGTAAGTATAATTTATATATATATATATATATATATATATATATATATATATATAGTATACATAAAATATTGTTATAATTCTAATACCTCTGACGACAGCAGTAATAATAGACTTTTCAATCAGCCCAAATGTTTAAAAAACAAATAAAAAGGCAAATTATTTATCAATAAACGAATTCAGAATAGTATTCTCTAAATATAAGCAATCTACAATAATCAACACAAAAATACTTTGTGGTGTTCACTACAGCCAAGAATTTATCAACCTCATGGACAAACCAAAATAAAACCTAAAAGAGAAAATAATCACAGTATAATTGCAATAATAAAATCATAAATCAAAATAATTGTGTTTTGGGAGATTGATGCTTAACTAAAGTTATGTTTGTTATAAACTTATTCAGGAGACATTCTGTTTATTTTAAAGTATTTATTTGAACCTACATAATACTAAGTAACTCGAGAGGATTTTTACGTTGCGTAAGCAGTGATGATACTATATTGAAGGAGTTCTAATTGCCTCTTTGGTTGAAGTTTAATTTTAATTTTCTTGATGCCGATTCTAATATATCTTCCGAACGGTTTAGCCATGTTGGATCTAATGATCCCAGGGTTTCAATCCAAAAAGGTTTCTTATTCATTCGGTCCTGCCAATCAGAACTTGTGCTGTGTTTCTGTTCAATCGATACTAAAATATAATCACCGAGAATTGGACGGTTGTAATCCAGAAGAGAGCGCAGTCCTTGACGTGCATTTATAAATACATGAATAAAGAATAACTTGGATATGTTTTCCAATTACCAATCGGTGTCCATTGACTCTCGTACGAAGAGATGAACCAGTTTCGCCTACAAACTGTTTATTACATAAGAAGTACAATAAACCTTCTACGGTATGTTTGGGATGAAGTGAATGTTTGTGTTGATGATGATTGATGTTTTACGGCCACTCTTGTGCACAAGGTAGGCTAAATGGGCCGAGCGACCCCCAAAAGTAATGAGACGAAGGGAAAGACGAAACAACCTTCAGATATGCCCACGCCGGGATTCGAACACGGATGGTGGTGGTAGTGATCTGTGGTCCAGCACGCTACCGCTAGACCACGGAGGCGCCCAGTGAATGTTTGTGTAACATCTGATAAGTATCGGTTGAGCTAAAACAATAGACTGGTTAGAAAGTTATTTTTATTTTAACTTCTTTGAATTTAATGCTTTAAATAATTGAACGAATCAATAGAGATAGAAGTTTTAAATTTATTGAGTGGTTCGTGTGAGGATTTAATGAATATTTAAATAATGCCCGTTTCTCAAGTTTTGTCATGTAAATGTCAACAAAGTTTGGTGCACAATCCATACAAATAGAAGTGCCTATTTTTGGAAGAACCATTCACAAATATAAACTCATTAGTCTTTAATTTCCCATTACGTTCCTAGTGTGGTATATAGTAATGTACATACTTTCAACACCGAATGTTATAAGCAGGCGATTATCAGGCAAAGTTAAAGCTTTAATGTTTTTTCTTCAAAATCCAGTCAAAATGTTTAAGTCATTATATGCAAAAGAGTATACGTTTTTAGATTCACTGTTATAGTCATAAACAACTGGTCTTCCTTGGGGCATTACGTTTGGGAATATCCAAGCATTAGTCTCTCTTTTGTGGAGCATTTAAAAACATTGACGTCTTGGGTCCTGGCGAGGTGAAAGAATTTGCTATTATTTTTTAGAACTTGTACTCATAGATTTAAGTTGATATAAAATGGCAATTATCTGAATCACCGTTCTGAGGTATATCAACTCATTAAATACTTAATACTTATTAGCACTATTTAATTGGCATTAACCTTCACTAATACAATTCTTTTTATCCATTATTACCGCTACTATTGTACATTTATCCGTTTTCTTTAAATAATTATATTTGTATACAGGCTATTTAGGGCTAGTTGTTCTTCAATTGTTAAATTAGGTTTTATTAAGTTCCTCCATTTCTTTCGTAAAATTAGTTACGTATTCTAATAAATCGTGATCCGGTGGAACCCAGCTTATCTTAAATGTATCTTAAGTGATTAGTAGTTTACTAAAAACAA
Source organism: Paralvinella palmiformis (assembly GCA_025642065.1). Classification (NCBI taxonomy): domain Eukaryota; kingdom Metazoa; phylum Annelida; class Polychaeta; order Terebellida; family Alvinellidae; genus Paralvinella; species Paralvinella palmiformis. The sequence continues at coordinate 217,502 of JAODUP010000561.1, forward strand.
TTACAATGATATAGAAATAAATATTTTAGTTTCCTCCCGAAATCTCTGTTTTTAAGGGTGTTTTGAAACCTTTAAATTTATGTGATAACGGAGGCTACACGGTTACCAGCTCAGGACTAATTTTAAAAATCTAACCCAATAATGGACAATTGAATTAGGCGTCTCCTCTCCACAGAATTCCCGTTATATAATTACAATCTGTTCGACATTTTTTATGTATCCAGCTCGAATATTAACATCGCTTATTTACAGCGAACATGTTTGGGAGGCGGGGAGAGTTGTGTTTGCATGCGTGCGAGGCGCGGCGTGCGTGGCTCCTTCGTTGATAATGGTATTGAAATATTCGCATGACTGACTGCCATTCGGGTCTTCTTTTTTCTATATATTTACTGTATTACTGGCCTCAAATAATTATAAGTAATTAATTCAAAACATAAATAGACTTCTAATATGACGCCACCTGAAACTATCATATACGCTCGGACTTGGATCCTAACCCCAGTTACACAAAATAAACATATCACAATAAAATAATCAAAACTAAAGCAATTTCTGTGCAACTTTAGTTTAAATACAAACACACATCTTTATGACAATGTGATGACGAGCTATTATCTATGAATCAGCTATCCAGATACGACAAAACATACATTCGGTATATATGACTGTAGACATTTAAAGTAGAGTGATATCCGTAGTTAACTTACAATATTGACTTGTGGATGTGAGTTACTAAACTAACAATATATACATGTATATTCCACACGCATCCCAATATGTTTTCCAGCCTCCTCTTGTTTAATTTCCACCTATGGTGTAAAGTCTTTTCCACGATGACGGTAGTGTCGCAATATTATGAGGATTGTCTCACATGACCTGAACTCACTTGAACTCACTTGAAACATTTACGGGCTCTTATATACACTTTCCTCAAATTCTGTGAAAAGCAGATTGCTCCATTATTTTCTAACTTGACAATTTGGCATTAATCATATATATATATATATATATATATATATATATATATATATTGCGCGTTCTATTTATTTATTCGCTGGCCAGTTAATAGAGTATACAAGAATACGGAATAAACTGAACCATTTATTTACCTTACAGTATAATAAATTTGTTTTACGAAAAGAATGACAAAACTCAATTCAGGATCAAAAGACATTACATTGTTGCCATTTTAAACGAATTTTCTTTTTTAACTTAAAAACTTGCCTAGTTAATAACACCTAAAAGAACTTAATCATAATGTACAGACCTTTATCCGTGAAATATCTTGAGTACCACTTCACTTTTCTGTTCTTGGTCTCTTCCTCCCTAAACCATAGCCACTGGAAGAGTAACTTTCTACACAAATAACGTTTGACTCTTCAGTGTACGTATTTAATGTACACCATTATCATTGATAATCTGTCTGGAGAGATGATGATGATGGCTATTTTACGGCCACTTTTGTGCACAAGGTAGGCTAAATGGGCCGAGCGACTTCCAAATGTAATGAGACGAAGCGAAAGACGAAACAACCTTCAGATATGCCCACGCCGGGATTCGAACACGGGTGGTAGTGATCTGTGGTCCAGCACGCTACCGCTAGACCACGGAGGCGCCCTCTGTCTGGAGAGAAACACCCATATATATATATATATATGTGTGTGTGTGTGTGTGTGTGTGTGTGTGTGTGTGTTGTGTGTGTGTGTGTGTGTGTGTGTGTGTAAGGCCTCATGTAATTAGCAATCTTTGATTATAAAGATACTAAAGAGCCAGTTATAAGCAAAACCGGCGTCGAAATAATCTGGAGCGTAAATGACTTTATCCCATTTCTCTAGGAAGAAGCAGCTCACTGATATCCGCCAAATATAGACAAATAAATCAATCACTAACTCATGTTCTATTTTTCAATTATGTAGTAGTTTAGTTTTATGGAAACTCTGTAATTATTTGTGTATGATGCTTGGTAACATAAGTATTCCATTCATAGGGATTTATCTCAGTATATATTTTGCCGTGCAGAGATCTGACAGTTGGTCAAACACTTAACAAGGTGTGGTCCAACATTTGATTATAGAAACGAGAAGCTGTGGCCGTTGAAAGTGTATTCTGTTTTACAATGGTAAGATTTAGCAATACTGCTGTGAATTTGTTTATTTTGAGGAGTGTAGGAAGCAGAAGATATTTTAGTATATCTTTCCCGTGAATTTCACATATTTTAATAACTTCAATTGATTCAAATTAGAAAAGTTTATCTAATGTTTTTATATAAGACAGTGAACCATGAACCTTAAATTGAATATACTTTTTATCCAAGTCAGTTGGTGTATTTTTTCTGATTCATAATTAAAATATAATGTGTACCTCAAATTTACACGTAATTGGAGAAAATATCTGTCATTTGTTAATAAATTAATTACATTTGTTTTGTTTAAGTCAATAATATTGCACTAGGCTTATCACTACTTTGATCATTTATCTCCATGCAATGATGATGATGATGATTGGTGTTTTACGGCCACCTTTTTGCACATAATAGGCTAAATGGGCCGAGCGACCTCGGAGGGTAGTGGAGCGAAGTCAAAGATGAAAAACCCTTCAAATATGCCCACGCCAAGATTCGATCTCGGGTGGTAGTTGTCTGTGATCCAACGCCCTACCAATTAACTCTACCATTTGTTAATTATATTTGGTATCACTGTAACAACATCTAGATTTGAATTAATAATATGGTTTTATCCATTCACATCGTCATGTCAGATGGCAACGGTTCTACAAAAATAAGTTTGAACTAGACAAGCCGGACCATGACAGCCATGCAAATGGCTCTGAACGTTACTTAGTTAAGTGGCATATATCTATTGCATGAAGTCTATGCCATTCACTATTAAATGCAAAATTATGACCTGGAGATCACATACCCTTAATGGATTCTAAATAAAATCCAAATATCGCTGGTAACTAGCCTATATACAGCTTTTCAGCAAGACATGTATCGGTCCCTACACGTGCAAATTGCCATGCAACACTAATTCCTCTCTAGACTTCTAACCCGAGACCGTAGTGTGATATTCAGCCGCGTGGTCGCGCCAGGGGTAAATGGATCGGTCTATTTAAGATATAAACTAAAACATTGTTTTCGGATAAAAGACCAGATAAATATCGTTTTTGAGCCATTCTTCTGATATAACTTCATCTTTCCCATATTAACCATACTTTAACGTCAGATATATGCTTCATGAATTTAGTGTTGTGTCTGACACAAATGGTGATGTACTTTATAATTACTGCACCATAATCATGCATTGTGTTATACTTTCTTTTAGTTTTTACTTTTGCTATTTACCACCACCTAGTGAGCTCCGGTAGCCTAGCGGTTAAGCACCCGGCACTTTTCCAGTATTGTATTTAGTGATCTCCGATGGCCTAGCGGTTAAGCACCCGTTTCTCTTCAATCCACGTATAAATCTTTCGCCTTTTACTAAAGATTTCCGTGGAGGTGTTTTTGGATAGGATGAGTACGACACGCAGGAATTTCAACGGACCTAAGGATATTAATCCTTTAACTGACGAGGAATGGAAGCGCCAGGAGATCTCTCGTGCCAACGACATTCGAGAAAGGACCCTGAAGATTCACTTTGATACGAAAGTGAACAATCGTTTCGACGTTGGACTCTGCGGCAGAACTAGAACATTTAGGGCCACTTTCTCGTAATGCAGAATGGTACGTCACACTTCGCTCTGACGAAAGCAAACAAAAAATGCTAAATGCAGGTGAAGTTGTGGTAAACAACTTCAAAGGAAGTTTTTGAGACCGTTTCTAAAAAAGAGGTTAAAATACAAATATACTGGCTTCCGCCTTGGATATCGAGACAATTACAAGCCACCTTTGGTGAAGCCATTATGGTAAAGGCCGTTAAATATGACAAAAGCACGATGAAATTTAATAGCGGCGCAAACTTATTTAACACGGGAATACAGGTAAGGAGTGCCATCCTCCGACTTAATGACACGAACGACACTACGCAGATACCACACCTTTACAAAGTGTACGACATGACAGCAAACACCTACCATGAAACCTTAATTACGTACACCGGAAGGCCTCCAGTTTGTCTGTGCTGTCGTCGTGAAGGACACATACGTGCTGACTGCACCACTCCCTTCTGTCGGCAATGCCGGTCTTTCGGCTATAGAGACGTTGAATGCCAAGGCGGCTATAAAGCGGCCTTGACTGGAAACGTCCCTATTGTGCACGAGGACGATGACATGGATGAAGCAGCCATGTCGACCATTGAACGAACAGAAAACAAAAAGACACAAGAAAACGATACAAACACAAAGTCCGAAACAGAAATTAACATAAAACAAGAATTGTCGTCTTCCGAAGAAGCCCTAATAATAGCCATACCATCAGAGACAGGTGACCAACAAAATAACAAAATAGAAAATGAAAAAAGGGCACTTCCCCCGACAAAATGGAGGTGGAAATTTCCTTCGTAAACCAAAACACTCCCGATAGCTGGCAACAGTTACCCCCCAAAAATAAGAAAAAGCGAAGGAAGGGTAAAAGAGACACGTCGCTCTCCACTTCGGAAGATGACAACCCACCAATAGAATCCACGAAAAAAAAGTTAAAATAAAATATCCACCTACTGACGACCTCTTTCATAATTACTACTATTAACATCTCTGGGTTACTAAACAGTAATAAACGACGTCTATTTTTCGAATATTGTAAACAAAAGCATTTCGACATCATCTTTATACAAGAAACACATATTTTTTTGGTAATAAAATTGCAAAACAAATCCAAAATGAATGGAAAGGTCCTATTTGGTGGTCCTTTGGATCCTTCCGAAGTCGAGGTGTGGCAATTATGTTACACCCAAAATTCAAACACAAATTAATCTCCTTCCACCATGACAGTTTTGGCCGTTTAGTTACCCTAACCTTAAACATTAATCAAATCAACTACCGCTTTATTAATGTCTACTGCCCAAATAACTGTTCAGAAAGAAGAAAAAAATCATAATTAGTCTAGAATCCTTCTGCCATTGCAAGATGCACCTTTTATAGGAGGTGATTTTAATTTTACTGAAAACTCAGACATGGATAAATTAGGTGGTAATACACGAAGAGGTCATGTAGGAAAACAAAAATAATGACTCTATTCAAAACGGAATTTGAACTGTCGGATGCTTTCCGTCATCTACATCCCCAAAAGCAGGAGTTTACATGGAATCGATCCGGAATATATTGCCGTCTAGATCGTTTCTATGTAAAAGAGGACCTCGAGCCAGAAACGTGGTACATCCTACTGGAAGTGCAACGTGTCCGTTCTCATGGACCAAAAGTTACAACAAGAAAAAATAGAATTTCTCTCCGAATATATAAAAAAACACCAGATAAATCCTGAATGGTGGGAGCAGTGCAAAAATAACTGCAAAGAAATCATAATAAATCACTCTAAACGATTAGCAAATAAAACAAGAAATAAAATAACTGTCCTAGAATATAAACTTTCAAAATACCAACAGCTACAAACTGATCTTCCGGGAGCCTTCAAAGAAGAAATTCTAAATTTAGAACAACAATTAAAATTACTTTTAACAAAAGAAAATGAGGGAAGTAAAATCCGATCACGGATTCAATAGATAGATAGCTCAGAAAAGACAACAACATTCTTCTTGAGAAAAGAAGAAAAGAATATAATGAAAAAAACATATGCCATCCTTAATTCGAAATGGAAAACAATATACCGAACAAAAAGAAATATTAGAACAATGCAGACTATATTACGAATCCCTCCTTTCATCGAAACCAGTAAACAAAAAAGCAATGAAAGAATTTCTCTCCACAACAGAACACCTGACTCCTGAGTCAAGTGCTCTGTGCGATGGAGACATAACTAAGGAAGAAATCTTAAGAGCGATAAAATCCATGAGTAATAATAAATGCCCAGGCAGCGACGGACTTCCAAAAGAATTTTATTTCCAATTCATTCATCTTATGTTGGAGGAATTTACCCAAATAATCAATATACTATATAAAGAAGGTCGCTTACTCCCCACACAAAGAGAAGGGGTCATAACACTTTTCTGCAAAAATAAAATATACCATGAAAATCTCGGCCTATCTCTCTTTTAAACTTCGATTATAAGATTATAGCTAAAGTCTTAACAAATAGACTATCAAAAGTAATGGACAACATAATTAACTTGGACCAAACTTGCGCAACGAAAGGGCGTTCAATCCACGACAATACACATTTAATTAGAAACATATTAGACTACGTTAATGCAAAACAACTACATTGTATATTAATTTCTATCGATCAAAGCAAAGCCTTTGATCGAGTCTCCCACGATTTTTTATTCGCCGCTCTTCAATCCTATGGATTTGGAGACTCCTTCATTAAGTGGGTACAGCTATTATACAAAGATATCACTTCAAGAATAGAAGTTGATGGCTTCTTCTCCAAACCCTTCCAAATAACCCGTGGTGTCAGACAAGGCTGTCCCTTATCACCATTACTCTACGTCTTATACAAGGTTGTCCCTTATCACCATTACTCTACGTCTTATACATAGAATTCTTGGCTAATCAAATCAGAAAAGACTAAAATTACCAACCATGAAAGAAGAAATTCGAATAACGCAATATGCGGACGACGCGACCCTTATCTTAACTGATCTACCATCAGTAACAAGATCCTTTGAAATAGCCAATTACTTTGGCACAGCTTCCGGAGCCATAATAAATAAAAGCAAGAGTAAGGGACTTTGGCTAGGCGCTTGGGCAAACAAAAGACCAGAAACCTTTAACATCAATATGACATCATCGTTTTTAAAATTTTACGGAGTTTACCTCGGAAATGGCAACTATTCAGCCTACAACACAAATAATATCCGACCCAAGTTCGCCTCTACAATTGACCTACTGAAAACTAGACATCTTGCTATGACACTAAAACCACACATAATAAATGTATTTGCATGTTTAAAATTATGGCATGTCCACTCGACTTTACCACTAGATAAAACTAGCATTTCTTCCTATACAAAGTATATATTTAATTATTTCTGGTATAATGGCCTAGAATTTATCAAGAGAAATGTAATCTATAAAGATTTTTGTGACGGAGGGCTCCGAATGGTAAACATCACCACAAAAATTCAAGCCTTCCACATAGAACACATATATCAGTTCCTCTTCGGATCCTTTAAAAAATACTGGCTCGGCTTTCAACTAAGAAACCTTAAACCACTAGCAACAAGAAATATGATTCCCCACGCACCAGAACCATCTGCCTTTTACGAGAGCTGCCTAAATTCGTTTAAACAAACAACTCCCTTATTTGGAAACTCACTACCAACGAACATAATCCCAACAAAATTGTTTATTGGTCTCTCCTTAACAAAGACAAAACCAAATCCGGAGTAGCATCAAAACATCCAAACATCGATTTTAAGACTTCATGGCAAAACATACATGACCAAAATAACTATCCACAAACAAGAGCCCTTAGTTGGAGAATTATACATGAAATATTACCAATAAATCATCGACTATATCGTTTTCAAATCCTTTGTGTGATTACTGTAAACGGGTAGAGACAACAGAACACGCCTTCCTCCACTGTAAAATTGCTAAAATTACCTGGAAAGAAATTCTATCATTAATTCGAAAACACGAACCAAATATAGATGGGGAAATCATCCTAAACTACCGTTCAATCATATACAACCTACTCCCCAAAGATAAAGCCCCTACCTATCTACAACGACGAATTATTATTTTGATTAATATAGGAAAAGACACTATTTGGTATTTTCGGAAGACTATTACGACTGGCCTAGTGAGTCAGATACGTAACTTCCTTAACTGCCGAATAGAAGAAAAACTGAAAGCCGATTTCCAGACAATGAATCAAACCTTATTTAATAAATATGGGTAGAGATGCCCCACTGTCTCCGGTCAACTCATTAACTATCGCTCGATAATTAGTACAAAACATAATGCTTAACAACCCCAGACTAGGCGAGTCCAAAAGTCGAACCGTTGTACGAGCTTACCCAATAACAAACCGACCCAATCCTTGCCGATATCTAAAAGAAAGAAAACCCTGCAAGGGTCTGGAAATATCTTCCCGGCATTATAAATTCAATTACGTTAAGCAAAAAAAAATAAAAATAATAATTATTAAGCTAATATTGATAAATCTACCATATAAATTCCGCAAGAGATAATTGTTAAATTATAACTATAAACTATACGCCAATGATATAGTTAAGACCGCACTATAATTAAGCTCAGAACGACCATAGTTAAATATTGAGAGTTACACATTATTACTAAAACTGCTAGTGTAGACCCCTTATGGTGGTGGTGGTGGTGGTAATTATTAGTATATGCCATATAGTTTATGAAAAGTTTATATAAATATCATGTTTCAAAAGTGCTTAAGAAAAAGTGCTGGCTAAAATATTTGTAAAGAGACTCGTTAAGACCATGACTAGGAAGCGGGGACACTATAGGATATGCACAGATGTATATGTCTTGGTGTATTGCTATAATTATAAAAATGCTAACAAAGTGTATAAAAATGCGTGTATATATATGTATGTTCACGGAAAAATGTCTGGATGAATATTATGTATATTTGTTTGCATGAGTACGTGTAAGTACGTGCATGTATGTATCCGTATATGCGTGTGTATATGTTTGTAAGAGTAATCGTAAACACTTTCGCTGTGTAGTTGATTCTGTTTACTTTTTAAAATATTTTATTTTCAAACAAAAGTGTGTATAACCTTACTTGTCTCGGTTTTCAACTATTTCAATATTGTAACGTCTACCATCAATAATAAATAAATGTCTCTGTGTATCTATACTGTCTGAACGCATATTTGTACTTGTTATTATGGAAATTCTCTTAGCATATATTTACGGTTTTTCAGATCGAGTATACAGAAAACTATTGATACATAACTGTGTTATATAGCAATATCCATATGTGTATGCGTCTGTGTGGATGTATATATGTATATAAGCGTGTACATATATATGTATGTATGTATATATGCATATGTATTTGTATATATGTATGAATCTATGCGCGTGCTCGCGCGGTCCGGGACTTCTGTGTTCTGTGGATAGAGACAGTACAAACATCAATCGAAATCCACCATAGAGGCTGTGCCAAACAAGCGACAGCCTGGGGATACTCCCCGAACTACAAACAAGCAAATCAATCGAACGATCCAGTTGGATAACCAACCGCGAGAGGAGGCCACCACAAACGACTCGACGCAGTAAGAGAACGCTGCAGGATGGGAGGAACTACAGAAAACAGAATACTCGCAGGAAAGGCAAAAGAAGACCGGCGGGAATTATTCCAATCAACTGACATGACTGCGTGTCTAATTAAAAAATTGTACTGTAAAAATATTAATATATATCTATTATACTGTAATTCTGGTAATAAATATTTTCCCCACTAAATTATTTAAAATAAAGGGGGATATTAAAAACCCCCGAGGACGTAAAACACTCCGGGTACCATCCTCAGGGTATTTCGGCTCCATCTTCCCGTACTGCTCCCTTGTGAGTGGTGGGGAGGAGTTATTCTGAACCACTCCAACACAGAGGCTGTGCTGAATAAGAAACAGCCAGGGGATTCTCCCCGAAAAACAAAACAAACATTTACCACCAGAAGGTGATTCATGCCACATTACCGATATTAATATTACTGAGGTTCGTACATTCGCTAAATGTTTGTCTTACATATATACCACGTGTAAATCCGATCTTGAATTAAACAGTCCACGCAGATGCTTGCCTTGAAAAACCAGAAGATTCCTAGCGATTGTAACAATTTATTAAATTACATTCAAATATAAATAACCTATTTTGATATGTTTTAAATATATAAAATCAGATACGTCTGAAACAAGGCCGGTCACTTAAAAAACATTCACAAATCACTTCAAGCACCAAGTAATACAAGACATGTGGCGCTGAACATTTGTATTGGCACATCATTATCACAGCATAACATAACAAGTTATATAGCGTCTTCATTATTTCACGTACAGGTAGTTGTTGACTTACGACTTTGATTGGCTAAGACCGACTGGTCGTAAGTTGATCTGGTCGTAAGTCGGCCTATGTTATAATTACCTTATGTATATTATACTGTGTAATGATATTAGAATCATCTTTAAGTCGTACTGGCGGTCGTAATGTTGAACAGTCGTAAGTCGACGACTACCATTCAAACATTTGGCACATAATAATTAAACCAACCTCAAACTACTCTAATCAAAATTTATGTACCAAAATACATAAGTAATAATATTGAATACATTAGTCTGGCTATAATCATTTCGTAATCTTACTGATATAATAAATAACAGACAAAAGGAATGAACATGGCTGAATTTCAAAAGATCACTTAAAATTCTGTAAATTTTCATCAAGTTGGAGGTTTACAGGGGCACAGATCCCAGACCAGATTGAATGTTATTTTATAATTATACCCACCACATCATGTATGCCAGCAGCTAGCATGTTAATGGTTCATGGGATTAAATTAACCACTTTAGTGATATTACAGAAAGTTAATCATAACACACAGCAGCCCCTTTGTGTAATTTTCACATACATTAACTACATCATATGTGCTAAAAAAATTATGTGAATAACAATTTTAGTGATATTACAGAATTAAAATTAATCATAACACACAGCATTCACTCGGCATAATTTTCACATACATTACATCATATGTGCTATAAAAATCTTATATACATTTATATTATTATTGTTGAGAAAAATAATACGGTCAAAATTTTCATCTTTGACAGATCTAGAGAGCTAGGTATATATCTATATGGCAGTGTAATTAGAAAAGTAAACAATCGATCGAGTGTGATGTTAATCTTTGGTGAAATTGTCAGCACTTCTGCTAGTCTTTAACTGAAGTATCTCATCTAAACAAATTGTCTTGTATGGATAAAGGTAACTTGAAGGCATGAAACATACTTCATGCATAATCTAAACACTGAATTTTATAAATAAGCTGTACACTTTTAATGCAAGACTCTCCTTGTGCCTGGTCCTTCACTTCTGGCATGTATTTATATCTAGCCGAGACGACGAAGGCGTGTGTTGCCCGAAGGAAACTCTGCGAGCATTTTATCCTATAGCAGTAGTTCCTAGACAAACCTTTCAAATATTATTTCGTCCAACACAGTCTTCTTGGCTTCATCATCATATTTGTGACATAATTGATGTGGCATCTTTTCTTGATATTTCAACAACGTATTCATGGCTGACAGGAAATAGTGCCATGAAATTATTGGGTTAATACTGTGATGGTTATGTCTGATAGGGAACTCTGCAGCTACATCAGCATACAATATTGAGGAGGGCAACATTTAGTAGAAATAACAATACCAGTTTGACGATTAGTTCTACTGTGACAGCGAATACTGTCAGGTCGGAGTATATAGTCTCCGGCTGATCACTGTTCTGATTGATGATGATGATGATGATCGCTAGTTTAGAATGTACAGTAGTTTCTGCAGCAGCTCCATCCAGTATCACCAGTAACTCAACACTGTGATAGTGCCTGGTTTTTCCGGAGAAGCCGTAATTAATTTGGTATCATTCACCCACATCAGATGAAGTAAGGTTGGATGCCTGTGGACCACATTTAATTTCTTGCCATTCTGTAATACAAACACAGAGACATGGTGACTTATAGGGCAGTGATGGTAATGGCAATAAATGTAAGCGTTGCTGTTTTTCAGCCACTTTTCTGTATACTGCCGACTAAATCGGCTAAGAGACATTTGAAAGTGATACGGGTGAAGTGCAACATGAAACACCCTTCGTACAAAGTCCAACCAGGATCTGGACCCAGCTGCTAGAGGTCTGTGGCCACCTGCACTACCAATTAGGCCGTGCAAATACCCAATAGTAATAATAAACAAACAGCGAACATTTCTTTCTAAGAAAAGTATTGCTGCATCAAAACTATACTAATTACATCAATCCTAATCAATCCGCTGTAATATATATAACCGTATAGGGATAAACATGCATTGGCTGTGATATTAAAACAGACATAAACAGATTAGTTCAGCACATCACATAACGAGCGTCACTGGTTATCTGTCCAACATATAGAAGTATTGAGTGAGCATGACATCGTGGTGGATGTGAGAAGAATAAGAATATGGATAGGTATGGAAATATTTGTGGGGAAAGTTCATATTATCAGACCTTTACTCAAAATTTATGATCAAATTGCCTTGGTTTAGAGCAGAATATGCCAATGAAGCCTTGCTGTTGCTCCAGGTATTATTTTCAAACGTTATTCAATCTGGACATAATGCGCAAGCACATACAAACATTTTTTCAAATTATATGGCATGAAGTATATAGATGGGACCCGTCTCTGTGTTCCTGGATGACAGGATATCAACAAGGTCAAGACATTACTGGTTCTCCTGGAAGATTACTGGTCCATAGAATAAAGGGTGATATTTTACTATAACTTAATTTGTGAAATATATAATAATGTTATTCACTTTGACTAGGTTGTGTTCTATTTTATAAAATTGTGTATTATAATGCTGAATAAAATATCAATTATGGAAGAAATGGGACAGTTCAGTGGCATTAATAATAATAATATACAAAATTTATACAGCGCCCTATATAACCAGTAAGAAGGTTACTCTAAGGTGCCTGACAATAAATAATTCATATGGATGTAACAGATTTACATCTTTAAAATACATAATTCTTTCCAGCAAAATACGTAATATATTCAGCTAGGAAAAGCTGAAACAAAAAGATTAGTTTTTATCTTCTTTTGAAGTATCTAGGTTGCACTTTCTGATGGTTACTGAAGATTATTCCATAAGGTTGCAGCAGCCTTTCTGAAACATCTATTAACGTATGTCACTCCACGTGTTGTTGGTATGGCTAAGAATGCTCCAGACTCAGACCATAGAGACCTTGTCTCATTAATAAACTATCTCCGTCTACCAGTCACAGGAAAACATAAATTATAGACTGGCAGTTGAAAGTTGTACTAGATATCAGCACCGAGTCCACAGTTTTATCCCTGATATCAAATACAAATGAAAGTCACAGCTAGAAAAGTCAGAATTGTTTACTTGAACACAATCATCAAAATGAATAGTACACCTACATTATAGTCAAGGGTATTTTAACCAAAGGGCTTTATGAATACTTTATGAACAAAATATAACTCTTATGAGACAATCGACTGAGTATGAATAGTTTCTGTTAGATTGAAATCTGTATTAGTTTCAGTCTTATATTAGCAGGAAAATGCTTGATTGGTGTTTGACTTTGTCATATCGCTTTGCACTTTTTGGAGAGCGGTAACTCACATATTGTAAGGTGAAAATTTGACAAGGACAGGTGAAAAAATTTTACTCTACAATTTCGTGGATTTACAGATAACAAGCAAATTACTTGTGTAATTAGATGGATATGACTAAACAGTTAAGCTGGAAAATTATCTAAGCAAGAAATACCAATCAGACTGACAATGAGGAGATTCATGTGAGACACAGCATAATCGGTTTGGATGCATCACTTCTGTAAATCTAGACCAATCAACTCTTATCGATCCATTTCCCATTCTCAGTCAGGTGCAGCCTTCTGGTAGATCTTTTTTTATGTTCATGACATGTACATAGGTCTCGGATAAAATGGTCATGTAAAACGTAGGAAAAGTAGGGATTTCTAAACCGAAAGGTAGGAGAAACGTAGGACACAATGTGGACAAAAGCTTGAATTATTTGAATAACATATTACATGTTTTTTGGTGTGTGTGTACAGCTACAGTGTCTGCTTTCACGAACAAGTTGCTTCTGAAAGTATGTGAACTTCCAAGCAACGTGTGGTAGTTGGAATGTAATTATTACATGTACTCATGCACACACAAATATATTAGTTTCCCACCCATATATACATTTCATTGATATTTAAGGAATTGACCGATCAACATTTTATAATGGATCGACAATTAGAAGATGGTGAAAAGTAGGAAACTAACTGAACCATGGGACTAAAAAGTAGGAACCTATGCGTGTCCAGCAAGAACTAAACCAGAAATTCATTAATTTTGGAACCTAGTTTGAAATGGCTATGGTGCACAACACATTATATTATTCAAATTCTGATCCGCAACATAAAATACAAACAAAACACATTCTTCTTGCTTGTTTTACCTTATAATCCCAGATAACAATTTTTTTCTGATCACCTCCACTGATGAGTCTCTGATTATCAATATGAAGACAGCGCACAACTCCGAGATGTTCTTCCAGTGTGTACTGTGGTTCACCTGGACGAAATAACAGGAAAAAGACATGGTTTATAAATCTAAACAGTTGCAGTACTGCTTGTAATGGGAAACAAATTTGTATGTATGTACAATTTTATGTACATACAATTTAACAAATCTGTACAAACTATAGCATTAAAGATCTTAGAACACTAATGTTTATGAGATAGATAGTATGCTTACCATTGATTGACCATATTCTAACTGTGCTGTCCGAAGAGCCAGATACAATGATATCATTGTTATATGTAACACAGTACTGTAAATAAACCAATTTGTTTATCAGATGTGCAATAGTAATGTGATAAAAGCAATTTTATGGATGTTGCACTAAATATACATGTAAAAGTGCTACAAGCTGTTGTGGTAAGAAATATCATCTGAACAGGATGCTGCAGTTTAGCAAGAGAAGGCTAAATTTCACACACACACACCACTACCTACCACTTCTCCACTATGTCCTTCCAACACCTTCATACACCTGCCTGAAAGCAGACTCCAAACTCGAACTGTACAATCTGCACTGCCACTGACTGCTCGCATAACATCAAACTGGCAGCAATTTACAGCTAGAATGCCAGAGTTTTAAAAAAATTGCTAAATACTTAATCCACATTCAAATTGCACAGATTTTGGACACCTTATGGAGGACATAAAAAATAAATGTTAAGTGGAATAGATAATAATCTACAACCAAAGAAAGTAAATTAAATGGAAACATTCACGCCAATTTTTGGTAGGCAATGAGTCCAACTAACTAACCTTCTCTGTGCCCTCGTAACGTGTGCATCGCTTTACCCAATTGTACATCCCACAAAATTAGATTACTGTCCCAAGATGCAGAAAGAATCAGGCCATCATGGAAAGACAAACACTGTCAAGCAACAAAAAAGATGTTTCTATAAGAAATGATGAGCACTGTCACATTATAACAGAATTAAATTAATCTTCACAGGAAGCAGAACACTTTTAAGTAATAAACACAATCTAAATTCCAAACCTTTTTAGAAAACTGGCACTGCTCGATTACAATCAAATATACAAGTACCGAGTTATAATAAATTCTAAAATATTATCTGAAATACTCAATTTAGAAAATACTGCTATATAAACAAAATAAGTATATGCAAGAAAGCATCGGTATAGAAATATATAAATAAGTCATCATCATCATCATCACCATAATTATCACCTATCTCTACAGAGGTATGCCTGTGTCGATGATAGAAGGATTCTAGGACAATTGCCCCCAAACAATTCCACCCCAGGACAATTACCCCCGTTTTTTAAATACCCGGTGTAAATGATTATATGTAGTTTTGCAGGTTTTTTTTATCTGTACAAGTTCTAGATGACCACGCTCCGACTCAATGAATCCCATTTTACAGAATATAATATTACCACGCTCTAACTCAATGAATTCCATCTTACAGAATATAATATTCTTGCTACAAGGCATGACTTTATATACTGTTTCATTTATCAATTATAGATCACTTGCCAAATCAAAGGAATCCTTAGCCTTTAATTAGCCTGCATTAGCAATTAGCTGATTCTAGTTAGCTTTGACTAATTTACTGGAATTAGTAGTTAGATGATGCTTTATGAGAAGTGATGATGATGATAATTGATGTTTTAGCTTTATGAGAAGTAATCCAAATGCCTTTAATCAATTTTAATGTAGCACTCCAAGACTGCTTGAAAATACTAACTTGATGCACTAGTTAGCTTTGACTAATGTATTGGAGTGTTGCTTGAAAATCATTCTGAATGGTATTTTGGATAAAAAAGGGGGACGGGAAATTGCCAGGGGGGAGTTGTCTTAGAGGGCTATTGTCTGGGGGGAGGGGCAATGTCCTGATACTGATAGGAGGTCCTCCCAAGTTTAAAACATTATACAATATGACAACTCACAGTGATCTCATCTGTATGTCCTCTTAGTGTATGTCTAAGGACCTGCTCCTGAAGATTCCAAACATTTATCAGTCTGAAGCAAAAACAATTTCAATACAGCATAAAACACTGATATTGTTGTACCATTGGATGAGCAAATAAATATGTTGAATCTTTGACCTACTTATCGGGACCACCACTGACAATGATTTCTCCATTGAATTCAATGAAATCCACACTGTCACTGTGTCCTTGGAATGTAAGTCGTAAGTTGGCAGTGTATAGATCAAAAACGTGAATTGTACTGTCTGCACAGCCAGTCACAAAAATCTCTCCCTGAAACAAAGTTAAATGGTATTTTATATATATATATATATATATATATATATGATGCCACTGATAACAGACAAACAAATTCTTTTAAAGTGTGTGTGTGTGTGTGTTATAACCAACTAAAATATATAATTTTTAAAATAATTTAGCTGATTATAGTACACACAGATACATGTAAATATATTATCTCCATATGTAAATGCTATGATTTTTAACATGAAAATTAATACCAGTCTTCAGAGAAAATATTTCACTGTCATAAATGGTCATCCAGATGGATAAAAGAAAATAACCTGGATTATACATCTAAAAATGGTTGTTAGAATCAGTTTAGTCTTCAGGAACTAACAATGGAGCAGAACTGTACTATAAATTGACAACTCAAACTTAAAATGTGAATTAATTAGAGTGGCAATGTTGAATTTCAAGCATAGAAATAAAATATAAACTGAACTAGACATATAAAATATTCTTCTTTGACAGAAAAAGATAATTTTATTTAACATGAATGCTGAATACCTTAATTTTAACAGCTGTGATGGCATCAGAATGAATGTTTATTGTACGCCTACACTTATATGTGCATAGTTCCCAAATCCTAACTGTTTTATCAGAACTGCCAGTCACTAATGTATGGCCTGAAATTAGTTAAGAGCATAACCAGGTAAAATCTGACAGATGCATGAAACAAAAATGTTTAAAAACAATGATTCAACATAACATGTTAAATGTGTAATATTTGTTGAATATGATCTAGCACACAAATTCCATTATAAAATTCATATAAGATAGTCTAGTTCTAACATTCTAAATTCAAAGCTTTTAGCATGTACATAGCACAAAACCTTGTGAACCCCGTTTAATAGCTACCATCACAGTCTAATGCCAGTACTCTTTCTTTGTGACCTCTCAGTATTGGTGCAAGAGTGTATCTACCTTTCTCCCAGTTAACTTTCAGGTGATGTGCCTTAATAAATATCAACTTCCACTTGCATATTGGCTGTAGCGTTGTCTCCTTTGGCACTGTGACCAAATTAAGACAACAGAAATTATTAATAATCTTTGAAAGTCTTGTACAAACATTACGCTTACTTTTCAACTTTCTCTGTAATCTCTATAATTACAACTTATGTAATTCCAGCAAATGGCATTAAGTTCACTAAATAAATTCCATCAAGCAAAACAGCACACTAACCATGAAATATAAAAACGGGTGATGTTCCAGTGATGTAGGTTGTCAACGTTGATGATGATGACTGATGATTAGTTAGTTCATGTGTAAGCCCAAATTTCATCCAGCCACGTACCATACAATGATGTAACCTATCAATGGATGTATGACTTGCAAGCTAACATTATCCAAGACTCAAAAACCAACTCTACATTTCCTGTATTTGGTAAGTGCAGAAAACAAAAAGCAAATAAAACCTGCTATAGGTTACTGTATATACTCGCGTATAACACTTGCCAGTTGAAGGCAGTCTACAATCAAACATGTTTGGTCTGACAAGTTTGTTTACTTATATTAGTTGTAACATCAAAGCAAAATCTGTGTGTGTGTCTGCTTGTGTGTGTGTGCTCTCTCTCTCTCTCTCTCTCTCTCTCTCTGTGTGCTTGTGTGTGTCGCTGCCAGTGAAGAAATTGATATTCATCGATGCACTTGCTGACACCATGAGTTTGAATGACTGGGTCAACTTTTTCCCGAATGGCAACAACGATTCCGATTTTGAGGAATTTTAAGCCAATACTTGACCTCAACTTATACAGTGAGCATATGCCTGAGGAAAGAATTACAGGGTGAAAAAAATGGCCTCGACTTACCTGGCGGGTCAACTTATACGCGAGTATATACAGTACTATACCATTAACAAATATAACAAACAAACTATAATTATTTCATGTTTAATTTAAGTTTACCATAAATGATTTGTGTTTGCTTGTTCTCTCCATGATTTACTGACAAAGGACACAACACATAATTCCTTAGCAGTTAGGTAGGAGTACACTTTCTCTCTAATTTCATGAGGTAGACTGCTATTAAGTGTATCAGCTTGAGTTATCCCTATTTCATCCATAACGACACCGATTTCTCATCATTCATTTTGTATCTGTGGAATGAGATGTAGTTATATTACAAAGTCACCAAATTCAATCAGGCTAGGATAGTCCACTTAGCAACCTTGTTAATCTGTTAAAGTCCTATTCATTTTATAATGACATATATTAATTTTATTATGATAATATAAACAATGCTCATGCATCAATCAGCTGGACTAGCTACCTCATAGTTGACCAGAATAAGGATATATTTATATAGATATATCCACAAAACTATCAGATGCATTTAACAACAAAGGTTCTTTTAAAATATATGGCTTAACTAATTATAATTAACTTTTAATTATAAGAAATTAATTTTTTGCTCATTTCAGTTATATCTTATATGAAGTGACTATATAAGTCCGGACCCATAAGTGAAATTTTATAGCTATTGGTCTGTCACATTTCTGCCAGAAAATGTCACAATATTCAGTTTGAACTTATCAACTAAGCCATGTTTGAATTGACAAATAATACACAATAAATAAAGAGTAAATAATTATTCTTGTACTTATGATTGTTTTTCTTTTGTTTCATGATCTATCACCAGAAAATGCGAGCATTTATTTCCAGTGTGGTCCCTTTTTTATTATTAAGTGGCTGTTTATATTTCCTCCTCACCCCTCACAGGGAGCAGTACAGAAAGATGGATCCAAAATACCCTGAGGGTGGTTACTGGCCGGGTGTATTATGTCTTCAGGGGATCTTTAATGCCCCCTTTTAAAATTAATTCAGTGGAGATGGTAGTGCCATTTAATGTGGTCAGTTACCGATGATGTACCGTGTTGTTTGCATGCTACCATGACATAATTGCACAAATACTTCAGTTTAAGGTTAGAGTTAGGCAGACAGTGCTGGAGCTTTAGTAAGTTTGAAAGGTTTCTGGTAGCCAGCAGTGTGTTATATTCTATTGGATATTCGGGAAGGTGTGCATGTGCAACTGAAGTGCCAAAGCTACAGCTACTTTGGTGCATGTCCGGGTCCGGAACAATAGCCATAGCCGTATTATATAAGCTGGTTGTGATAGAATCATACAACACACATCATTTAATGGCAAATATCACATTTAATTTTTATTGTGATAGTTATTAGTTCACCAATCAGAAATCCACATGTTATGATTGATATGCTTACCACTTAATCATTTTATTATGGTCTATATGTCTGGTGATAAAAAAGGTTATTCATTGGTCAATAACAGCTGAGACAACACTACTTGAGGGAAAGGATAACAGGAACAGCTTGCCTGATAAAGTAGTGAAGGCTCCTAGTATACAATCTTTTCAGAGGAGACTAGATAAACACTGGAGGGATCAGGACCTAATTTTTAATTATGAGGCAGCTCTGAGATTGGGTCACAAAGCTAGTTATGAAGTAACAGCCCTAAATTTCTGCTCAAAATCGGATGAGGCCACACACTGTGACACAGGATTACTCCAGTATCTAGATCTACCTAAGAGGCTAAGTAAATAATACCATTGTGTACATACACTGATACAGTGCAACTCTCGGCTCACAGATTGTTACCGCATTATTAACTTACATACAGCACATTAGCTTAAATCGCTTTAGTCATATAATTAAAAGTTAAAGCAATAAATAGACCTAAACAAGGACAATCCCACCCCCCCTCCTTACAAGGCTTACTCCGTGTTGGTTGTTTGGCTAGGCTTTAGTTGTTTCTTTACCCTAATTACATAATCTACATAGGTACATAACATGGATATATAAAATTAAGTTATCAAACTTGTTTGCACAACTAAATATGTTTCATCAAAGTTACATCAAAGTTTGCCAAGTGAGGTAGCCGGGTAACTGACGACGCTTTGGCCCACTGGTTATGTACCGACCTGTTACGGAACCGTGCCCGTTTTAAAACTGGACCTTCCCGTTTCGTAACCGCACCGCCAGCCTTGTGATTGTAAGATGGAAAGCCACTTGATCGTGTACCATTTTGTAAAATATGAATTTATTATTTTCGCTTCGTCTGTATGCATTTATTGGCCCATGAATACGAATATCTAAATAGAAAACAATGCGAATACCCATCAAAACCACCCTATGTGTTTCGTTCGAGAGGTTATAGCAAGACATTTGGGAGAGGTATTTGCAAGATATTTTGATATATACGTCGCAACAGAAACATTCAATTCAATTAGTTTATTTCAACATTCATAATACATAATTTTAATGAAAGCAAACACATATAGAATGTTTAAAAGGAGGACGCTTGAAGCATTGCTTATATAATGCACCCCCCTTAATATAACATTAAAACATTCACGACAAATTTAAAAATAAAAAGATGTGAAATAGTCAGACATAATTATATCTTTTATTACGAAACAACACAAAATCCTTATAAGTTTATTTATTATAGCAATAACATATTATTGTGTATATTATATCATATATGTTGTATTTGAACAGTAAATAAATTACAAACATATATACCTCATGAATGATGAAACGAAAGAAAATCAATCAATCAATGCATATATTACTATTATATACGTTTAGTTATTTCACATTATAACAATGTTAAATAATTAGCATTTATATCATATTTTTCATGTGTATCCCAAATAAATGTGTGGTACAGACGCGGATGTCAAGACAGGATTGGCAAGACTAGAGGGGCATTTATACAGCCCAAGAACATCTGGAGCTCCAAAGTGTTGTCATTACACACAAAGGTATATATGTTTGTGAGCGAAAGTTCAACATATGATATTAGCGCCCTAAAAAGCAAACGCATATTTTCATTTACTGACACATTTTTAGTTTAGGGTAAATGAGGGTAATTTAGGCCCGTGATTATTTTCTATTATTTGACCGTTTATCATATTAACACCCTCTCATAGATGGTATTTTGAGATAATGACATTTGAGCTTAGAGAGCTTAAATCAGAGAGCTTAAATATATATAAATAGTCTTTCATGATTACTAGGACTGTTTGAACTTTTTACCACATTAATTATATTCTAATATCTTACATATCCGACGCTGATGAAGAATGATAATTCGGGCATGGGTGGGCAATTTCGGCTAGGGAGAGTTTCGGAAGAAGGGTAATTTCAGCAGTACTAATCAGTAATAAGTATGTCAATATAATAATGACTATTTTAGTTTAAACATTATTCATTAATGCCCAAACACGTTAAACGTATACAAATGAGTCTATTTTAAGACGAGCACAGATTTATTATTTCGAAAAAAAGTAGCATTTGCATGACACACCAGACCCACATAATAAAGCTAATGACACTTTGGGATCTCAAGCAAACTCTTATGCTGGATTGATGATTTCTTACTCGGAATAAAACTGGTAACAGTAAATGGAGCAATGTCAAAGGTAGCAGACGTACTAAGTCGAATGCCCCCAAGGTGGTGTGCTTGGACCATTACTTTTCATTTGCTTTATTAATGCCATCTCATATGTAGTACACTCCCACATTCAGATGCTTGCATATGATACCAAACTGTACTGTGAAGTAAATAATAAGCAGCAAGCGGACTCATTAAAGTCTTTAAACCGCCTCTTTGGCCACATAGGTAGAGCGTGAGACTATGGTAATTCTTTACGGGAGATACTCAATATACGTCAGCACTGTGTCGCCATTGGTGTAAAATATTTTATTTTATGTATATAGTTATTAGTCATCGTTTAATTTACCTATTGCATATGGATGTAATGCTCCGGAATAATTAAGTTTTTGAATTGAAATTGAACATGATTTGCCTAAAGTGATATATAACATATCATCCATATGTCTCATGTTTGACCAATACGTACGTGTAAATACTCACTCACTCATATATATATATATATATATATATATATATATATATATATATATATATATATATATATACCGTAAATATGTGCATATAAGATGAGGCTTTAATCCTAGAAAATTCATTTTTTCCTACTCGTCTTATACACGAGTCATCAGGAAAAAACATCGGATCTGGTGAGCGATAATTTATTTATTTATTTATAGGCTATACCATATTTATATAGCACTATTTTCATAAAATATATCATGTTCAAATGTGCTTTACACTGCAAGACATATCAAAGTCAAATGTTAAAATGATATGACAAAATTCCCTGTAAAATGAAATATTACAATATAGTGGTGTTTAGTATTGTGACGCAATAATATAAGAAGAACAAAAAATTAAACATAACCAACTAAGCTAAATCATTGTAATATACCGCTATAAGATTATCTCGAACTACTATATTGACTAGAAGACAAAATAGGATATAAACATGTAATATATTTCACATTATTGAAAATGACTAGATTCGTTCAATGAAAATAGTGGACTAGAAAATAATGAGTTTTTAAAGTTTAAAAAAAAATGTCCACACTGTTTTAGTTTCAATGATGTCAGCAGACAATACATTCCAGAAACTAGGTCTCCATAGTTAAAACATCTGTTGCCATCTGTCTGTAATTTACAGCTTCCCCACGGAGACTAATTCCAAATAAATTTAGAATAAAGTCGGTGGAGAAAACCTTGTCAGTTGCCTGGTTGGATGAAAAACTCCTCCTACTATAATGCCACGACCGGGATTCGAACCTCCGGTCACTTTCTAGCTTCAAAATGGCGGCGCTCACAGGCCATTAAAAGTCTATTGATTAGTACGTTGAACTGGATTACTTAATATGTGGGTGATCGTTTACACATTTTGACGTTATTTATGATATTTGTGAGGTTAGCTGGATTAGTCCTTAAAATTTGAAATGAAGGTGGGCTATCCCTTTAACCACTAGGCCACCGGAGCTCACATTTTACAGCAAAAGACATCAGCGATATTTATACATAAAACTAACTATGAAGACAGCTAATCATGCTGAAAGTGTTAATTATTGCTGGTACTCACAGCTTTGTGTTTTTAAAACATCGAATGAAACAAATTAAAACACCAGGCGTCGCTGATAATTGCGAATTAATTTGAACTGTTTAGTAGAAACATGAGTAGATAAAAATGAAAAATAAAAACGAACTCATTGGTGCACGGACTTGTAATGTCGAGACTGGACTATTGTAATGCACTCCTCCATGAACTACCGGATACCACGATGTACAAACTACAACGTGTACGGAACACGGCAGCTCGCATTGTGACTCGGACAGCTCGACATAACCATATTACGCCCCGTGTTAAAGAAACTGCATTGGCTGCCAGTAAAATACCGAGCTCAGTATAAGCTTTTAGTCCACACGTATAAGGCATTGCACGACCAATCTCCTGTGTACTTGAGAGACATGTTGCAGATTAGTAGTTCCAAAGATGTGGACTATATCATATGGCAACAGATGTTTTAACTATGGAGACCTAGTTTCTGGAATGTATTGTCTGCTGACATCATTGAAACTAAGACAGTGTGGACATTTTTTTTTAAACTTTAAAAACTCATTATTTTCTAGTCCACTATGTTCATTGAACGAATCTAGTCATTTTAAATAATGTGAAATATATTACATATTTATATCCTATTTTGTCTTCTAGTCAATATAGTAGTTCGAGATAATCTTATAGCGGTATATTACAATGATTTAGCTTAGTTGGTTATGTTTAATTTTTTGTTCTTCTTATATTATTGCGTCACAATACTAAACACCACTATATTGTAATATTTCATTTTACAGGGAATTTTGTCATATCATTTTAACATTTGACTTTGATATGTCTTGCAGTGTAAAGCACATTTGAACATGATATATTTTATGAAAATAGTGCTATATAAATATGGTATAGCCTATAAATAAATAAATAAATTATCGCTCACCAGATCCGATGTTTTTTCCGAATGACTCGTGTATAGTAGGGAAAAATGAATTTTCTAAGATTAAAGCCTCATCTTATATACACATATTTACGGTATATATATTTTTTTTTTTGAGTGAGTGAGTCTTTACCCACGTACGTATTGGTCAAACATGAGACATATAGATGATATGTTATATATCCCTTTAGGCAAATCATGTTCAATTTCAATTCATTCAATTCAAAAACTTTATTATTCCGGAACAATACATCTATTATAAAATAGGTAAATTAAACTATGACTAATAACTATATACATAAAATAAATATTTTACACCAATGGCGACACAGTGCTGACGTATATTGAGTATCATGAGTTCCCGATCTAGTTATGCACCTAAAAAATTCTTTAAAAAAAATCTTAATAACTTTTTACATATGTGGGTAAGCCTCAGGACACAAACATATATAACAATCCCGAGGTTCATTGCATAACAATGAATGAATGAATGAATGATTTATTTCCAAACTCTACAATATTACCATTACAACAATAGTTAGGTACTACATACAAATATATATTATTTAAGATTGTAATTACAGTAATAGATAAGAAAAGTTATATATATATATATATATATATATATATATACATACACACAAATACATACACATACATATATATATACACACACACATATATACATACATACACATATATCTAAAAACATTAGTATAGGCTACACGTACGTAGTTTTCTTATTGACTCTGATCTTATTATTAGTCTTAACACCACAGCTGGCATGTATATAATGAAGTACAGTAGGATTTAAATAAATTACATTTTCCAGATTCTATACACATGTAAAACATGTCACGGTTATGTTTGTTCATTAAAAAAATGTATCAATTATGTTTGTTTTTTAATGTAACCTTCTAAGATCCATATACACAACTTACAAGTAATAAGAGACTGTTTGGATTTGACAGTCTTTTTCAGTTATGAATCTATTCATCTACAAGTACAAACTTCTAATTTAAACATTTGTGGATTTCAGTTTGTAAATTCTGTAAAAAATAAATCAGTAAAACAAATCTATAGCACACACACGCACACACACGTTATATGTGAGATTGGAGCGTACGATGTTTAAAGAACTTTCTTGTTACACTTCGATCATTATGAGAATTTGAACAAGCCACTAGACCGTCTATACAAACATGGCTACATCAACTAAGGTTGGTTTTCGTTATTTAAAGCATCCCTAATCTTATTATGTTTCTCTCTCAACAGATTCTTCTCAATGATGCCTAATATGTCGTGTGTGGATGTTATTTATTCTTGTCTTTGACATAAAAGAATACGGATGTCACAGCATTGATAGATGACAATTTCGAATGAATCGTGACCTGATTCACGAAGTCAGTTCCATAGTACGTTGAGAACGTGATTTTGGTGATAGCTAATCTAGTGAGACTAAACGCTTGTCATTTACATTTTCAGTGCCTGTTAATTTATTTAGATAATTGGGATTATTTTACAATCGCCTTACGTTTTATTACATTTATCTCAAACTAGAGTAGACTAACAGTATTTTCAGTAATTAGAGCTAGATATTAAATCAGTTTAGAGAGTCAGTTCAACAATTGTTTGTCATTTTACCGCATCTAGATTTACTGATCTAGATCTAGTAATGATCTACATTTAACACCGTCATAAGACCATTCTCAATTACCACCAGTTTATTAAACAAACCCCCAAAATGCTATTAAATGTCGCAGATAATAGCAAATGAGCACTAGTAATACTAATGATAATGTAGACCCCTAGACTAGGCCGACCTAGACAGATCTTTAAACACTGCCATGTTTAACCACTAGATCTATAATGGCCCAATAACGCCTGAATAATTAATTGGCCCAGTAGTTGCAGTTCTCAGTGCTATGTATGTCAATGGCATCGTGCACAGCATTGTACGGCTAGTCTGATTTCAGTCTGTGTAATAGCTCGTGAATATAATATATTAGCCCAGTATAACCATAGAGTTACTGGCCTGATACCATCCCGGTACAGTTTGTTAGTTTTAAATTTATTCAGGAGCATTAATTATGATGCTAGCACCAGGGTTGGCATGTTTCTTCCATGGACGGTAAAAACTGGGTTATTTCCGTTATGGAAGAAACACTTTCTTCCCTTACATTTTGGGAAGAAATGGAAGAAACCCCAAAATTTGACAAATATTAATATATTTTTCATGCTAACCATACACATATGCACTTTAAAAAAATTAGAATAGTCCTTATATCTGTTGGTTTGCAGCAAATCTTTGGGGACAAATGGAAGAAACAAAAATTGATTTGTTTTGACCAACATGTTGAAAATAATTGTACCATAAATAATTGAGGTTAAGTCGATTTTTTGAGGAGGGAAAAGAGAGTTCTCAGAAGCACCCCGACTTACCTGCGCGTCATATTTCCTAGCATCTAAAGGAAATATATTTTGGGCCATCCTTTACACACAACACTATAGGATTTAACCCAATAAGAGCCAGAGCTGTAACAAAATCACTACATCGCTGCCTATTAATACATCATTATTTGATAATTAATGATTAATTTTCACCAAACTATTACAATAAATATGAACTATTGTCTTTTAATTTCATCTTGATTTTATAAACAAAAAATTATTAAAAGACATGACAGATGACAACTAACGATTCACATGTGCGTCATGGAACTGCTGATCACGGGATTCAGTAATTGATTAATTTGCATGGATCATTGGAATCCACTTGTTCATCGATTAATTGCACAAAGACCCTTTAAAAGCAGCTTCAATTTTTCTATTCCTCACTTCTTATGCATCATCACTACATGATTTGTTCAGAAATGTTTCAACCAAACCATCACAATGGAGCACCTTGTTGCATATTCTCTACATCCCAGTTACAAGAGGGCTAAACTCTCACTAGATGAGTTCATTATTGTCACAGACTCTGTGAGTGACCCTTGAGAGTTTCTTCCCAATTTCTTGCCAGAAGAAAGGTTTTCTTCCCGGTAAAAACCCATTTCTTCCCATCGGAAGGGAAGCAGTACCTTTCTTCCGGGAAGAAACCCAACCCTGGCTAGCACATTACCATTGGAATACCTGTTATTGTAGAGATCTGTATTAATATTCCACCAGCCCACTACTGTTCCAAACACTCACTCAATACATAAATAATAATCAATGAAATGGAAGTACGATAATAAGACAAGACAATTTATTCACAATTCACATATAATACATGACTTAATATTAATAGAGGAAATTGAGGGACAGGCATAGTCATAATGGCTGGCTTCCTACCTGCCCATAACTGAATAAAACAAAGCATGGCTACTGTATGGAAAACATTTGTAGACTAACACATACATTTATACGTACACATATACACACATGTCTACACTTGTATGTATGCATACAGTTGTTCTGGTCACTGGGAAAATGTTCTTTTAACATGTTTAAGGGAAGGAGATGGGAAAAGTTGATTGACCTTAAACCAAAATGCAGGGGAAATTAGTTTAAGTACTTGACACCAGGAGATGGAGATAAAAGACAAACGTTGCTTTCAGGCATAAACTTTATCAAATATATTTTTAGTACTATCTGCAATCAGCTATTATTTCTTACTGTAAAATAATGAGTTTGTGTGTTTACATTTATATTAACTTGTTTATGTATTTGGATAAATTATATATTTTCATCTGTTGAAAGGTAGTATGCGATATATGAAACGTATTTCAACTGCTAACAGATTATTAATAATGAAATGACTCATCAGTTCAGTATCATGTTTGAATTGATCAAATGTGATATGTTAATCTTGAATTCTCTAGAAAACAATTACTAGACTGGAGTTAATTCAGTTGCTATATTATTTCTCTAGAAAGTATATTAATTTAAATTTGACATCAGGTGTTCAAATAGTGTTATTCATATAGTATGACAAACAACGGGACTCCAAACTAAGACTTTGCCACAACACCCAATGAACAAGAGAATGGATGGCTATCATGGCAACAGAGTCAAAAGAAATAGCTTTCATAAACAGAGCAAATCACTCCTGAGGCAACAGAAGGGACAACTCCCAGATAAAATCCATCAAGTTAGTACTGTCAACTGCATCCCACCATGGGGGGGGGACTCAATTGGACAATGTAGAGATCTGAACAGTGTCCCAATACCTCATCTCTATAGAGGATCTCTGTGAATGATACAAACGAGCCCTGACACTGGACATGATTGATGAACAGCACCCAGACACATCATGGACACAGGTATATACTGATGGATCTGGAACAAATGCAGTGGAAAAAGAGGGGCTGGAATATAGATCACAAACCCTAGTGGCTACCAAGAGGAGGCACATTTTCTTACAGGGAGCCACTGCACAAACTATGCTGTAGAGGTTGAGAAGAATTGCTCACATGTCATCTCCCTGACAGATGCTAACTCTGCCCTCCAGACTCTTGAAAACAACAAGCAAAAAATATGGACCCATTTCACAGTTTATAAAGCCTAAACCATGCAGATATTCATTTAATATAACAAATTTGACATTATGGAACTTATAGACTGAAATGTGGTCAAATATGAGTTGCAATTGAAAGTTTTGTAAATGTTTTGCTAACTGTCACGTAACATAGACGAGTCCCGATACGAATGATGTAACCAGGACATTTCAACAACGTTAAAACTTGTGCGCATACTCTTGTGCTGCATTATCCTGAAATAATAAAAAAAAAATTTCACCCTACTCCAACAATACATTTCACCCAATTAAGTTTGGTGCAAATTTGCAGGTATCGAAAGAAATATATTTATATTACATGCTTGATGTAACCAGGACAAGTTTGTCACATCAGTGGTGTAACGTGGATGGTTTGGATACATCAATGGTGTAAAATAGATGTTCCATGTTACAATAATATTAGTTTATGTTATTAAAAATTTGTGAAAAAAGTTAAATATATGCTTATTCTGCACCATATGTAAAAATATTATTATTTTTAGACATGTCATTTTACATCATTGTGACATTTAGCAAATTCTGTCTCGTATAAAGTGTCATATTTTATTCTTTATAAATCAAATGTGTGCCCACTGAATTAGATGTCTAAAATTTCTGTGGTTAACCAGACCAAATGATGTTTACTGTATTAACATATAATGCTTTAAAATCTTTTGTAAAATTGTCTTATTTATAAAATAAATTATAATGGATTGTTTTCAGCTTGAATTTGCTGTACAGATGACATGCCAGTCATGCGTTGATGCCATTAAAAATGTTCTTGAAGCACACAAAGGTAATTTATTATGATTAACCTGAAAATGTCATATTCTGTGACAAAAATAATTAAGTGTAATAATCTTCCTTAACAGCAACATTTTAATCACACTGAAAAAATATCTAGGGCACCACCATAATTTTTTTTAATCCTATTCTTTTACTGTCTGGTATTAAATGATAATTTTAACACAGAATTTGGATTTCAAAGGGAAAATACCTCATTTGAAAAGTTGCTACAGTCCCGTATTGTGAGCTTTGAAAATCATATTACAGTAAAACTGCCATTCACGGATTGTAATTTCTATCCAATTCGATACTGAATTTGCTTGTAACTTCAGGAGCCGCTTACAGTGATAAGTACTACTCAGACACTTGGTAAGTTCAGCTGTAATTTGGTTGTACTTAATGAACCTAACACATCTGCTTTTAAGATCATGGACTGCATGTTATTCTCCAAAAGCTGGATGTGTTAATTGAATAAAATGGTGGTGCCTGCATGTTTTGATAAATCATCGGTTACCGTATTCTTCCACATATTGCGTGCATTCATTTTGGACAGAAAATGTCTGGAAAAACCTAGTTTTGGTGTATAACATGCAGGAGAAACCGGGAAAATCTGCAACTGGATGTTAAATATATTTATTTGCGCGAAATAACTTGATCTTTCGCCAAACGAGTAGTAAATGGATCACAACACTGTGGAGACTTCATGAGATGTTTGGGTGATAATCATGGACAGAAGGATGGAGGAAGGTTGATGGGGGGGGGGTCACTTCCTTAATGAGAGCTATGTCACCGAAATGGGAACGTCTATGTGTGGACCAGGCTCGTCCAACTTCACATCGGTGGCACCCCTATGACGTTGATACCGAGGTGTGCTGAAGTTGAATAATACACCTAATATCACTCACTTTACATGTGCAACATTCATGTTAGACACCCCCGATGTTTACATAGATGCACCCCCAATACAAACAGCGAAAAATGTGGGGAAAAAACTGCGTAGTGTACACGGAAGAATACGGTAGTAAGAGAGTCAATACCTAACCTTTTCTTACATTTAATCAACCATTCCCTTGTTTTATATATATATATATATATATATATATATAATTAACATAATATAAATTTAATCAACAGATATTAAGAAATTGTCTATTAACTTGGACAAGGAGCAAGTACTTGTTGAGACAACCCTGCCAACCCATAATGTTCAGCAACTGATTGAGTCAACTGGACGAAGAGCTGTCCTAATGGGTTTAGGATCAACTGCAGGTAGGTAATCATACATGTACATAAATCAGACTGGGTGGACCTCCTTGGTCTAACTAGTAGTGCATTGGACCACAGATCACTACTACCTGAGTTCGAATCTCGGCATGGGCATATCGTGCACAAAAGTGGCCATAAAGCATCAGTCATCATCATTGCATGCCTAATTTGCTATTTACGATTCTTAAAATCACTGTACCTGTGAGCGAACACAGGCTAACAGGCTGTAGCCATGGTGCAGTATAAACAAATTTAACTAATTGGCTGCAGCCAAGATGCAGTATTCTAATTTAAGCTAATTGCCCGCAACTGTGGCTCAAATCAAGCTGGTCAACATACAACCAACAAGCCAGCCAAAGCCGATGATAAACTGGAAATGTTGACTGGCCCTTATAGCCCAGTATAAGAAGCCATAGAAAAGAAATGGTAAGAATTAGACCAATTATGACATTTTGGTCATGTTTCAAAACATAGGAGGCATTTAAAATTAAGTGAAAAAATATATGGAGTACTTTCTATTGAGGTGGTGTGTCATTTGTATGTATTATTAAACTTTTAACAGTTTATGTCTAGGAGTAATTGTTTTGTTTATGTTAAAATGGGACTAAAAGTATACATAATCGTAACAATTTATGCTAATTTGTACTTCGTTGTTTTTACTACTGGGCATTATTTCTCTATGAACCCTTGACAAGTAACACTCCTGAGAGTAACATAGTAACACTCCTGAGAGTAACATAGTATCACTCCTGAGAGTAACATAGTAACACTCTTGAGAGTAACATAGTAACACTCTTGAGAGTAATATAGTAACACTCCTGAGAGTAACATAGTAACACTCCTGAGAGTAACATAGTAACACTCCTAACACTCCTGAGAGTAACATAGTATCACTCCTGAGAGTAACATAGTAACACTCTTGAGAGTAACATAGTAACACTCCTAACACTCCTGAGAGTAACATAGTATCACTCCTGAGAGTAACATAGTAACACTCCTGAGAGTAACATAGTAACACTCCTGAGAGTAACATAGTAACACTCCTGAGAGTAACATAGTAACACTCCTGAGAGTAACATAGTAACACTCTTGAGAGTAACATAGTAACACTCCTGAAAGTAACATAGTAACACTCTTGAGAGTAACATAGTAATGCTCTTGAGAGTAACATATAATGCTCTTGAGAGTAACATAGTAACATTCTTCAGAGTATCTTCAGAGTAACATAGTAACACTTCTCATAGTAACATAGTAACACTTCTCATAGTAACATAGTAACACTCCTAAGAGTAACATAGTAACACTCCTAAGAGTAACATAGTAACACTCCTGAGAGTAACATAGTAACACTCCTGAGAGTAACATAGTAACATTCCTGAGAGTAACATAGTAACACTCCTGAGAGTAACATAGTAACACTCCTGAGAGATACCAAGATACCATGAGTTGTTTATTTTGCAACCAGGTGATGGCCATCTTGGTGCTGCAGTTTCCATAGTAACAGGAAGTTCTGGTTGTCAGGGTATTGTAAGGATGATACAAGTCAGTCCCGATTTATGTGTCATTGAGGGAACCATTGATCACTTGACACCTGGCAAACATTCTGTTGTAGTACATGAGCTAGGAGATCTCTCACAAGGTTGTTTCAGGTGAGAGAGAGAGAGAGAGAGAGAGCGAGCAAGCACATTAATAATATTTTAAAACCACTGTAGTCACATTTTAAAAATGGTGTTGATATTAATTAAACTAGATGTGATTATACTTACTTGGATTTATTTTATTTTTTAGCTGTGGAGATGTATTCAACTTGGGAACTGAAGTAGCTGACAAAGTATTAATCATTTTTCAAATAGTCATTATTCAGTGCTCAGGGCTAGAATTTTGCAACAATGTAGAAGAATCTAAATTGATTCTTGCAAATCCATCAACTTGTATTCAATGCCAATGCTGATGTCCAGTGCCCTCACACTATTTCATGGAACATATTGTTAAATTGCTAAAAATAATCAAAAGATCAGGTA
The DNA here is from genome assembly GCA_025642065.1 of Paralvinella palmiformis. NCBI lineage: Eukaryota > Metazoa > Annelida > Polychaeta > Terebellida > Alvinellidae > Paralvinella > Paralvinella palmiformis. The sequence goes on from JAODUP010000561.1 coordinate 250,638, forward strand.
AAGCTTCACACATTTCATAGAGAAGACACTAATTCAGTTATATGTCGCCACCTGGTGAATTGACACAACAATTAGTGAAACAAAAATTTGCATGAATATGCAAAATTCTAGACCTGAATGCTGTAAATTGTTGAACTGCAAATTTTTCATTATTTGAAAACATTAGTATACATATTTTAATACCAATTTTTAAATTATGTACAAATCAGAAAAACGGGGAGCTGTGTACACTTGAAGCAGACCCAAAAGGAAGACTTGAATTTCGAATAGAAAGTACACTACTTAAGGTGTGGGACATAATTGGTCGATCTTTGGTTATTCATCATCATAACAATGACAAAGATGAGAGGTATGAAGTTCCTATTACTGAAGCACCGTTGTTACAAATTTCATTAAATTTTTGTAGTATTTGAAATTTGTTTAAAGGGACAGTTCACTCTCATATAATATTACTTAAATGTGTAAAGCTTATAAAAGTAACTGGAAATCAACCAGTAATAATCACAAATTGACATCATAGATATAAGGAAATAGTTCAAATTACTGGAGGGTTGCCATCACGACTTCCCCGATTGTATGGCAGGGAGGTAAAATGTCACACACACACACTATAGTGATTTGTTACAATGATTTTTAAGCCATTTCAAGTCAGGTCACCAATATTCCGCCATAGACATCCTCGTGAACTTATTTGACCTAGTGCTCAACCCACTAACTATTACTAACTGGCGCAAATGTTGATTCATTTACATAAATCTGCCAGCTCGGTAGATGCTTCATGTTGCAAGAGTACGAAACAATCTTTATGAGGAATTTCACTATATAATTTTCTTTAGCCATTTTAGTAGTATGTGAAGCTGGTTTGACCAACTATAATGTAATATTCATAAATATGCATTTATTCTAAAATTATATGCTTGGCTCACACTTGTTAACATTGTGGTAAACGAGTCCTACAAACCACTTGTGTGTGTCAGACTTTCGGAACATCTGGTCAGTGTCCGACTTCAAAATGGTGGCACACATAGAGCAGTCATAGTTGATTCACCAGCACTTTGAACTGGATTTAGTAATATCTGGTTGGTTTTGACACGATTTATAATTTTGACATTTATTTAGACTTGAAAATTTCAATTGAAGGTGAACTGTTTCTTTAATCCATTACGAGTTCCAGTTTGTCTTCGTGTGTTAATGTGTGGTGATGCTACCTCGATGTGTCAGATCTTTTCAGTTGTCGGTAAATTTACTGATGTACTTGTTTCAGGGTAGCATGTGGCGTTGTCGCACGCTCTGCGGGACTTTTCCAAAACCCGAAGCGCATATGTGCCTGTGACGGTGTTGCACTTTGGGATGAGAGAGATGTACCAGCAGCTGGAGTTGGTAGACAGAGGGCTGCTGCCCAGGCACAGCTTTGAATTGTAAGATAATTTAAATGAGATTGGTTTATTCAAATTCCAGTCATTGATTTTGTAATGACATTAAAAACGGATGTAGCACAGATTTATTCATATGTAGTCTTGCTAAACAACAGGGAACACCTGTTTTTAGTTTTCCTTGATAAAACAAATACAATCCGATTTATAGGCAGATGCCTACAAACTTCAGTTATTTTAATAACTTGGTGATTTTGAAACTGAATTGTAGCATTTGATTCATGTCATTATTTTCTCATGCACCATAATTTATTATAAATCTTCCTTGGTTGGTTCATGTTTTAATGATTTTTATTAATTAACGAAAATAAAAATTTCCCCAATCTTATGAAGTTGTTCATTCATGTATTCACATACTTATTATATATACAATGCTGACACCATTTTATTTCATTTCTTTATTAAAGTATGCAGAGAAGGAAAATTATCTTCGTATATAAAGAAGCAAGGTTTGGTTTTTGTGTAAAGCCTGTGTTTAGCATGACAAGATGACATACACACCACCACTATAAATCAGTTAGCACATACAGTGTCTATACGGACAGCTAGAGACAGTCAATTCACACGTGGAGAGAACAATTCTGACAAAATACAACGGCATCGCATTCTATACCAATATTTCAAACTGACTAAATTCAATGGTTTTTATAGCAATTCTGAGGTCTGTGAATATGAGTGTGATAATTGAGTACCGACATATCGTCTAACAATAATGGGCCGTAATGTGTACACACGTGAACAAAAAGCTAACATCACATACAAGATAAAGATATATAAATACACACAGCAACTTTACCCTTTCCATCCTGCACACCACTGTTCTACAGACAGAATCATCATCATAGGTTCGTGAACAACATGCACAATGGCTATACATGCACCGAAGTCTTGTCCTATATACCAATATATGAGACGTCCAAGATGAAAACACGAACAGACATTACAGTTTCAAATATAAGGCATACGACTAAATTTGATGTATACTTAACATGCGTATCACAGGTTTACTCAAAACCCACTAAAGCTGTAAACACTTGACCTGAAGTATCGTAAACTTTGGATACCTAGTCTGTAGAAATGTGGGCACCATTAACTGTTCACAATTCATTTCAAAACACAAACTCTGAGGTGGATCCTGTTTTTAAACAACATATTAAGCATTACTCCCATTGGATACGAAATAGAAGGCCATTCTGAGGTTTTCTGCACAGTACTCTATGAGGTGCTTTTCCGTGCACTGAGGAATTAAAACTTGCACAGCAACAAACACAAAATAATCACACACACATACGAAGAATCACATAAGACAGCCATCCCATGCATTCACAAACACCCGATAGCATCATTACAAAAAAGTTATCAATGTGAATATTTGGTGAATGCCTTTGGAATCTTCACATAAATAATTTTTACTTTGGACAGATAACACTGTACAATTGTACATAACAGTTATTCTAATCTGACTATTTCTCACAGTGAAAAACAATTAACCTAGCTGTGATTGTTTTCATACTGTTTCAGGTAAACCACAACTGCCCTGGGTTTAAACACGATTAAACCATGGCTAGCTACAGTGTGGAATACAAATGGAAAAGGCAGTGCTGAAAGCCTTTATAACATACCAGTGGTAGTAAAATATATTACGCACTTGATCCAAAACTTTACTATCATCATTCTTAACACGCAAACTGCTAAGTGGACTAATAATACATACAACGTTGTGCCGTGCATTAAGTACGGTTTAAAAACGATTTTCTGTGTGACACATCCAAGTGTTATCTGTATTTGTGGGCACAGCGTTTGAAGATATAAAAAGGCTTTCAAAACTGCACACATTAAAACTACACGCTATTGGTTAGTTGATAATTGTCCTGTGACCAAAACCAAATATATTATTGGTAAATATCAGCAACATGCAGTATGGTAAAAACATTATGGCTACACATATTACTAATTATTATGTCTTTTAGGTCTTGCAACAACAAATTCATTATGCTTATCATGGCACTACTGTTTTCATGTAGATGGGATTGGGTGTATCACCTAGAAATAATTCACCTGAGAAATACATGCCGACCACTTGGCATATGTATGTGTCGCTTGGGATGTGAACATATTTCAAGATAAATATATGCAGAAAGCATTGTTTTCCTATTGATGAAACCTAAAACATGCTATACACAAACTTTGGTGCTGAACGGTGTATAGAAGAACAATCGAGAACACGTAGCAGGAAAATGAAAACACCACAACAAGATCAACCATATGAAGAAGGGAACACATAAAGACGCATGTAAAACAAAAAATCCACTCCAGCAAAGAACATGGGTCATACTAAATACAACAACAATATTAAACAGTGCAAAGTAAACTCTCCAAGTCCAAGAAAACACATTCAACATTGTCATCAATCAACACTAAATATTTCATCCAGTGTAAAACCATCTGTGTGTGTATATATGTATGCATTTGTGAATCTCTGTCTGTTAAATGTGAACAAAAATTAATATAACAAACAATAACATATATATATATATATATATATATAAAACATGCATTAACAATGCATATACTTACTGTGATTGATATATATATATATATATATATATAATTAAAACATGCATTAGTAATGCACATCCTTACTGAGATGTTTATGACCTAACTATTACCATCATCCCAGCAGGTTAATATGGCAGTGAGGGCAATATAATTGCACACACACACACACACACACATACAAAATGGTAACTAGGTAACCTGCACATACTCATGGGTAAATAGGTAGACATCTCTCTCCAAACAAACACACACACAACCTAACAAGGGTACTAAGTAGTACAAGGTAAGACAGCTTTTAAATGCTGCTATAGTTCTCCCCTCCTCTATCACACACACACACACCAGTTTGTGGACTATATACATGGGTCATATGTTCAGTACGTTACACCAACACGCAAAAGTTCCTACTTGTGCTGGTTAGTACACTATGTGCACTAACACACTCACTCACTCACACACACACAACTTTTTTCTTTAAATGATTGTGTAGTCAATGTCATTCCTTCTCCGTACAATATATATCTACACATAGGTGCTGTACAAGACTTATAAATTCACATCGATTTTACTTACAAATTTACAACAACCCCATACTATATACCTCGCAGTAGGATTATTTTATAGGTGAGCAACATCACAGCGCAGTCCATCACCCAGACCACTGACAAGCTATGAAACAGGACACAAACTCCGACCTCACCTGACACAGATATGCTCCTTGAGAGAAATGTTCTGTACAAATCAGACTAACAAAAAGTGCAAGCAGTAAACAATCACAGTCAGACTGGTTACACAGAAGTGTGCACAGGATCACCATAGCTCAATGTGTATCCAGGCCGTTTCCGTTTAAAGTTTTTTCCCCTTAAAGCTATCAGCGACCACCGACGACTGAATCACTGTACGACTTAGTGGTGGACACGCAGGCTGCTGTGTCAGTTAACCATTAACGTGTGAGATTCCATTGGAGCGGCCGAGTCATACAGGGTATCCGTATCTTGCGTCGGTTCACCTTGCAGTTGACAGCAGTTATTCAACGTGCCAGCTCCGCAGTCACAGAAAAACCTGGAGGAAAAATGTGTAAATGAAGAGGTTCGGAAACATTCAGACCTAAGGACTGACAAGCACGATTTGTGGATAAAGGACAGAATGAGAATAAGCTAAATCTTACCTGTCTCTTCGAATGAAATCAAACTGATGACCGGCATGGCAGGTCAGAATACAATTAACACAGATAGCATTACGTTCTGAGGTGTTACACGTTCTACACCTGAAAGCATATTACCAAAGTCACATATATTAAGGCAGTGGATAAACACCTAAGATATCAGCTAGAAGCAAAATGCAATATTCCCGTATCTTTACCACTAAAAAATAATTATGATCTCCTTATAAGTTATAATGAAAACAGTTTTTTTCACGGGTTTATATTATGCAGAAATAGAAATGTTCAACTTGATATAATTCTGGTCTCCCAATCTGAATTTGTTAGAAAAGAATTTAACAATAAAATGCTGTTGTCTAACTTATGGCGCGTATTCCTGTCTCTTATCAAAAACTATACACACAAAGCTACAGCTCCACATCAGCAATAAAACAAACGTCAGATCCGTCAGAAAATAATTGCAAATAAAATAGTAGCGAAAGGTTATAATTGTCACATAGGTACTAGTTTGGTTTGCACCAGTTTTTGTTTTACTCGGAAACAGAAAGGATATCATTTTAATAGAAGATACACACCACCGGTTTGCTTAGGTTACCATCTCAATGGTGGCTTAAATGATTCTCACTTTAGTTCATCGGATGCATTTACGTACCTGAAGAAATCATGCATTGGAAAAGAGGTGTAGCTAGAGATCTTGTATAAACACTGTCCACTAGCCACAGCCTTCTCTATCATATCCTGGTTTCCAAATATTTTATTTTCTGAAAAAGGAAGACAATGGTAAAATCACCCCAGTCGCACCCAATATAATTGTATGCTAAATAACATTAGGAAAATGAAGTTGTTAGCATATTTTTATTGACGTTTGACGGCCACTTTTGTACACAAGGTAAGCTAAAGGTAATGAAGCGAATTCAGAGATGAAACAACCTTCAGATATGCCCACGCAGAGATTCAAACTCCGGAGGCAGTAATCTGTGGTCCAACACGCTACCGCTAGACCACAGAGGCGCCCTGTTAACATATAAGATCCTCGACACTCTTAACTGATGTATGGCTATGACTTGTTTGTATTTCTCATTCATAAAATAAAACTGTCTTGGCAGTCATCTTGGATGTTTCAATTTCATAGTTAAACATATGGCCCTGTGAGCGGATACAGATTAAAGAATTGTCTTTACACCTGGATCCTTACGCTATCTTATCTATAACAATTGTGCTGTGCTAGCAATTTGAAGACGAAACAACATGAACATAGTTTAGCAAATAGGTTAATCGCATTCAACCTGGCAGCAAATGCTCACATCATCAGAGCTGGATATCAACAATCATTCTTGTCAGACATCAGCCACTTTAGTCTGGATCACCTGTGATTCAAATTCTTAACCAGGACCCAAAGCAGTGACTCTGGCCTTTCTAGAGAACCATCCGTTTAACATGGCATACATATATTACCTTATTGGTTCTATTTGACTTTACTAAACTTGTATAACCAACATGCTAATTGAATTCCATATGACAAATTATACCAACACACCATTGAACTACTTCTATACATCCATTCTAGTGAAAGACCATTTCCAGGAAGTAAATGATTTGGCAAACCAGGGATCTTAATTTTCTCCTTTAATAGGATTTGTTTGATATATTTAGCATTGACATCAATCTAATAGTTACACAAACGTTTTTTAAATACTTGACTAAATGAAATTTGACGACAGTGTTTATTTGATTTTAAATTTGATTTAATCTTTCTCCCTAGCAAAATTCCATAAACATTGTCACATGAATGTTACGCATAAAAACTAGATACAAGAGAGAACACACGAGGAGTAAAATCCATGTATCCCCCTAAATACTATAACCAAGAGCAATAAAAGCTCCTATTTTTATTAATCTATTGGAACAATTGTCTTTTCAGGCGATTCCTAAAAGCAATGCAAAGAAACGTTGCTCACCTTTGAGTTGAGGTTTAACATCACTGGCCAGACACAAGCCTTCAAAGCGGTTGTTAAATATCCGGTTACCCTCGAGCGTTGCAGTGGCATTGTTCGTTATCTCAATACCAGCGGCGAGCCCGTCAAAGATGCGGTTCTGCCGCAGCGTGGGATTACTCTGATTACTGATGAGAACTCCAGCCTGAGCATTGCGGAAAATGTCGTTCTCCTCCAAGATGCCACGACCACCATTAAATATACAGATACCGCCATCGCGGCCATCGTGGATTTTGTTATAACGCAGTTTTGGGTTACTGTCCGTTTTTATCCAAACACCGGCCATGGCATTCTCGAAGATTTCATTGTGTTCTATGACACCGAGTCCACCATTGTAGACCAGTATTCCTCCATTCTGGCCGCCCCATATCTTGTTTCTAACAATCACAGGATTACTGCCAGTCCTAAAAAACAGCAGTGACACATTATCAGCGATCACGATATCAAAACAGAAATATCAACAAATAACATACGAGTAGACAGTGATGATGAGTTGAAAGTGTGCTGTTAAATCACTTGAATGAGCGAGTGACTTTTTTGTTTGGTCTTAGTACTGGTCGTATAGCCAGCCAGTGGGGAATCACCACAGAAATGAGATGATCAGATGAATCATCTGACAGACACCACTAACTGTGGAATTCCAACACAGACCTGATGGGCCACAGCTTATTTTGCACTATAGGCACACCAAATATATCTATATGTATAGATATGTGGAGGTGTAGAACATTTTATATTTAGATTGATATAGTTTTATTTATGTATAGATTTATGGAGGTATAGGTCTCAAAGGATGTTTAGATGTTGATATTCTGAGCCAGTGTCATTATATATATATATATGCGGATGATAACACACACTTAATAATGTGTGTGTGTGTATATATATATATATATATATATATACATATATATATATATATATACACACACAACTTACCTGATCTGAACACCAGAATATAGGTGATTAAATATGTCATTATCTTCTAATGTACCATGGCCATTGTCATAGAAATACACTCCAACCTGCAATTTAACAAAGTACACCCATCAATTCTTCATATTGAATAACTGTCGGTGTCTACATTCCATTCTCTTAACTGGCAAAGTTACTAGTCAAATAATGCCATCAACAATGTATGACTTTATTGCCACAACCCTCTTGAATGTCATCATTTATTTAAAATACAACTGTGTCGTGATTACAGCGTAATCATAAAGGAGCAAATTATGTGTATATATATATATATATATATGCATATGAATTATGAACATTTTGTCTAAACTTATATCATAAACAACTTATTAACAACACATTCTGCTTAATAATACATTCTTACAGGACATAGCACAAACCTATATCTGAAGGTATATGATACATGACAATACATTAAGACTTCAAGTGAAATATGCTGTTTTACAACCACTGTTATGTATGCAGCAATGAGACTAAGTGAAATACGAAACATCCTTTGGCTATAGTTAAGCCGGGGTTTGAACACTACCTAACAGTGCCACTGACTAGGCGACAGAGATTCCCCAAATGAAATTAGAAGTACAGACCTGTTTGCCACTGTGTATTCGGTTTCTCCGTAATATCGGTGTGCTGCCCGTAGTTATCCACACTCCAGCAAGTGTGTTGGAATAGACCTCATTCTCAACTATTAGACCTTGGCCTTTCTCGTGCTAGAAAAATATCAGATCAACCACGTCAGTAAGACATTGCCAATATAATGTAATAAATAGGAAGGATAGTAATGCATCTCACATAAATTGCAAACTATACAGAAACAGACATTTTATCAATATCAATCGGGAATGATTTAATATTGGTTATTTTAGCAACCACTGTATGCAGACAGAAAATAAAAACATGCGGCAGGCTGTTATAATGGATGTGCTGTGTCAGTTCCATGATTATGGGGGGGGGGGGATGGTTGGCAGTATAATTTTTTTAGCAGTATAGGAGTTATTTTCATTAGAAGTAATACTATTGCTGGGAATCATATCCTTGTTTGGGCCACTTCCCTTCACTTTATGTCATGACCAAAAAAGCGGCAAACTGCCTATTAACACCAATTAACCACGCAATCAAACCAATATATGCAACAACAGTTTACAGCCAGAAATAAAAGGGCCAGCCATGTGCGGTTAACAAAAATAGGAAACTTCCTTTCCATAGAATGATTACGCAAAACAATGATCCTACCACATAAACGCCTCCATGCTGTCCATGGTGGATTTTATTATGCCTGATGATAGGATTGCTGTTCGTTCGTATCTGTATGCCAGCCAGAGCATTGCCATAAATGTTGTTATATTCTATTAAACCTCGGCCATCACCGAATATGTACACGCCTCCTTGATGGCCATCATAAATCTCATTCTTCCTGTAAAGTCATAAAAAAAACACCATTGCCACATATTAATACATATCGCAGAAAAACCATCAACCCGGAATGATTTTCATTAGTGTGATAATAAAATCACCGATTTCTGCCAAACATATTCAAAAGTTGACAAGATTAACAGAACCATTGTGGAAATACCTAATCGTTGGATCACTATTCGATGTCACCCAGACACCAGCAAAGTTATTTGAGTGTATTTTGTTCTCGAGAAACTGTCCACGACCGTTTTCATGTACATAGACACCACCAGTCTGACCGTGATGAATCTCACATCGTACAACAGTTGGGTTGGCACCTGCCTTCACCTCAAAACCAGCAATTCTATTATTGTGGATGTCATTTGCTTCAAAGTAACCCTACAAAGAAGAACTTCATTCAAATAAACCAGCTTCTGCCTAACCCAAGTTGCACAACACAAGAAATATAGGAATTGATGCCAGAGTACTGATAACGTGTCGCAACATCATCTTGATAATAATTATGCAAATATTCTATTAAACATTTAAAAAGAATATATTTCAGTAGAACAAATCTATACTAACCAGGCCACTGTCAAAGGTGAAGATGCCAACATCCCTTCCATGGTGAATATGGTTTCGCCGCATGATAGGGTTAGCATGATTTTTTACCCAAACACCAGCTAAAGCATTTCTACTAATCTCATTGTCTTCATATATACCCTGAAATGCACAATTTAATGTAGAAAAATGTGCACATGTTAGGAATACTTAAAATCTAAATAATACATTATTCTGCAGGTATTAAAATATTCCCAAAGAAATTCCTTACACATTTAACAGTATGTTACCTGTGCATAATCAGTGATGTAAAGTCCAACATTTTCACAATCACTGATAATACAGTGTTTAATGTGGGGCTCAGCACCACATCCAGAAACACACACTGCTGCTCCAACTGAAATGTTATTTGACACATTGTGTGTTAGAAATGCAATTAATACAGAATTTTATTAGCTTACTATTTAAAAAAAAAATACTTTTGCAAATCTGAAAAAATTAACAAAACAAAACCTATCCTGCCTCAGCCAATACAAACATGTGGATACATCCATAATAATTACTACATCTTATACAGGCATAATATAATGTAAACGAACAATAATGAAATAACAAATATGTGAATAAGAAGATACAAACTACACTGACCGACAGATGAACTCCGTATTATACAATGATCTATGGCAGGAGAGCAGTTCTCTGCTATGTCCAATGCATAGTGTTTGTGATGCGGTACAGTTGATGCTATTTCTGGTGAAAACTGCAACATTTAAAAAATTCCCATATTTATTATTGTAATCGACTTACAGACTTCTATACATAAAAGTACTACATGTGTAAATAATTCAGATGTGAATGACTAACACTCTGTCCAGTCATTAATTAATAATAAATCAATTAAAATTGATAAACAGCTAGAATTATTTTCTGATAAATATTAATATGCATTTTATGGCATAAACAATAAGTTTTACCACTATTCTCATAAATTATGAATTAATTATTACAATCAGACCAAAACCTGGTAAATTTGTAAAAATATTACCAATCAACCAATGACAACATACTACAAATTTTGTCCATAAATTAATAGTTGTAGAATAGATATTTAATATAAAATCAGTATAAAAAGGTACACTAACCTTGAGTGTTACATAGCCTAGATAAGCATCTTTAGCACCCTCACAGAATGTAATTGTAGACTCACTTTGTCTTTCGATAATGACATTGTCTGCTACAATACCAGGAGCTGTTAAAAAGGTGTAAGAGGTCGTCATCTCAGTCACGAACCCACGTACATTTCAACCTTAGAATGACATCTTACCATAAGAAATATCCCGAGTCCATTCAAGCAAAGAGTACTACCCAATTAATACACTGAGTTAATTCATCTTCAGAGAACGCCAACTTCTGATTTTTATCACACAAAACACATTACAACCCCTGGATAGTGATTCTATTGATCAGATACACCACTTACCAGCACCAAGCATGGTGACATTGATGTCAATGACTAGGTATTCACGTTTATAGGTACCAGAATGTATAAGGATAGTGTGATGGTCCCCTCTCTGGTCACCCTCCATCTCAGCATAATTGTATGCCGAGTCTATGGTGTCAAAGAACTGCGTTGTGAGGAAAGGAGAACAAAGAGAAGTGACTCATTATGGCTTGCTGTACAAAAGAATGAAGCTTTTCAGTGTTTCACCAATGATGTGTTTCAAATATGAAATGAATGGGTCAGTGTACATGCACCCAGTACAGATTGGACATCCATTAATCCAAACTAATCACTTTCTTCTAGTTCTTAGACAAGTCAGCAACAATTTTAGACTAAACATATATCAAGATCATGCCTTAGACCAAACTGTTAAATTGTGACAACGACATACCAAAATATTTCTGCCTCTGTATCGCTCAGGATGACTCTCATATTCTTCATGATATCCTGGTCGTACATGTAAGGCATCATACTGAAAGGTGTCACAATCATTAATACATAAGAATGAGAACAAGTGTCAAGAATGATCAACAACAGTAATGTATCATTATAGAATATATCGCTGCCAATCAACTCACCAAAAGTTTAAAGCTCTCCTTCCAAGGATTATGCTCAGTGCAGTCTTCTAAATGAACAAATTCATATACTTTGGCAGCAGGACTGACCATCGGCAGGTCATACTCAAACACGTCTTGGTATAAACTCTTCCTATAAGACAATGGTACGGACATCAAGGGGTTTTCATTCATTCTTACATATACTTCATTCATAATTAACATAATAATATCATTTAAAAAGTAACATGTGGATGTTTCACAACTGTATTGGCCAAAATGAAATCAAATGATAATAAGCAGATAGTTAACAAATTTATCAACAAAATGTCAAGCACATACACACACATTATGGCAAGACAAATTTATATAAATATAAAGACATTTTTAAACAAATTGCTTAATTTTATGTTAACATTATATTCCCAACAAAATACAAAACCAGAAACACTTAAACTGGACATAATCTGTCTGATGAATTACTGCCTACAATGCCATGCCAGATAAGGTCAGGATAAAAAAAGAGCTATATTTTATGGCCTCCCTACAGTTTATAATAATAATAATAGCCAAAATGGCCGTTTTTTTTACGTGGCTGGCAACCTCAAATGAGGGAGACGCAAATGGTCTGTAATTTTCAGCTCCCCACAGAGACTAATTCTAGATAAATTTAGAATAATGGCATGTTTGGTGGAGAAAACCTTGCCAGTTGCCTGGTTGGGTGAACCCCCCACCCCCTACTATGTTCCCACCACTGAGGTGTGAACCTGTGACCTCCAGCACAGAATGACCACAGCCATAGGTAAATAGTCTGACACTCTACCTATATGGCCAAAGAATTATGCCCACTTCAAAATATGTGAACATATAATCGCCACTGGTAGCATTGATTAAAGTTAATGTAATTAATACAGTTACTCACCATAACTCAGGATCATCGGCTACAACATTAAAGCGTTTACACACTTGAGCTGCACTACACAAGTCAAACTCCAGGAGGTAGGAAAATATTTGCAACAACACTTCATCTGGCAATTCATGGTGTAGATAAAATGCTCCAGACAAACCTGAAAACATGTTAACAACTAGGTTATTATTGCCAAACCATTATGGCTGTCATAGTCATTTTACTATTAACAGCGTGGCCTTACTCTAATATGGTTGTTATCTGCATGAAATATGTGACACGTGTTAACAACTCACCTATGGAACTAGTCTACAATGACATAATATCACACACAAAGCTTAGCCCACATTATGGGTTCTATAATAACTAATTGATAACATAAATTCACCAGGATTGTCAGGTTTTAAACCTTTTTAAAATTTAACCAAATTAACATTGTATATGATGGTCAGCAAAATATAATCGGTTTGTTTAGATTACAGTTCATTTCAATCACAGGCTTGGCGTTTCAAATAAATAAGCGTGCGCTATTGACTACATACTATTGATCCAAGCCAGTTGTAATAACGAATAAATAATATGTCCCCTAGTAAAGTTCCCCATGTGAGATGGTGGATGTTGTTAATGACACATTGGCACATTTTAGGCCATTCGCCATGTACGATGGTGAAAAGACCACATCTACGGAGTAGGAAGAAGTATGAATACTGGTAGCCAACAAAACTAAACAGAGACAGAACTCGGTTCACAATAAAGTGAAATACACGATCAGTAATGAGGAAGCTGAGATGCAGCCAAATGTGCTTAGATGATCCTAGCATTGGCGTGTAGTGAGTGGCATTATTAATACTACACTGTAAGATAGATAAAAGGACAATATCTACCATATTTCTTTTGTTAATGGTTAAATTTCTAACGACATTTTATCAACATTACACATAACAAACATATTTAGACATTCTTATATCCTAGAGTAACTGTCACACCATTGATCTAAATAGTTCTAAATAATCCCAAAGACTACTGAACAACGCACAGATCTAAAGTACCATCAACTACAAACAATGTGGCGGCATTATATAAAAAATGATGCACACACATCTTACAAGAACGTAAATATGCTTCAACAAACTGTAAACAATGTACTTTATCGGGGCAGTGTTACTTATAGTTATAACATAAAGTACATTACCTTTTCCTTGAACAGGACAGGTTGTCTGCTTGGATTTTCTCCCCTTTTTCACAGGAGGTGGTGGACACGACTTTTGAGTGGTCTGTAGTTCTGGTTTTGGTCTTTTGCGAGTGGGAGCAGGACTGACGTTTGTTCTGCTGGGGACTTTTTGCCGTAAATCGTAGGGATGTCTCTGTTGGTGACAGGTTAAATGAGCAGGTTCTGCAGGGGCTTTCTGTGATGGTCCTGAAATAGGAAGAAAAACACCTTCATTACCTAGGACTTTATAGTCAGAGTCGACGTCCTACCAGGAAGAAAGGTATTACACCCTACCCATGGTAAAAAACATAATAAGCATAGAAAACATTATAGAAACTAGGTAGGTATCAAGGAGAGACTAATTTGCATGAGAATGGGTAAGTGTTTTCACCAAAAGTGTAGTTATATGAATAAAATGCATAGGCTTAGCCAGCCGTGCATTGCACAGCCAGTTTTCTATAAAAAAACACGGCCAATTTAACCATCCACGTAATCCAACTAGTTTTTTCTGCACACCCAAAATCTTCATTTCTGGCTAAGCCTCTGATAAAATGTGTACTAAGTATGCCTGTAGTTATACGGATCTGTTTTTGTTACAGAACATACACCCAATAATATATACAAACAACTAAACACCATATATCAATATTTATATACAGTATAGTGCCACTTTAGATCTAAGTTAAGCTATTAGAGATCATCTAGTACGTCCACACTGATTTGTAGCCACTGTGGCAATTAGCCTTTTATTGGTCACTATATCTATATCATGTGTCAATACCACTTGGCCATTGTTATTGAAAGGTAAATGAATAAGTTTCAGGTAAATGGGGTTGAGTTGATGTATGAATGGCATAAACATTAAATAAAACCTTTAGAAACTGAATATATATACTAGTGGGCTCAGTTTCAACCTTCATATTAAGGTAATGGAGAAAAAAACCTCTACTGTAACTAATGTGTAAACCAGGGTTGGGTTTCCCAGAAGAAAGGTATTTCTTCCCTTTCCTATGGAAAACAGCTTTCCTTCAACTGGTAGTAAATATGGCGTGCATATAAATCGAGGTGCTTCTGAGAACTCCCTTTTCCCTACTAAAAAAATTGCCTCAACTGCAAGGATTTACAGTACAATTATTTTTAATATGTCGCTCAAAACTAATCAATTTTAGTCTCTTCCATTTGTCCCCAAAGATTTGTTGCAAACCAACAGATATGAGGACTATATCCTATTATAATTTTTTTATAGTGCATGTGTATATGAATAGCATGAAAAATATATTAATATTTGTCAAATTTGAAAATGACAAATCTAAATTTGGATGATTTTGCACCATTTTGTGGGTTTCTTCCATTTCTTCCCAAAATGGAAGAAACTATTTCTTCTGTAATGGAAAAAACATCCATATAAGAAACATGCCAACCCTGGTGTAAACAGAATCATTATCCCAGATAATATAAATAACTTTTTAAATACAAGCTTCATTAGATTATCTACCATTGAATAACTTTGTGGGTCATTTCTACCCTAAGAGTGGGATCTATGTTAAACTATCAAACTCATTCTGGCTGATTCAGTTGACTACATTTTATTTGTTTACATATAACATACTTGAATCCCAACAACCATAAATACAGAATCATATATAATAATATATATATTATATGTTTGGTGAATATGTGAAAATTCACTCTAGAATTGATGAAGTCCACAGAATAATTAATTTAATCATCTAGATTTGATTCTGTTTCAACTGTTTTGTAAATGGACACCAAAATATTGTCATAATCCTAATATTTCAAACCAGACATACCACAATTGATAAATCATAGAATAATAACTGAATAGGTAAGTCAAAGGATAATAATTTTATTTTCAAGTAAGAATGAATAAACTTGTTCTTATACAGATGTATAGCCAGAATATAAAAAAATAAAGTAAGGGATAACATTTACAACACAGAATCTTGTATGTGTGTAATTGCATGTAAACATGTCTCACAGATCATTCAACAAATTGGCTACAAAGAATTATTTATTTGACATGGAATTTTTTTTCCAGCTGAGCTTAGGATTGGGCTAACGCACTGAAACAGGCTGGGTGAATTTGATAAGATTGGGGCAAATTCACTGAGGCAGATTGGGTACATTTATCAAAAGGTGGACAAAATTCATTGAAACAAATGGGAAAATTCACTGAGAGTGTGTCTGATTCATGTTGAGTGAATTCACAGACATTGAGAGAATCATTTAGATATGACTTTCTGATTAGTGACATCGAAAATGTACTCAAAATATATGACATGAATGATTAATAAAGTATTATAAACATATGTGAATTTGGAGGAATATTGTGGTAAAATTTTATGTAAGACTTGACCTCAATAAAACTGATAGCTTATTTACCTATTTAAAGACCCACTAAGTCTAAGCCACTATTGACTATAGTCTATAAAAACATTTAATTTTACAGACTTACATACTAGTCTAATGTGAACGTCATGGACATGGTATGAACTCTTAATTTAAGCTGAAAGACTACTATAAAGTAAAATATATATGACCAGGTCAAGGAAATATACTATTAATTATCAACAAAACATGTGTTATGAACATGAACCTTACAAATCTTAGTACAGACTATGCTTCTTTTCACATACAACAACATAGCCTAAAGTAAAGAGATCTAGATCTAATGTCACCAACACAATTTGTAAACAAGACAATCAAGCTGTTCTGAAGAAAAACTTTTCGGTTTAGAAATTATGTGGGCAACTGGAAAGTATCCCGCATACTGAACGATGTGTAACTTCAATTACAGACAGGGTGTGACTAGCAGAAACAACGCAAGGGTGACTATCCACCACAGAGAGGCTTCGTGTATAAAAGTGACAGCATTCACGTACCGGTTTCTACACGAGCTGGCGAACACGGGCGTTTCTTAGTCTTCCTACGTGAACGACGAACACTTAGCCGTGTCGTGCGCGTCGACACACCTCGCATTTTGACTTAAATCCCCCGTAATTTACTGAAACCTCGACAATTTTAAGATAAAGGATTTACACCGCGGCCATGTTGAAGCCTACTTTTGTTCTATTTGCCAACTGTTCTACCTATCAACCAACCAGCTTACGAGTCTTAAACCCGTGCCAGGCCCGTCCAATCAGAAGACGTCTAAATTTGGCAACGCGAGGGATTTCCCGGTGACCTTTTTTATAAGCAAAACACAAACAGTGCATGACGAGTCTTGTAGCATGCCTTCAGTCATTCTCGCGGTTCTTGACAGCCAGAAATGTAAATAAAATGTCGGCATATAGTACCATTTTGACAGGCTTTATACACAAAATTCCGTCAAGATTTCAAAAGAGGGAAATATCTGACGCCGAGAGAAAAACAATCTCCTCAGTAAGTTCATAATAATGAATAACGTCCAACTATTTATGAAAGCATAATGATAATCATGTTAATGTGTTTCACTGTTTCAATCAATGTTTGGGTACTTAATTTGCAGTTTATGTGTTAAATCATTAAATGTATGGCACCAAGGGCATACACACAGTCTCAATAGAGCTGTATGTGTTATTTATTTTTTATTTATCGGGAGAGTAGTCAATATGAATATGTTCTCCTATTAAACACACTCTGTGACTCTAACTGTAAAGTATAATCTTACTAGTTTAATTTAATGCAATGTTATAACTTATAGCAATTATAACCATGTTGTTGAATAAATAACCTGGGCTGAATTAAATTCTAACCTTCTGTATCATACTGTTGGCTTTCAACATGTGTGCTCTATAACTTAATTATTCAGTATGGCATGCTTACAGGAAACTGTAGCAGATAAATTTAGACATAATTATTTAAAAGAAATAGAATAACTTGGCATAAACCTGTTTTTATCATCAGTATAAGAAAATCAAGAATACCCTTATGATAGAGTACCTCAATAGCACAATATGTATATACATTACATATATCATTATTTAACATTTAGACCTGGGTAAAATGTCACTTTTATGTTACTTTTAATTGTGAGATGTTTCAATTGTGGCAACCAGACAGCCATATATCACAACTGTGATCAATGCCAAGGCTCACTCAGTCACATTAATAATAATAATGTTCGTTTAAAAATGTGTCCACTTACTGGGTTAGTAATATGTAACTGAAAAGGAACTGTGAGCATTTCCATCAGTCTGAAAATTCTTTTCAGGAGATTTTATCCATCATGGAATGAGGTTACTGATACCTGTAACTCTAGATTTATGAATACAGGGAAACAAGTTGAATAATTTGACTGTTAGATCACTGATACCAAATGAGTCTGACATTATTTGATATGTGCGATCAGGGGAGGCATGAACATACAACATTAATCACATGTACATTGATTGAATTTTTCTTCTCTTTATATATCTTGAAAAATATCTTTACATACAGTCTAAGCCTGCCACTGTAAATAGCTGGCAACCACACCTACAGCCAACCTTTGATAAGCACCCGATTTCCTCCCATGATAATTCCCCCATTATCCGCGCCCGTTATTCTGCCAATGCTTACACAAAATACGATTACAATACATTGACATATAAATACCCCTGCTATTACAACCACACACTCATAGTGAGCTCCGGTGGCCTAGTGGTTAAGCACTCCGGCACTTGGTGCCAACAGTCGCAGGTTCGAACCCCGTAAGAGGTCGAAACTTTTCCAGGGATTAATTTCTCGGCTCACTACATCGTGGGTGGCTGACCACGTTAAATGGTGCTGCCGTCTCCACTGAATTATTTAAAATAAAGGGGGGATGTTAAAAACCCCCTGAGGACGTAAAAACACTCTGGCAGTGACCATCGTCTGGGTATTTCGGCTCCATCTTTCTGTATTGCTCCCCTGTGAGTGGTGGGGGAGGACGTTTCTCAACCACTCCAACATAGAGGCTGTGCTGATTAAGCGACGGCCTGGGAATTCTCCCCGAACAACAAAATCAAACCAAGCCACACACTCACCATGAAATGTTTCTGGTAATCTGTGAAAATCATGTCACGCTATATCATTAGATGAACCAATGCTTTTAAGTCAGTTGGCGATAAATTAAATAAACTGATAGTTGGGGTTAACAAAGGATCAAAAGCCATGTGTATTTAACCTCCTGATCAATAGATATATAAAGTAGAAGCCACAAGTGATAATATGTAGCCACCATTAACTTTCATCACTGACAAAAACTTTATATAATGCCACTAATCTGTCCTGTTCATCATATCATTTCTGATCATAGCTACTGTGTCGAAAAAACATAAACGCACAGCATTTGATAATTTGGACAGAAGCAGCAGATTATCGCATACTATTATTAATATTATACTATTAAATTAATATATTGTTATTACTTACTATATAAGGTCTTTTATTATCCCTACAATTACATTACATATATATTGTACACAATTATGTGCTGTACCCAATCATCCACCCCCAAGGCTCTCCGCCAAATATGCCTCCCCCATTCCAATGTCACCCCACCACAATGCCAACTTTGAGCTAGGTCCCAAAGGTGGCATAAAAGTGAGGTTAGACTACATATACTGATATATATATATATATATATATATAACAAATAAAGGAACAGTGACATTGACAATTAGCAATTTATTGTATGCTATTAAAATGTATTAGAAGGTTAAACATGTTAGATCACAAACTAGTGATTGATGTGAAATATAATTATCTCTCTTTAAATTCCAGTTGTCTTTTATGTAGTTCACATTGGTATATAAGCTAAACACGTAGGTTAATTGAACTTGTACACTAATTGCATTTGACTTCACTGATGCCAAGAAGAAAATCATCCCAAAACTGTATTATGGTTAATTCTTTATGGTTAATAAAATTGCTGACTAATTACCAGCATGGAAATATATATTAACACTAAAATACCTGTATATGATTATGACACATGAACAGAAAATGGCAACTTGTCTAATGTTTTCCTGTTGTCCAAAGCAATGTTGGCTTAATTGGACACACACATAGAGGTTAATGTGCCCCGACTTGATATCAATAAAGTATGTGTTTGCCACTGTGTGTTTTAAATGCCATCTTAACTGTTCTTCTGTAAAATAATCCATAAGTAAATATCACACTTTTTACATTGTCTCATTTTTCTGCCATAGGTATTTTATGAATGCGACTTGGGACACAAAGGTTACCTAGATAAAGAAGATGTCAAGATGGCTGTACTGTCTTTATTTGGATATAAACCATCCAAAGTAAGATGATAAAAATAATTTTTGGGGTAATTTTGGTGCAAAATATATGTTCCAGTGCATAAAAGGGCACAAAGGATTACCTGTAATTAATTAATGTATACATGTTGTGTAACATATAAATGATCACATCAGACTGTAAGTTACATGAATATAAACTATCACACATAGTAGGCCTACATAACTCATGAATTCATTTAGCTATTTTTACATCATCATCAGAGCAACAAGTGTGGGGATGTGAATACACGTTTCCTCCAAATAGGAAATAAATTTCATGCTGTAACAAGTTTAATTAAATAGGTACATGTGTATACTGAAAATGTATCTGAATACAATTCATAAAATAACTGGAAGCTGATATTATTTTAGGTGGAAGTGAATCAGTTATTCCAAGATCACAGTAAATTAATTGGTGATTCGTGTCAAGGTACGATTTTATTTTAATAACGGTTTTACACTTTCTTTAGCATCTTTAGTAATTAAAGTAAGGTACAAAGCAATGTTTATTCATGTGTTTATCTGCATTGGTGCACATGTGCAATCTATTAGAGTGAACTATAAGCTTTAACAGAATTACAGAACTTGCTTATTTCTTAGGTATATATTTCTATATCTTGTATGCATTATGAAACAAGATACACTTAATTGAATGTTATTGTTTATGTGTTATTTTAATTGATTGTTCTCACAAGCATACACAATGTTATAAATTACACAGGAATCCAATTAGAAAACTTCACTGGAGCTATGACATGTAAGTTATTAGTCCAGGATGAAGACGACTTGATACGACAAACATTTCTAGTCTTCGATTCACAATGTAAGTACAAATGTTTGCTAAATTCAGACTTGCACTGACAAATTAGTGACAGTTCTCAATAATAACTGATCTTTTGATAAAACCTATGGTGATGGTGTTAATTTTATATGTATAACATGTGATCTGATCATACAATTTTTACCCGTTTGCTAATTTATAAATGAATTATTTTGTTGACAATGCAATTTTTTCCTAGATATTGTTCCCATTCTTGGACCTGATAAATGTTGGTTTTATTTCAAAATGATACTATAAAAGCCCACATATATTCAAAAGTGAATAAACAAGTCACTTCACTTGAACAACGTATCTATTAGTTATCAGAAAGTTACATGAATAAGATCAAAAATAGTTATTGATTGATATCACCAGCTATTTGAGTAGATGAATACAGTTCTCGGTTCATTTCCATATTTCTTAACTTCTTCTGTGAAAACAATATTTTGAACGAGTTTATTTGTGTAAAGAAATGTTCCAAGATTTGCTTGGCCTACCACCTTTGATAAGGTTTTTACCCTCAAGTACATTAAGAGAGGATTTCATCCAAAGTATGATGACAATTGTTTTATTTTGAATAACAAGGTCAACACATAATACTAAGAAAGATTGCTTTCACAAGCCCTGTAAATTTGAAAAGTCATTCATTTTGGTCCACTTTTGTAATTAGGAAGGGACAGATCAGTTGGCATAAATTAAAACTTATTTAACCATCAACCAATCAAATAACATCACGATAATGTTTGGTTTTGTTCACTGATGTTACAGTGTCACTAACCTAAAGCTATGTAGGAATAAGGAGAAGAGAGTTACAGATATACTCCATAATTTCACATTGTTATATAATAATCCAGAAAGTTCATTCTCAAAAGCTTTGTTTAGGTTTAGACTTATAGTGACATCCGTGGCAAATGGCAGGGAGTTACTCATACTCTATATAAGAATGTGATAATACATGAACTGCCAGTCAGCCATGACAATTATCAGCTCTAAAATTAACAAACAGCATCATATTAGATGATCAGTAAGCAATATGCTAAATTGTAGTCACACAAATTTAAATAGTTTTATGGACAAACTATTTTTGCATTTTAAGCAGTTTGGTTTAATCTTATTATTCATGCCAAAATCTGCTATTTCAGGTTAGACATCTAAATATTGGATTTTTATTGGAATCAAGCTAATCTTGCTTTTGATAGCAGTGTTATGACTACTAAATATTTTCAGGTAGAGGATTTTTGACACTGGATGACCTAAAAAAGGCATTTGCGCAAGTTGCTCCTCATCTGTCTCTAAGTGTGATAGAATCAGCATTCAGGTAAATGTATATAGTAAAAGTTGGTTATAACAAAATTCAAGGGGACTGGGAATTCATTTCGTTATAATGGTACTTCATTTTATCCCAGTATTCAAATTAGTTACCAACGCATGAGCGATAATTGGTGAAAATAGCCATGTTTTATTAAGACATGGAACAAATGTGTTCCTAGTCTCTGATTGGATGATGAAAACCAACAATTCATTTCATATTTTATTTCCACAGTCTCCTTCAAAAATTTTACATGAAAAAATATGTTGCATGTCAAGCAATGACTGAAGATAGATACTCAGTTTTGCAAACAAATCTCTGTGAGCTTTTCACAAGGCATCCTTGTTCTTCAACCAGGTTGACAGTGTGTTACACGGAACACAATATTATTTAGCAATTTGAGTCTTAGCTTTCACTTTTTTCATCAAGAACCTGCAACTTTGTGTCAAGAGATATTGGTTTATGTTTGCTAGTCATTGCAATATTTGATAACCGATTGCTTGCGTTGTATTTCGGGAAGAATCCGGAGGCTGTTGCTTATTCAACACAGCCTCTAAGTTGGAGTGGTTGAGAATAACTCCTCCCCCACCACTCACAGGGGATCAGTACAGAAATATGGAGCCAAAATACCCAGACGATGGTCACTGCCAGAGTGTTTTACGTCCTCAGGGGGTCTTTAACGTCCCCATTTATCTGAATGCTGATAGAAAATTGTCTCTATTTAAACAGATTGGCAAGCCAATCCAAGGTTTGCAGTTTATCATATGCCACAATACCCTTTAAAGTGACATGTGTCATGTTGGTTGTTGCATTTACGATTGCAATGATCACAACAGTCGTTGGACTGACAATTGAAATTTTAAACATCATGTTTCGTTATAACTAGTGCATTTTATATTGATTTAATTCTGCTGGGACCAAAAAATCACTTCACTCTAAGCAAGTTTTTGTTGTATAAATTTCATTATATCCCAGTTTCTTTCCTATAGAAATGAATGGACGCTTGACCGGACCAGCTAACCACTTTGCTTTAAGATACCATTTCATTATATCCTAGTTATTTATAACCAACTTTTACTGTATATAAACATTTCTGTACTTATTACATTTATAAAGATAAAAACTATTTCTCTCATGAAGTTTATTTATTTTTAAAATGTTTAATCATGTTATGCATGCATAAAGATAGAAACTTAGGATCTCTATACATCCTCGTATTATGTCACACAGGTCATGTTGTCATAATCATATGTTATGCATGCCTAAAGATAGAAACTGAGGATTCTCTATACATCCTAGTATTATGTCACACAGGTGATGTTGTCATAATGTTGTTTTCTAACATTCTAGAGAAGTTGACAGAGATGGTGATGGACGGGTTAGTTACAAAGACTTTGAGTTCATGATGAAATACAACGATGAAGACAAATTATGACCGCGGATGATGTGATAGGCATAAAGGGACTAGTTTGTGATGCAAGTGTAATATTTGACATATTGGCAAAATGTAGTTCACCTTGAATACAAGTAACTGGGCATATTATTCACAAAGCTGGTCTTTAATCATCGTGGCATTTGTTATTTTTTTGATTCACTGTATAATAAAACATTAGTCATGTCACATTTAGGATTCTTTGCATCAGCAGATTTTTTAAGCAGATGCCAATTTGTTATGTTACAGCATCTGAGCTTTTACCGATTACTACATATGTTAAAACATTCTGTACGCAACTGATTTGATTACCATAATATGTCATGAATCAGCATGTTAAAAATCATTAAACCAGAAACAGTATTCCTTTTGTTACGTTTCATGCTTGTTTATTATGCTTCACCAACTATGTGTATCTTAATCCATGGAAATATATCTTTTTCTAAGGTAGTACCATCAATATAGTAACAAGTTCACTTGTCACTTCCAAGTTCAGCAGATGTTATCTTCTAGTATTCCATTTGGTACAATTTTATCAACAAATGTACATTTCTGAGTTCACATGCTCCATTATATTAATTGTATATTCACAATAACTCCTGAACCATCTATTTTTATTCATTTAAGCTAACAAGTTAATATGTGTGTGCATTGTATAACTTTTTCCAGAAAGCTATTGCTTTCTTGTGTGAATGTGAAAATTCAACAACTAAATTCATGCATGTTTTCCCTTGAAGTGCTAGTGGCCCATTTAGCCTATCTTGTGCACAAAAGTGGCCATAAAACATCAATCATGAAGTGCTAATGGTTTTAGTACATTAGTCCCATTTAAGTGTAATAACAAATGGAAGGTGAATATTCTCAAAACTGTCATTTTCCAGTTCAACAGAAATAGATTCTACCATGCCATCTGCTACACGTCACCTCTTCTGTAACAGGATGTTTATGTATTCAATTATTGCTCAATTGGTCATATTGTCTTTACACTTATTTTATGTCATAACTTCTGGTATATATATATATATATATATATATATAATTTTATTATGTAATTTGGTACTTGAATCTTGTGCCAATTAAAATGTTTTTGAAGATCACAGTAGATTTAAGTGTGACTTTTTATGATATTCTTGGAATTCTGTTTTTGTACCTAATAATTTTCAGTCGTTACAACAACTAAATGTTATGTAGATATATAAGTGAACTCTGAATAAAATAAAATTGCAATAGCTCCCATAGTAACCATTCTTATTTGGTGCATCTAATGGTTTAATATGCAAAAAATCTTTATTCCAGAAAATCAATCCTTTGTTCACTATATGAAATTGTTTCATGTAAAACTTCACCACTGTGTGTTGATCAATATACTTTAATGTCTGAACGTTTGGCTCTCAGCTTTCCATACCAAGACAATTAGATGAGTGTAGGCCTATATATTTGCTTAAGAAAAATATTAAATATTATTGCTTTGTCTATATGGCTTGTTACACCTGTGGAAGTATTTGATACATGAATATTGTTATACTTCTGACAAAGTTACTTCAAAGTTGAACAGTATTAAAATAAAACTGAATATTATCTGAATAAACTGTTATGAAAATAAATAAATTTGTTTGTTTCAATTTTTTCTCCAATTTATGCGCATATTGTCAATCTATGATTATTTACATATACACATCTGTTTAAATATACAATTTAGCATTTCAGACTTTTAGGTATAAAACTAAATAATCATGCCAATGTCAAAAACATGCAATTATTCTAAATTCAAGAAGCTCAAGATAATTGTAGCCACTTTACATTTTGGTTGGAGGTAATCTGTGACATCTCACGGGGCAGTGTTCATGGGGCTATATTGTTCACTGTTTATTAGTAACCTATTTCACATAGTACAGTACATATCCTTGGTATGACACAAATATGTGCTGAATTACTCACATAGCACAAAAAGTGTGCATAAGTGGAGAAGAATCTCAATTCTTTTTGAAAATGCACTGAAGATCTGTGACCATGTCTCAAACCATGCACAAAGTTAGTAGATTGTTTCCCATAATTATCTTCTTTTGTCTAAACATTGTTCAAATACTATTGGCTAGCTATAGCTCTGGTAAAGCCCCATTTCAAAATACTGAAGTCACAAGCTACAGATCCAAATTAACTACCAAGCCCATCTTTAGCATGCTATATGAGGGAAAACATGAAACTGTTAAGCAACCATCACTGCATTTCAGGCATCAAGACAGACAAAATAAATAATTAGTCATTATAAGATCATGCTTTTTCTAGGTTGACTGGATGTATAGAGCTATTCTTTCAGAATGACAATGTATGTAGCACAAAATACAGATCTTATATATTAATACACTCATTACAGCAGGCAGAGATTCTATTTACTGTATTCTGCTGGTTTTGGAATTCATTGGTCAGTATTCTGAATGGGTTAAAATGTGGTTCAGATAAACAGTAACAATTTCGTAGAGTGAAATACTACACAGGCTCATGGCATTGAAGAACAGAACAACACACAGCCTATATATATATATATATATATATATATATATTCTATATTTTAATATCTAAGTAATATAATTATACATTGTCTACATGTTTCATAATTAAAATCCTCATAAGACACTTTATTAGCTCTCAGTAAGTGCCAGCAGCATAGGTAGTATGGGATAGGACATAAAGTACTTTGGATTAAGAAGGGGATTGGTAAAACGTGCTTAATCACTACCGTGATGGGGAGTGGTGAAATGGAATTGAAGTTTCTTACAAAAAATTAAATCCACAAATTAATTTACTACTTAATTTTTTTATTCGGTAATATTTCTTCCATGACAATCGTAGATCTACCTACTCATGGTAAAAAGAGTCAGTAAAAATCGGGAAATGGAACTGAATTGATAAATTTGATGTGGAATCAACCAAATGGAATTGACCCACGACCACGGTCCCCGTCTGGCCTGTTGCTGAGCTAGGGGTGGTGGGGATTAGCAAAGCTAAGAGCGATTCATTAAGAGCGATTCATTTCCAAAAATACTACGGTGTAACTTTTCAAGACTAAGTTAGATTAATGTATTTTTTTTTTGACAGGGCCGGTGGATTATCCGTCTATTCCTGAAGCCAGTGAAGGTCAGGAAGTACTAGCAGATCTATAGTCTATGTATCAAAATAAATAAACTGCGATGATTCATAATTTCATTTGAAAATAATGAATCAGAGACAAGATTACAGAAAATGCTGCCATGCTTTGGTTGAAGCGAATTCCGTGTGAATCAGGACTTCAGCCAAGTTCAGCCTTCAGGTCGGATGGGCAAAACGGCACTTGATGCAAGAATAAAAAACACAATGATTAATTACATTTCTCCCAATATGGATACGTGTGCTTAAAATACACAACTAACATGTGCGATCATCGATTATCTAATAATAATCTTAACAGATCCAAGCTTGAAAAAGTCCGGTATCATATTACCGAAACATGAAACAAAAAAATGATTTTTAGAAAAAACTACTGACGAGTTATAACCATCCAATCAAATGTCTTGTTTCAAAAATAATCTCACACTATGGAAAGCGTTAATTGTTGTTAATTACACATACGGCCCAAAACTGAACTCCTCCAAATTAATTAACGATGCATCATACATACCTACAGTAACTGTAGGAGGTTCGAAGTAGTAAGTCCAATAAATCGATTATATATTTAAAATACAAAGTTGAGTGGAGATAATGTGTTAGCGGCGTTCCATAGAGGATAACCCCCGCTGTCGGATGACAAACTTCTCACTGCTGAGGAGTTAATCATTACATAAATCTCTGGTTGCTTGATAATTATCAAGCTGGCCGCCAGGTACGGAATAAAATGCATTCGCAGAAGTCCTTGCCCAGCTTAAAACGGAAACAGAAGGTTTTGCCGTTGCACGAAAGGGTAAGTACTATAGATTTGTCCGGTCAGAAATAATCGCTGTTGATTGCTGATTAAATCGTTAGGTTATGTTGAGTTGATAGCTTGTTCAACGACACAAGTTTTCAGTTTTGCTCGTTAACACATAATTATACATCATGATCATCATATGATATATAATATAGTGCAAGCTCTCCAACTTGTGATTGTGTTGTTAACTAGTGATTTAATTAAAGTGACAAAATATAATTAGATCTAGCATTATCAGTGATTATGATTTATTATATTTATATATATAATATATGTCATATGTGATATGAGTAGACTATCTAGACTCTATAGAGTCTATTGACTATTCCTAAACATCAACCGTAAAGCATACTCTTAATTAATTAGATCTACCTGTCCATTTATTGACTTATTTACTCTTATTCTTAAAGCTAGAATTGAGAATATGGCTGACTAATATATCCCAAAACCGTGATACTGTTAATTCAGTATTTAGATCTATATATCTATTTAAAGTAGACATCTATCATCAGATTCTTGCACTTTTGTTTATTCCTCTATCCTATAATCTATTCACACTGTTAAATATATTGTGGTTTCACCACTCACTAAGTGAACATGTCTGTTATTCAAATAATAGATAAGTTAAGACAACATTCATACATCAGATAATTACGGGTGACATCATTGATTTATTTGGAAGTGTTTGTCTTAATCTGTTCAATTGATGTTTGCCATTTATTTGTAACATAAAAGCATGGTTCTTCACACACACACATATATATATATATAGAGAGAGAGAGGGAGAGATGGATGACATTTTGAGTATCTTATGGCCATGCATGACATGTTTTCTGTCATGAAGTTTAATGTGTGATCTTTTATTTCTCAATGATCATCCTTTAAGTTTCTGCAAAGAGTTGGTTATTTCTGTAGAGAAACAGCAATACCCATTTTCATGGGAAAATGGCCACTTTCTTGTTGCTAGACAGGACATACTGTGTATTTTTTTCACTGTGGGGTCCCTATCACTGTATCAGTATAGAGCTTTTTTATAAACATATTGTTATTTCTGTTACATGTTTTCAGGTCTGAAACTGACCTTTTTTAAAGCTGATAAATACTGACATACAAATCTGAAACCACACTTATCTATTATGTCTACAAGTCCCATGCTTTAGATATCCAGAAGTATAAAACTCCATTCTGTGTGACACATACTTTAGATCTAAGGCATCTTTTGCTAATTTCTTGATACATTTTCTTTGAAACCTCACTGCCAATAATTAAACTCACTTTCAGTATATGGCCTGTTTATGAGAATTCTCAAAGATTTTCATTCATTTTATTGAACGAACTGTGATAGAAATATTGTATGAGGGCAGTTTCCAAAATTCTGCAAAACTTTTATGCTGGCCATAAAAATATTATAACGTCATGTTAGACTTGGTCAGGGTTCAGTCTAGGTGTGTCATTATTCCTGTAGGTTATGAAAGGGGGCCATCTTTTTATACATTGTTTCTATGGCAGTGAAAAAAGGATTTGGATTTTTCAGGGCAGTGCCAAGTAATTAAGCTTGGTTCATGTAAAAATACAATCACACACACATACTGGTATATGGTATTTTATTGATAGTAGTCACTCAAATTCAATTCAAGTTTGAACACTGTACATTAATAACAATAACTGAATAAGTTACAATATGTTTTGGTATGGTCCACAAAAGACACGCTGTCCTAGAAATTACTTCTTCGTTTTGACAGTACAGTTGTGGATGAAGCTCTGCATGGTGTTTGTTCTAGCTTTTACAAACCTCTCTAAAGAGTAAGTGATTTGGCTCTAACCAATTAATTCATGATGACATTCTTCACAGACGTTGACTGTACATCACAGCAAAAGATTTCCTTTGAATAGTATGTCATGACTGCTTTGATTCTCTCATCAAAGTATACTATGACATTTAAAGTGCTGTTATTAATAAAAATGAGCAGAGATGTCTAGTGAATTCACTTTTTTTGTTGCAATTAATCATTAAATTAAAATCGGTGTAGTCAAATTTGAAGGCTAGTTTCTAGTAATTCTATCCATATGGTGTGCCACTGTTGTTCACAACTAGCTGTATCTCTAGGAATAGTTTACTAATTCGTCTACCATAATTTTTGATAAGATATTGAAAGTAAGTCTTGATTCGGAAAAAAACCCTTATCTTTTTCTTTGGATAAAACTAAGCTAGGTAACATTGGTAAAGTGATGTAGATCGAGATGATACGCATGTTCTGATAATGTTACCAGCAGACTTTACATGAATTTGTGCTGGAATCTCTGACTATACAGTTAGTTTAGTAATAGTAGCTGACTCTTTTGGGGGATGTTATTAGCGGGTATATCATTTAATATCAGAAGTGGTGTCTCAGTATATGTTGGCCGTTTGAGCTTCTGACTGTATTATATATGACCAGTTGTACCAAGTCAGTTGTACCTGTCAGGGTTGGGTCGGATGTACTCGTGCACTCATAACAGGAAGTACTTTGTACTTGTTATGCCATGTATTAGCATTAATGCAAACTTAACTAAAACCACTACAGACATTTAATGCATATGTTTGTGACATAATTATTACGCAATTTCTGTCTACTTGAATGCTAGTGACTGTCTTTTGAAAGATTGATGTTCATCAGATGCAATAATACCTGAATTAACTGTTTACATTGAATGCATTTTTATGGACATTATTATTATAGTTATATGTATGTTTGGTGTCTTGGACATAGGTAAGCATGACATTCCGTTTAATTATTTATAAATAGCTGGCATTTTATTCTTTTCATTTAAGTTTTAACCATATTCAATATGTTATGCAGGCTGCATAACATATTGAACATGGTTAAATAAAAGATTAAAATATGTGTTTGCATTGTTGTTAATTATTGAATAATTTTACTTGGGGGATGATCTAATGTTATTGATATCTTTGTCTACAAGTATTAAACCAGCAACTACATGTGTCTATCTAGATCTAGATCCACCACCTCCTACTTGTCAACATGGACTAGCTAACATATGTACCATTATGAAATAGCAAACTTCAAATAAATTAGGGTGGTCCCCTCATTCATATTACATAGTAGTTTGAGTAAATGTAATTAAAAATGTACTCATACTTGTACTCTCTTACTTTGAAATGTACACATACTTGTACTTGAGTACATTCATAAAATTTGTACTTGTACTCATAAAAGAACATGTACTCGTACTTCTACTCGAATACTTTCCCATGTACTCGCCCCAAACCCTGGTATGTGTAACTAAGAGTAACCCTGTTTGACATTATTATTCTGATCGATATTTCTATAGTGAAGACTGATATTAAATACAACAGTAACTGACCAGTGTGCTACTATCAGGGTGTGAATTAAACACCACCCTGTGTGCCAGGTAAAAAAATCATTGCTGGTGTTAAATTGGGGCAATTCTGCTAATAAACATATAATTTATTATTCATGTTTAACCCTACCCGGTCATGTTATGGTAGCCTCTTAACATCTATAGATATATCTACTACAAGTTTAGCACCTTCTGGGGTTATGTTTGTATACAATGAAATAACACCGATAGCCTGTAAATCTGGCATCAATAAATATTGAGGTTTGACAGTTTAATCGGACAAAAGCCATTCAGTTATGTAACACTAACAGTAAGATATGCATTAAGTTACTCAGACTAAGCCAGAAGACCATCTACAACCGTCCTCCAGTAATACTGGGACAACAGATAAAAACTAGTAATGATTCTGAACAGGACAGGTGATGAAAATATGAATATGTTGATTCATATATATGTATAATAATAATAATAAGAATGAAATCTTTAGAGTGAGTGATTGTTTCGTTTAGCCTTGGGACTGATCTCAGCTGGAGTAGATGTCAGAAAGGCATTTCCCAACAGAAATGGCATGATCAGTGAAATGACACACAAATACCAGCCAGCCTTTTCAGTGAGGAATAGAGTAGACGGCCCCTTACAAAAAGTAGGCCTGTGGTGGTCTGTATAAACACCGCGACGCCATTGCCGCTGCGGGGATAAGGGGTAGTGAATGGCTGGCCGTGGGGTAGTGGTAGTCCCACTAACACAGTAGTGGCCGTTCTTCATCCATTGTAGGGGGGGGGGAGTATAGGGGGAAGTTGGGGAAAATAAATTACTGGGTGCACTTTTTCGCCCAAACCGATAAAATAGACGACGAGGGACTGTAAAATAGACGACTTATAGCGTCGGACGTCCGCTGCTATATAAAAGGCTGCCAGTAACACAAAGATTTGAACCCCGAACTTGGAATGCTGTGGCATAGTACACCGCATGAGCTCTAATTTCACAGGGAAATTTATTTGGCGCAAAGATGGTTATTAATCATATTTAAAAAATGCAAATAATAAAGTCAGGATTGTATAAAAAAATCCTGGCTGGTGTGCTTCAAAATCAAAGTATATCACATTATCAACTCTGCTGGCTGATGTAGGTTTTTTAGCTTATTTCATACCATGTATCATAGTACTGGTACTGTGGTAATATATTTTAGACACAAAAAAAACCCCACAAAGACAGCGCCAGGTTTAACTGAACAGCATCATGGCCAATTTTGCTTACGGGCATCGGCAAAACTAACCCAGTACACTTGTTGAATTATAGCGTCAGTCTGGATTAGAGGTACATGGCTAACTGTCCCACGTGTATACAAGAGATTTTTCCATTCGATCTCATTCCATTATTTCTTCTAGCGGGCACAGAGCTTGTGGATATTTTAATGCTTAACAGATTTGTGTAAGTTAGTAGGTAGAATGTGGTGCCTTCAGAAATAGACAGGATTCACATCACAGTGGATCAATTTCAGTCTTAAATATTTATTGGCGCCACTTTGTAATATCATTCATTATACAGTGGTTTACTACTTACTCTCAGGCTAATCGTCATCAACTAAGGTTGACATATATTGTTACTGTTTATCAGTTGAATGTGTGTGTGTGTGTGCCATATTTGCATACATTTGCGATGGTGAAATTATGATGAGTCATTTGGAAAAATCTAATGCAATTATGACAGTGGGCGTGAGTGAAGTTTTCTGGATACCATACTAAAAGACTGAACGTTGTGATTTTTACAACAGTACATTTGGCTTCTCACAAGAGCAAAACGATACGTTTCTTACTGGTCCAATGTTTTCCTTTCGTGCTGTATGCATTTCGTGACCTGAGCGGCTAATGTCACCCGCCAAACATAAATATGAGCTTTGATCTGTCAGTATCATTTCTGACGTGAGAGTGTTGGCTTATGGAATACAGAGATTAGTGTGTTTTTGTTCACTGGTTATTTGAAGTGTTCTCACTTTGCCTGGTCCAGTGACATTAAACTGCCGTCAACAGCGGACAGGTTAACTCACACACCAGGGTTAAACTTAGTATTGGGCTAAACCTCATTTAAATTAGTAATCATTAAGTGATCAAACAAAATGTGATTTTATATATATGCCTATATAATTATATGTAATAATGTATATTTAATAAAGCACCCTTACCAGCAGGAGCCATTCAATGGCACTATACAAATAATATGTAATATAATAATACCCCAAATAAGTGATTTAAAAGATAATAATTATTTAATTGAACCGGTGTGTTTTAGAACAGATAAAAAAAATTAAGAGACCGCGCATTTCTGATATCTGCCAGCAACCTATTCCACAAAGTGGGGGCTGCAACACTAAATGCACAAAATTTGGAATTGATAGAATTGAAGTTTGGTACAAACAAATTTAATCACCAAATTAATTGAGCATTTAATTTTTTAATTCATAAATATTTCTTCTACAACAACCCTACTTGGAATATAAACTATTCAGAGTAGGTATTTCAAGTACTTGAAGTAGGTATTCGGAGTACCTACTCATGGTCAAAAAAAAGAGTATGTACAAAATGGAATTGGAATTAATCAATTTGATTTGGAATTGTCCCCATGTCTGGTATGTATTATATAATTAGTATAGAACCACCAAATGACAAATCTCTTGCAGTAACTGCACAACTCACTCAGGGTTCACACAGTTATAAATGAAAAGGCATTAAATTTGAAGGTGAATTGAAAATGAATGAAGCACATAAGTTGATCTTGGCCATATATTTATATAGATTGTAGGCTTTGGGCATTGTATAATATGATCTCTCATAAATTGGGAATAACACACAGTTGTTCACATAGTTAGGTTTATTTATGACTGTTATGAACATCTTTGTATTCAGTTGATCAGAATCCTGCTGTTTTGTCTGTTTCTTAAAGGCACTTCCAACTCCAAGTCAGTTTAATATGAAGATGTCTGTGCTTTTGGTCTCAGCTTGAGAGAACTTGTTTAAATTAATAGCCGCCCCTCACACGATCAGCATGGTACCATTTGGTTGGCAAAGAGCTTCTGCTTACAAACAAATATCACATGATTAATGTTGTTGGCCAGTGCATCATGGTTGGGTTTCTCCTAGTAGAACCGCTTTCATCCTGGTCGGGAAAGAAACCAGGAAGATAAACTGGAAGAAACGATTTCTTGAAGGAGAAAGGAAAGAAACTGAAAGCTATACGACAGATAGTGTTGTGCTTGCCTGTGTATTAATATCTGATATGGAATTTATGCATGTTTAATGTTGCTTTATTTAATGGGAGATTAGGAGTTAATTAATAATCTCTTGTAAAGCTTTAAATCTGTCTTTACAAAATGTTTTTTATTTTATTTTGGGGGGGGGGGGTTAGTAAATAATATCCAATCCAGCATTTGTATCCAGGGCACTTCATTAATTAAATATTTATACTGTTACTATTTTTAGTACTGTACTGGCTGGAACCCATCCTTTGCACAGAAATGTTTAGATAAATGAGCTCAGGTAATTTGGTGTCCATTGCAAATATGTTTGGTGGCATACATGGCTAGGTGGTGAATGCCTCCAAAACTTAACTGAAAATGTCACATCAACAACCCCCCCCTCCATTATGAAGAGTTCCAAAGATGTCTGCACCCATGGAACATTTTATCGTTGAAAATAATTTGATGGTAATGTCCATAAAGCGATTATGGTAGTCGACTGGACATAGTTGCTTAAAAAATTGTCTGATACAGTGATAAGCAAAGCATTGGGTAAGTACAAAGATGGTGGTGCACTGCACCGATTAAAGGAGATCCCTCGTGCAGAATCATTGAAAAGGTCCTCACTTATTTTATTATTTATTATAGATTTGACGCCAATCATTAGTAGCTAATTAGCTGTCTCGGCGAAGCAAGACAAGACCATGTCCATACTATTATACAAGAACTGTACTGAGAATAATTTAGTAATATAAAATCTGAGATATTTTTATTTAACAGCGCATTGGAGATCATCTATCCATAGATTTTAGGCTCCCACTTTTTGTACCTAGCAATTATCTATGATTACAGTCTCTTAAAATCCCTGTATTTAAATAGATCGGGTACAGTGCATATCACTAATCACAGACCGTAGTCTGGGATATTATTCTCTAATGATGTTGCACTGCCATGTATTCTTAAAAATGACATCTCACAGGTTAAACATCAAAGAATAGTTCACTCAGCTACATGACATAATCAGTCGTATAATTGCAATTACATTTATTTCGTTAATAGTCAGTTATAATTACAATTTTTTGACAACAGGGGATTGCAAATTTTATTAAATTTATAATCATGTTAAAACATGTAATTGATTGTAGTCAATTAAAATTTTCAGTTATTCCACGTCTGATTGTTTTGTTTTTGCTAAAAGTGATCCTGTTGCCATTCATAATACCCTGTCTTATCTAACAAAACACTATATATTTGAGTATAAAGCAATGAATGGTGTCCAGTTTACATTTAGCAAACATATTCAGGGGTTTGGGGTTTTCTTTAACTTGTTTTGAATGAAACCCGGAGTTGAAATTCTCATCTTTTATCAGCTTTAACAATTGGAATAGATAAATAAATTTGTGTTAATTTGTTAATGATAGTCTAGATTTAAAATAAGTGTGACTCTTACTGAAAAACTGACATATATATAGGATTATATATCGAATTTTCCCTTTAAATTTTTCCCAAACAACTTTGGGGTTTTTAAGCCTAATAGTTTTTTTGGGGGGTTTTTTTTCTTTTTTTGAAACAAAACAAAAAAATTTGCGAAATGTTTTTTTTTTTGTTTTCCCAAATAAAATTTTTTAAAATTTTTTATATATATATATATATATATATATATATATATATATATATATCCATAAAATTGTGTTTTCTCCACCATTTGATCAAAATAAGGGAGGTCTTATATCAGTTTTTTTTTAAATGTCTAGATGTCATATCACTTGCATATTCATGAGTTTATACTAACACAAAACACCTTTGCTGCCAGGGACGTCATTTATGGGAAATTCCTCGAATGGTATCTTCCTGTTTATGTTTTTATCGGTCTTCTGTGTGTATTTTTCTTTTGAGTAGAGTGTTATTGTAAAAGGTTTCTTGCCAGATAATGACAGGTTGAAGAATTGGTATAGTTCTGTTGAAGTTGCCAAATCTGTACCACTCAGGTGTCATAATTCAGTTCAGAAGTTGATTGATATGATCACAACATTGGGAGGTGCAATCTCATTATCATTGGAAACGAAAGTACCCGGGTTTCTACTTGAGAAAAGGTGGGTCAAATGACCCAGGTCCCAGCTTCTAACAAAACCACTGGTTCTTCCTCAGATATGCCTGTTCGCATTAAACAGAATTTGCATCTTACTGATTTACGATGTAAATTCCGCTTTGTTTGGCAAACTGCTTTAAAAAATAGGCATCGTGTTCACTCAAGAATATACAATTTTTTTTTTTAGGGGGGGGGGTTTCTACAAGACAAATACAAAAGAGACCAAAGAACAGTTTACATAGGGATTTTGGGGGCAGAGAACAGAAAGATAAGTTAAACATGGAAACAGCTGGGAAGTTTCGCCCAGGACAAAGAACTCTGACAAGCTGTTGTCAATGGTGTATATGTCACAGGAGGGATGAAAGGCTAGTGTTGATGATGATACTAATGATGACAATGAGAAGGATTGTATCGTTATAATAATAATAATACGATGAAGAAGCAAGCACAATTATAAAAATTGTAAAATATAAAGAAATGCTTCTACCATTCTCCTACTAAAGCCTGATACGAGATGTATTTTAGATACTGTATTAAACTTTTAGTGTCTAAAACTCTGTAGCATATATATCGAGAAATTTAGATTATTTTGTTTAGAATTTTTAAATTGTTATCTACTTCCAATTTTATGAGAGAGTACACGACAAAACAAAAACAAGCGTCGTTTATTGGGTCAGAAGTAACATACAAAGAGAATATCAGAAAAAGAAGGTTTTTCTCTTATCTAAGATGTCATAACAGTTTACAAATAGAACATGGCATATGACTTAGACTGTGTGTATAGTATTCAGGGGATTATAAATTGTTGCCGCGGAGAGATAATGGAGCAGACCTGTCTATATTTTAACTCTTCTAAACACACGGTTGTGTACCAATTACGACTTCACCTCGTTTTGTACTAGAAATGCATTGCCATTGGTCAGTTGTGAGTTTTTAAAATAAGTATAAGAATGATAAATATCAGCGCTGATGATTGTACATCCACATGTATGCATGCTCGCCCATACACACACACATATACACACACACATAAAAACAGAGAGAGAGAGAGAGAGATTATAAGCTACTTTCAGGACACCCATCAGAGTTTATAACTCATTTTACAATACAATGATGGTATTTTCTTCATCTGAAATAAAAAAAGTTCTCAGATTTGCGGGGGAAAAAACGCCACGATTCAAGATCATCGGCTCAGCAACAGATAATAATTATCCCATTTCATCTGGTTTTATTGTGTTCACCTTTAACTTAAGGATGTTGTTGCCAGAGCCATGACCTGATAAAGAACGACTGGTAGTTGTTTGTGGAGATTATTTACCCGTGTAGGCAGTCAGTCAGCACTCTGGTTCATGTTGGTTTTTGTTTGTTTGTTTGCTTTGTAACCACTTAACTGTATTCTGTTAAACAAGCGCAGAATGACTCACTCTGTTATTTCAGCATCATTTATAAAAAATGTTGGCATGATCACAGAAATTGCTTTAATCACGCCCATAATGCTGTTGATTCGCAGAGAATTTGCTCACCACCTGCAATAATACTAACAGATGGTTATATCAGATTATAGCATGTATATTATATTATACCGATTATTGCATTGCAAATTATAAAAAAAATTGATAATAATGCAATAACGAAGATAAAACCATAGGCCATGGACTGTCTTATAAGTGGACCATGGAGAATATTAGGGCATTTTCCTCACATATATTTTATCAACAACCACTACATCATATAATTTAGTAAAGTCAACGAATATTTTGTTGTATTGTTATATACACGTAGGTGACATCATATAATTTAGTAAAGTCAACGAATATTTTGTTGTATTGTTATATACACGTAGGTGACATCATATAATTTAGTAAAGTCAACGAATATTTTGTTGTATTGTATATCACGTAGGTGACACAATAATCAGCCTTTTCAGTAGGGGAATAGAGCAGAAGACCCCTTACAAAAAGTAGACAGCAGCTCACCTGTGGTGGCCTGTAAAAAAACCGCGGAGGTGTTGCTGGAGGGAGGTAATAGGATGCGGGGGGGGAGGTTGTGAAGGCCTGGCCGTGGGGTAGTGGTAGTCCCACTAACACAGTACTGGCCCTTAATCTCCATTGGAAGGTTGGAGGTAGGAGGTCCCCTGAAAAGTTGGGGGGGGGGGGTGTTGGAGTACTTGGTGTATTCTAGGCCACTTTTTTGCCAAAACCAAGGTAGCCGACCGATTGTCTGCCGATAAAATAGGCAAGAGGGGAGGAGATCTGTAAAATAGACGACGTGAGACTGAAAAATAGATGACGTATAGCGTCGGATGTCGCTACTATTGAAAAGGCTGAATATACTCATTTTAGAAAGATGATTTGTGCTAATATGGCTAATGCTGATGCTGCCATGTTGGTTGTCTTTAACTAAATTTATTTATACACTGGAAATCCCATCAAAGGCAGCAAGTTTAATATATGTTCAGGGGACATTTATTTTCCACAAGAACACCTGAAACCATGAATCTATTTTTGTTATCAAATGTAATTCTTACATAGTTAACTTATCCTCTTTGTCTCCAGTGGGATCGAGGGCGCCTCCGTGGTCTAGCGGTAGCGTGTTGTACCACAGATCACTACCACCCTTGTTCGAATCCCGGCGTGGGCATATCTGAAGGTTGTTTTGTCTTTCACTTCGTCTCATTACCTTTGGAGGTCGCTCGGCCCATTTAGCCTACCTTGTCCACAAAAGTGGCCGTAAAACATCAATCATCATCATCTCCAGTGGGATCGGACATAGCGCTACAAGAACCATTTAGTAGACAATATTCACAACTGTTGCAGTCGGTAACACAACGGTTGTGTGTCGCGATCTCAAGATACTTATGCAGAATGACTGGCATATTAAAATTGTCACTTGTTGAAGTTTGGGGTAGAGAACCCTGGCTGTCGCCTATTGGGCACAGCCACCTGGTGTTGACTTCTGTTCTGTTTTTCTTGTTAATGGTGGCGTTTATAGGGGTCTTTCAGGAGAACTGGGGTGATGATATCTGGTCAGAATGTTGAAGTTTCTTGTGTATGGCCAGAAAAGTAGTCATCTGAGTTGGATATCAGACAGTCTGTTGTTAAGGAAGTTATGTCCAACTACAGTGTTAGTCTGGTACCAATCCTTTGATGATGATGTGTGATCTGTGTAGATCGATTCGAGTTGATTAAAAATGAATCTGTTAATGAGATGGGTGAATGTGGCAGGGGTATGTTCAGCATATTCGATGACGTCTAGCCACGTGGCTTCGTTCGCTAGTTGATCGGCTCAGTCTTTGCCATCAAAGTTAACGCGGTTTGGAACCCAGTGGAGGATTACTTGGATTCCAAGCTGTCTGAGAGTTGATGCCGTGATATAGATTTCTGTGATGATTTCGGGATAGGTGTGGAAATTGGATGTGGTGATGATGGTTAGTGCCCCATAGAGTCCGAGTGGATGATGACTCTTTCATGGATAATCTGTCTCGATATTCATATTAGTGCTGCTTTGACTGCGTGCAGCTCAGCTAATGTGATTGGATTTGGAGTGTGGTTTGGGATTCTGCCTCAGATTTCTTCTTCTGTTTCTTTAATGAAACATGCCCAGGCTGTGGGTACCTTTGCTTGGGGGCTGGCATCGGTGTAGATATTGATTGTTGGTGTGCTGCTTTTATTCAAGTTAGCAATTCTGGTAATGGCTTCTATTGCTGCGCCTTCAGGAACAACTTGGGATGGGGTTCTGTATAATTCCTTAAATGGGTGGTCTAACCACGGAACAGGTTCGTTGGACTTTGGGGGTGTGATTGGAGGTATGCCAATTTCATTCTGCGGCCAAGCTTTTTGTATTTCTTCTTGAACTCTGTGTGTAGTATCAGTCTGAATATGGTGGGTTTGGTAGCAGTTCTCAAGAGATATCTGATTGTTTGAGATGAGTGGCATAAGACGTCCATATGGGAGGTACACACACACACACACACACACAAACAAACAAACATACATATACACTCACACAGTCATACATACACAAACACACACAGTCATAGTCATACACACAAACACTCATACACAAACACACACACACATCATTAGATTGGTGCATTTTTAAGTGTAGGCCCATCAATATCAATCCGCAACATCTGCTGTGAATATTGTCTATTGTTGTAGTAGTTTCTGTAACAAGTTTGTTTTTACAGCGTGGATTTTTTTAGCCCAACCTCCAACCTGGAGGACCAGGTGTTGGGTTTCATCTGGTCCCTCCTCTGAGACCTGCCAGGCTCCGTTAACCCTTCCAGGGTTAAAGCCCCCACCGGTATAGCTTCCAGAGTCCTTGAGACTCACATTGAGCCCCCTCGCCATCAACAAGGAAGTGATACAGAGAGGGGAAATTAAATTCTGTTCCTGTTGATTGTTCTCTCCTCTAGTTTACATCAATCACGTGACAAATTCAGTTATTGGTAATCCTTGGTAATGATTTGATGGCTGACAAATACAAAGTTTTAAAACTGAATTTTCATGAATGGCAAAGGGCTTAGGATATATGCAAAGATTTTCAAGCAGACTTACTGCAAAAAAAACCACCAAATGTATGGGAACCAAGTACCACCACGTTGTCCATTTCTACAGTACAGATGACCATTCTACAGTGGAGTCAAACTGTATTGAGTTAATCTGCCTTTTGCGTGTACAGTATTTGTTTGTCTGAACTCAAAGTTAGGTTACGTATGATTGGTCCGTTATTAAATGAAAGTGGATGACACAAGATCAGTTTAAATGAAAAATGTTTTTTTTATGTTTGTTCATTAACATTTGTTTGCTAAGTCAGTGACTTTGGTTCAGGTAACTACCTGTAGTACTAAAAAAAATGTATCGGTTATAGGTTTTATAATGGAACCTATGATCCATAAATACAACTTACAAGTAATAAGAGACTGTTGGAGTTTGACAGTCTTTTTTCCGGTATGAATATATTCATCTACAAGTACAAGCTTCTAATTTAAACATTTGTAGATTTCACTTTGTAAATTATGTGAATATAAATCTAAAAAAACACACACACACACAGAGAGAGAGAGAGAGAGAGAGAGAGAGAGAGAATGGCCATATTTATACTGGTAGTAACAACTGGGGATGCTTTTTTCTTATTACTTTCAGGTGGCCCTGGAAAGGGTGCTGGGCTTTACAGTGAACAACAGCTGTGGGCTGGCAACAGATCCTAACACTGGCCAGATAGCCTATCCTGCTGGGTGAGTTATGGGATGAATCTGGGAGAACTCAACATCTGTGGTAATGCATACAATAGTCACACCAATGTGCCAGCCATAGCCTAGTCTGTGGAATATCTTTGAAGAACAATCATTATGCCATGCTAATATCTGATAGAAAAGCAATACTGAATAGTTCTGTTTGTTTGTACTTGAAATAATATATTTCATTAAATCATGTTCAGACAATTAGTGTTTGTCAGGATATGGAGGTTGATTAATTCTGTCATGTTAACTATAAAAATCTTTTTTTATTTTCATTTAAACAACTGCAGGCTTTAATGTGCTACAATTAATACTAAATAAGGCATTCTGTGTGATAAGCCGGACCATAAAGTAATTATTTGTAGAACAAAGCCATTTAGTTGTCAATTATTAGCCTTGAAAAAAACCAGGGATGGAAAAAATAAGTCAGATTTTTTAAAATTAATTAGATTTTTTCAATATTCTCAAAGAACTGATAAGATAGGTAGTTATCAAAATAAACAAATATGTGGAATATCATAATATACCCAATGGGCTGAATATTTTATTCTAGCCTTTCTAAAGAATTATAACAAAGTTATTATGTACAAGTTTAAACTTTATTTTAAAATGTGTAGAATTAAATCAACTGAAAGTCGCATGCAAAAACACAATAAAAAAATCCATATCTTTATTTTTTCATGTTGATTTAATCGATATTTAATCAATTGACCTATGTCACTGTTTGCCTTTGTGTTCATGTTTTAATGGTTCTGGTTGATGACATTCCAGATGTGTCGTTGTACTGTATAACCCAAGAAGGAACAAGCAGACACATCTCGTGAATACCTCCAAGAAGGCCATCACGTGTCTCGCCTTCTCCAAAGATGGCCGTTATCTGGCAACTGGTGAGGTAAGTCCATAAACAGAGATCAGGTGCTCCTCTATGTTGTAACTTGTAGTGCGGTTGGCTACGGATCTCAACCACCGGAGTTAAGATTTTGTGTTTGAAGGCTGTTTAATCTTTCACTTCGCCTCATTAACCTTTGGAGGTCACTCAGCCCATTTAGCCTACCTTGTG
This sequence comes from Paralvinella palmiformis, assembly GCA_025642065.1. Taxonomy (NCBI): domain Eukaryota; kingdom Metazoa; phylum Annelida; class Polychaeta; order Terebellida; family Alvinellidae; genus Paralvinella; species Paralvinella palmiformis. Next base: position 293,639 of record JAODUP010000561.1, read on the forward strand.
CACAAAAGTGGCCATAAAGCATCAAACATCCATCCATAAACAGAGATTTTCAGATTGTATGCAAATTGTGCCAACCAAAAACTGCACTATGTATGTCGTAATTTGATGTTGTTGTAGGTGGGAACTTAATGTTTTCATTTATGACAACATGGATCAACAATGGGTAACTGAATGGCGCTCTGATAGCTCAGTGGTTAGAGAATGTTGTTCTGCAAACTTTTTACTTGTGTGTTTGAATCCGGCTCACACTGTGTTTGTAGGATGTTGTCCCCCTGCCTTATGTCTGAGGTGTGACCTGCACTGAGGCTAAAGAAACCAACCAACCAACCAATGAGCAAATGAGAAGGGAACTGTAGCTCCTGCATTCTCCTTGCATAAATCAAACTAATTTTATGCATGCTATCATATAATTATAGTTATGAAAACTAAAGATTCATTTTTTTATTCATAAAAACACTTGTTTTCTTATCTGAGACAATTGGTCTTAATTGTCAGACAAAAGAGAATTCTTGTCATGTAGGATCCATCAAGTGAACTGGAAAATGTAATCATTTCTTCATAAGTTTGAAACTTGAAACTATCTGACACTGACAGTAAGGCACTTTACAATATTATTATCCCTGACTTAGTCATGTTTATTGTGGACTGAGTACACTGAATTTAATTTAAGACTGAGATTTGTTATGGCATATTTGGCATTATGTTTCATGGCTAATGGGGCAGGTAAAAGCTGGTTTAGGATTGTATGCATGCATAGTGCGTGCTGTTTGAATTCTTTCTACAATTAAAATGTTGTGATATGGCTTGTTTATATGCATGGATCTTAAGTATTTTCCTGTTTATTGTCCTGTCTGAAACACACAGGTATATGGCTTTAAGTACAGGCAGATAGTTAAAGTTAATCATTTGCAACTGGAAAAAGTAAAATTAGGATTGGACTACGACCAGAAATATAAGTAGCCTATGTACTTCGAACTTAAGGACTACTGATTTATCTGAGACAAAATATGGTGTAGTTCATTGTTTGTTTCACATGACATGGTTTTCGGCTGTTCTGGGTTTGTCTTGGAGCTTATCACGGTAGAAGAAATGCACGAAAATTCTACAATCAATTCTTGATATGTTCTGTTACCACAAAAACATTACGAAATTGTGTTCATAATTTTAAAAATGGAATGACACTTATCAGACAAAATCACAAGATATGATGAAAACATGATGATTATGCATAATAATTATGATATTTATATAGCGCCCTATTCAGCTAGAAGCTGCTCTAAGATGCTTTACAATATTATTATCCCTGGCTCAGACCTGTTTCCATTGAGCACATACCTCAACTCCCAAGGGAGTATACAATGCATGCCGCCATTATAGGGGCAAAAAGTTACTCAAACAAATAGCCATCGCATCCTGTCAGGTACTCATTTTTTATGGATGAGTGAACCAAGCGTCACATGACAGCAATGCAGCTCACGGAGCCTCAAACCCACAACCATTCAACTACGAGTCCTACACTCTAACTAACTGCACTATCATGGCTCGACATAAAGTATCATGACTGTGTAATCTGCACCTAGCAGAACATCGCAAAGTATTATTTCAGCTGAATGACATTTAAAATAAAATTGTTTTGTTTTCCTTTAATTTTTAATAAGAAATTGTATTATGAATTTTTAAACAGTGTTATGTTTGTTTGTTGTTATTTTTATAGTCTGGCCACCAGCCATCTGTTAGACTTTGGGACCTTGAAGAGATGACCCAAATAGCGGAGTTCCAAGGTCACAAGTTCGGCATCAATGCTGTGGTATGTACATGGTTAATGAGGTACCAAAAGATTAACGATGTAATTAACATAAATCTTTTCCTTCACAATAACTGTTGTTTATTGTTGGCGATGTTTCTTTAATTGCAGATATTTTCGCCAAACCAAAAGAACCTCATATCAGTCGGCTCTCAGTATGATATGATGGTTAATGTGTGGAATTGGAGAACGCAGTGTAAAGTGGCATCTAACAAAGTGGCTGCTAAGGTAGTGTGTGTGTGTGTGTGTGTGTGTGTGTGTGTGTGAGAGAGAGAGAAAATAAATTCAAATTATTCTCTGTACAGTAGCACAACATAGTTTGTACAGATCATAAATACAGCCATAGAAAGAATGAGGCATCTGACACATGCATGTATACATGCAAACATGTGTGTGTCCGCACAGGCATTTGAGTGCACACACACACAAATAATATTAATTTTAAACTAATGTCTCACAAAGACTAATGCTCAAAGTACTGTACAGTTAAACTACCATTCACTTGTGCCATTTTTTTCGTAGGTGACTGGTATTGCCTTTTCGGAAGACAGTAGTACATTTGTTACTGTCGGTAACCGTCATGTCAAGTTCTGGAATATGGATTCCAGCAAATCTAGGGTCAGTGCATTTTTCTTACTTTCTAAAAATCTGAATCTGATGTTGAATTCTAGTTAATGCAGTATACTGTGTTTGAGAATATTAATGTATTATTCTACTTTCATTGTTTACGAAACAGTCATTACAAGGCATCCCGTATAAACCATAAAGCGGTTTTATACGTTTATTTATCATAATTGTGACATGTTTGCCGACAGATTAAGGAGACCGTGCCACTGAAAGGTCATTCTGGTATCCTGGGTGAACAGAAGAACAATTTCTTTTGTGGAGTTTGTTGTGGATGTGGAGCCACAGCCAATAAGACATATGCCATCACACGTAGCGGACTTCTGTGTGAATTCAACGATAACAGATTACTTGACAAGTGGGTGGAGTTGCGGGTGAGTTTGAAGCTCTTGGCTTTACATGTCAGTTTCATCATTTGAATGAAATGTTGCTTAGAAAAAATGCAGAGAATGATGAAGTGCAGGTATCAGCAGTTATGTATGGAGTTTTATTCAAAGGTGTTTATGACAAATAAAAGCAAGATAACACTGGGTTTTTTCCTATTTTTATCCACCTGGAACTATCTAAAAGGACTAGTTTGTCACAACATTGGAAGACTTAGTAACAAGCTACATTGCAGATATTCAGGTCATGGTACTGAATTCCAATATTGCTTATGTCTAGGATGGTTCTTCTCTTGCTAAACCTTCAGTCTTATTACTTCATTTACATAAGGAATGTCCTCTGTGACATTGGTACCATTTGAGACCAACACGTAGGCTAAATACAGCAATCATTTATTCATTTCTTTGCAAAAGTAAAATCAAAATATCATGATCAGAAAAGGCAAAATCAAAGTTAATTAGTTGATAGTTTGAAAAAAATATCTACATTCGTATAGCTGGAAGTACAGTTACGGAAAATTTTGTGGAATAATTATAATAATAATAATGGGGGTGTCTCTCACACCTTCCCCATATAATCTGTGAGAAGGTTAGGGTTACATTTAAGCCATGCCTCTGTACCATTGTCTTAGTATAGTAATAAATGTCCCACCAAAAGTGTCATACATTTTCAAATGTCGTATAAATATGGTATATATCGCATGTAAATTGATGTGATAAATCCTAAAAATGAGTTTAGCTGATCTGAATCTTGTAAAAAACAGCCTCGGAATAAGTATTTATCCAGTAATCATATGACAACAATGCTGCTGAGTGTGTAAACTAATCAGGGCTGATTTCAACAAGTGGACAGTTTCTATGGCAGCCTCAAGATGTGTCTTATTAACTTCACTCACTTCTGTTAATCATAAAATATCCACCTGATCCCATGGGTGCCTCCATGGTCTAGCAGTAGGATGTTGGATCACATATCAATACTATCCATGTTTGAATTTCTGCATTGGCATATCTGAAGGTTGTTTCATCTTTGACTTCACTTCATTACCTTTGGAGCCCATTTAGCCTACCATGTGCACAAAAGTGGCCATAAAACTTCAATCATCATCATCCACCTGATCCCACATGTTATATGTTTGCTAAAAAGGATTATCTGTCCCGGATAGCTGTATCTGTAGAATTGTTAGTGATAAAACTTGACTGTTAAGATTGCTCTTAACTGATTCACACTGGATACCCAGATAGATGTTGATCATCTTTTAGGGAACAACAATGACGATGTTCCACATTTGGCAAAACTGTGGCGATCCAGTTTTTAGATTATACCTATAATTACACAAACTTAGATGTAGCAAGTCATCTTATTTACTATCAATGCAGTAGAAGTTATGTGATGTCCCTTTATATTAGAGCATTTTTAATTCACAAATAAACAATATAATCATTTATTATCAACCAACATCTATTGTATTCAGTGTGTCTTTTCTGACTTTCTTCAGACAACCAGTGCTACTTGTATTGTGGCCCAGGAGCATCACGTGTTCGTAGGTTGTGCAAATGGTATTGTCAGGGTGTTCAATGCCGGCTCACTGAACTACGTCACTACACTACCGAGACCTCACCATCTCGGCGTCGACGTTACATCAGGCCAGGATCCGAGGTAGGTATTTACTGTAACTTAAATGGATATGATCACATTATCTCAGGTATTCCAGAGTGCCTATACTATTTGTAGACATAGAAAGTTTTAATTCGTATCTTAGGTATAATATTCCATTCTCTCACTCACTCACTCACTCACTCACTCTCTCTCTCTATCTATCTATATATATATGTGTGTGTGTGTGTGTGTGTGTGTGTGTGTGTGTGTGTTATATATATATATATATATATATATATATATATGAAGTTTAGGCCATTTTCATCCATTTCTCACACTGTTAATTTTATCGTTTATTTCAGTTCGGTGACATCAGCTCCAGCTGATGCTGTTTATCCAGACACAGTAGCTATTAGTATAGACGACGAAGCCTGTAAGCTGACTTGTATTTATAATGATCACAGTCTTTATATCTGGGACATTCACGACATTAAAAGGATAGGAAAATGTCGCTCATTTCTCTATCACAGTGCTGCCATCTGGGGAGTAGAGGTTGGCACTTTTTAATCTTTATTTGGATAGCAGTAATTAGCTCTCAGATTTTATTTATTGATTTTGTTGTATTATTTTTTGTCAACAGACAGTGAATTAGAGAGACATATAGTTTAACAATATAAAAAGTTAAAATTACTGTATGACACTGAACAGAATAAAGTGACTGAGAAAGTATGAAAAAGTACATAGCTCCATTTATTTCTATTAGAAACCAGAGGTATGGGGGCATTAATGTCTAGTTAAATTTCTATTTATAAAATACAATATATAGAGCTGTACAGTAATTCACAATGCTTAAAGTTAAAATCACAGGTCCCTGGTAATTTTCTGTCTTGGCAAGTTTAGAAATCTTGGGTATCAATTGTAACGAAAACAATTGCTAATTTTATTTGTATGAAAATTATAAGAAGTGAACAGCTGTCTTTAGATCTTGATTGTTGACATTTTGATGAATATTTGGCTTTTTAAACATAAAGTATGGAATTCAAGTGAAAACATTTGTTTGTTCTTTTGACTGACGACGTTGAAAATTTATATAATCTCAGCTTCTAAATCTAAACACATCTTGGTACTGTTATGATTATATGATTTTATCTATAACTATATTCCTTACAGATATTCAGCCTATACCATAACTTTAGATTTATGAAATTGGATTTAAATCTACATGAATTATATTGTGGTTGTTTTTAGGTCTATCCACTTTTAGAACAGGGTGTTGATTTACTACCTCGAGGCAGCTTCTTCACGTGTAGTAGTGATGATACAATAAGGATATGGAATGTTGATCCTCATATGTCTACAGATACTCCCTATAAACGCAATATATACAGTAATGTAAGTAATAAATATGCATATATTATGTGATCTATGTGTCCATGTGGAAGCCAAGAACGTATGTGTCTGCATGGATAGCTAAGCCCAAGTTGGTGAATGCATGAGGGAATATGTGAGAATATGAATGTGTGTGTGTCTGTGTGTGTTTGATTGATTCATGTGATTTACATAATATCAAATCACATGTGTATACTGACATGTGTATATTTATTAATTTGTTCATATCAAGTTTTATTGGTGTTTCTTGCTTTTCTTTATCATTTCTAAAAACCATCTCTTACAGGAGTTGTTAAAAGTGATTTACACAGATCAAGATTTATGTAACATTGTAGAGAAAGAATTTAATCCAGGTAAGTTAGTGATACTCTGCCAGAAAAACAACAACTTGTAATCAGAAAAAGAGTTTTGTGATTCTGTAGATAATTATCTGTTGCTTGATCTAGTTTTTTAAAAGAGTATAGACTCATAATGGCAATTTATATTGATATAGATTTCTTGTACTGGATAAAACATCTGTGATTGATGGTCTACCCCCTCACCCCCCCCCCACCATTCACACCCCTGAATCACATCACCCATCATTAACAGGAATAATTCATTGTATTTTCATATAATATTTTTGATGGGCTATTTTCCTGTAAACAATTGACCAAAGTCTCAGTGAAATATTTTGTATCACTCTGAATTAATTCACAGTGTGTAAATTAAGTCATACATAGCCACATTTATATTATAAATCCTCTTTTGGAGATATTTACAATATTATGGGTATAGTCTTATAGTTTTTTTCTACTATGACCACCATCAGCACTTCTACAATAAACTTTTGTCATTGTCCAGATATCGGAAATGTTACCCATATAGTGGTGATATATTTTGCTCTCCATACACTCAGATGGTGATAATAAATAAACTTTTAATATATGATGCCCACAGCTGGAAAAACAGACAAGACAGACACACAGTATCAAGATAATCATGGTGTCCGATCTTTAACTGTCAGTAATGATGGTAAACATTTGGCATCTGGTGACAGAGAGGGAAATATCAGGTATGTGATTCTTATAGCCAGTGTCAAACTAGGTGTGTGTGTGTGCATATAAAACATTGTGAAGCCTTTACTGTACTGGGTCAAATTCCTAAAAAATATTGTAATAAGTAATATTGTTTTGTCTCACACAGATATAACATGTTTTGATATTTTCGCCAGTATCTGCTGTCTACACAAATTGGTGGAATTTTGACAATTACACAAATTCTAACTAAATCCGTAAACTAAATCCATAAGTTTTGTTTTTATGCATTAGTATTAAATACTTAAATACAGCATTAATTTGTATAGTCATAAAGTATTGCTGTTTCTGCAACAATATTTAGTAATCTATGATCATGTACATTTTGTCATTATCACCAATCCTAGTCATAATATTGGAACCACCTTGTAGCACAGTTGAAAGCATACTGCACTGCAGACTTCGAGGCTAGAATTCGAATCCCACTGTTACCTCATTCCATGGGATGTTTCATCTGATCTATCAGGGCCACGGTAAACATGGCATAATGTGATATAAACATTAGACTGCTTTCTAGCGGCTTTCTAATAATATCAGAATTGATTATTGCAATTTGGACCATTTGGCGATATCAGAGTAGCTGATTTAAAGCGATTTCATGTGGTACAGATTGCAAAATGTTTTCAATATCATGCCAGATTAACAATGATCAAGATCATTTAACAGTTATAGTTGCTAACCAAGTGGAGATGGGTTTTGTGATCTGTCTGAATCCAGTTCAGTTCAGTATTGGTTTGAGTTCAGGTTATCCTTTTTTTATTGTTTTAATACGCAGACACTTGCAGGTGCGGCCAGTGCCAAGGCTAACAAACCAACCAACCAACCGACTTGCAGCTGTGGTACCATCAGCTGATCAACAGAATCAGACTGATAGGCATTATTCATCAGTAAACTTTCCTTAAACATTAAATTAGATCTGTCTTATTTGATGGACCGTAATAGCATTTTATCCCCCTGGTGGTAATAAACCGAACATAATCTATCACGGTTAATGACTGAAGGGTAACGAGAATATGGTGTAAAAAACAAGTGTTTCGTTACATGGAGACTGAAAAACAGGAAGTCCAGCTTCTTTAGAATTATAATAAAACTACAGCACAAACACCATCATCTCTCATGTAAAAGACAATTAACAGCATACTTCTGCATATCAAAAAGACCTATATCCAGGGCATTTTGTGGGGTACATCACCTAACACCAGTCATTATTCATTGAGTCATTTTCTGTAATGAACGTGGAAAATCATTTAGCAAATAAAACATCAACAGGGAGTTGGATTTCAGTTGAGATTCATGGCCATGTTGAAGTTGGTTATTTTCATTGTTACAGCATTTACTGTATTTCGCGGTCACCTTAGGTGTAAAATGTATTACTAAGACTAAGATAGAGTTAGCCTGATGTAGTGTTGTTATATTACTATGTCTCCATTATACAGGATCCATGAGCTGAAGTTCATGGAGGAGCTACACACACTAGAAGCTCATGACTCGGAAGTGTTGTCATTAGAGTTCTCTCAGCCGTCACTAGGTTAGTTCTCTTCTACTACCGATGGCCGTGGCTTGGTGTTAGCTTTGTTACGGTGCTGACTCAGCAGTTATGTTGAGGGATAAACATTCATAATATAGAGAATTACTGACACGTCATTAGCATATTACGAACAATGATTCATCTAACAATATTAAGACCATGTACGGTCAACAATGTTAATAAATGTTGCGTGTGGTGTTATTTTGTTAGCTGTGATTCGTATTTGTCATTTTATAATACTGTGAAAGATCACGAAATCAATGTCTATGTGTTGGGCAGTTTTTTGAAAAGATTACTTTTTCTGATGGCACAAGTTGGTGTTGAGACCACCGTTGTCTGTCCTCATAATTGCTGTCTGCTTGTCGTAGGTAAAAATATCTTGGCGTCAACAAGCCGTGATCGTCTGATACACGTTTTCGACTGCGACAATGATTACGAGCTGCTACAAACACTCGACGATCATTCTGCAGCCATCACCTCAGTGAAGTTCTATGAGAACGAAAACCACCAACTAGGGATGCTCAGCTGTGGTATGGATAAGTCACTTCTCTTCAGGGGAGCACAAATGGTATGTGACGCAAGCCATTAGATGGGTGCTGATGCACTTGAAAGTTGTCTAATCTTATATTTTATTATTACCGAACCAATAGCTGAGATCCATTTAAAAAGAAAGCCAGATATCCATGTGTTTATTTGGCTTGATATTAGCCTGCAGTATATTTCCATCGCAAAATAGATTTGTCATTGGTGCTTTTATTAATCAAGGTTATCATATGGATCACATGTCAAATGTTGACTGTAAATTACTGCTAATGTTGATGTGTGGTAATTTTATAATGATTACACTATATTTCAGGAACCAGAATTTCAGTTCGTGATGACGAGGCATTTGGTCGGCAAAACAACGTTATACGACATGTGTCTGGATCCACGACAAAAGTTTGTAGCCACAGCCTGCCAAGATAGAAATATCAGGTCTCTATTCATTATAATGCGAGTTGGTTGCAAGAAATGGTTTTGTTCATTTAAGTTAGGTATTTCTTTCTGGATGACAATCCTGTTAGAGTTCTCATTGAACCACTTGGATGTAAATTATGATATTAACCGTTTGACAGGATATATAACCTGAAGAATGGCAAGTACAAGAAGTCATATTCAGGATCTACTGGATCAGATGGGACCCTGCTTAGACTGGCCCAGGACAGGTCTGGAGCTTACGTTGTCGCAAGCTGTTCGGATAAGAATGTTGGAATTTTCGACTTTTTCACAGGAGAATGTATGGCCAACATGTTGGGACACTCTGAAGTAGTCACGGGAATCAGGTTCACGAATGACATGAAACATATTATATCTGTATCTGGAGATGGGTGAGTTATAATTATCTTCTGCTTACTTTGTTTGATTTGACTCTGGGAAGCTATAAAGTACTAAGTTTATGTCTAAGCATTTTACCAGATGCTGTACTTGCACACACACACACATATATATATATATATATATATATATATATATACAACACGCACAACACACACACTATCAAATCATTTTATATCCTTCAAGCATTGTTATAAAGACATTTTTCTTGTTATGCAGGTGTATATTTATATGGCGTCTTCCTTATGATATGACTGAACAGATGTGTAAAAGGTTGATGGAGACAACTGGATCTGTTACAAATAGTAACTTGACTAATAGGTTAGTATATGGTTATATATATGCAGTTTATATAATAATAAATAATAATAATGCACATTTAATATAAAAAGAAAACTCTTTATCTGAACTTTGTCAGCTATTTCTTCAGGAAAATGTTGTGTCATCATATTGACAAACTGTTTGTGGGAATTGAGAACAATTGAAAATGTTAAAACCTGTAGTACGAGGTCAGAAGGGAATCGTTATGTTATCTTCTGTCATTTCAGGAATGATACATACCTAAATGAAGACGATTTCTTACCAGCTACCTCAGTGATTGACAATCTTCTGACAACTCCGGATAAGAATGCTAACCTTTTGACTGATCCTGGCTCACAACACAAGCCAGACTTTAGATTCTCTGTTGGCCAGCTGCCATCTTGGGCTAAAAGACAGGTACTGCTTTGTTCTTAGGTTTTATTAAAAACTTGTTCTGGCTTCCAGGTCATAGGTCCAAAACTGTGTTTTAGTTTCTGTCAGATGTTTCATCCATCAGTAAGAGGGACTCATTTATATGAAGAGTAGTAGTCCTTCAGAAATATATCCTTGGCTAAACAAGGCAATCATTCAATCACTTTATGTCAATATAGTTGAGGTTCTTCTCCAGTTCATCCATTTGTTTTCATCCATAGAATGTTTATGTATAACCTGCTTCAGGTACTGCAAGATACAGGGAACATACAGACAACTAGTGAGCAGCCAACAATGGCGCCGCCTAGTGGACGTTGGGCACAGAGGGCTATTGTGAAGTCGGTATTACCAGATGGCATCACAGGTCAGTCAACACATTAATATTACTGCAGGCACTGTCTTTTTTTTGGGGGGGGGGGTTGATAAGATAAACATGCTTGTTCATATGTTTGTAAACAAATGCATGGCACTTGTCAGTATTTTTTTGAAAATAAGATGAATGCCTTTCTCTCTGTGTGTATGTTGTGTGTGTGTGCATGTGTGTGTGTGTGTGTGTGTGTGTGAGAGAGAGAGAGAACTTCTCTTTGATTTTGTTTTCAACAAGTCAACGTGATAAAACAAAGAAAAAAAGGTCATACTTTGATTGAGTATTTGATACCTGTGCTACAATCTAAGGAGGTATTTTTGTCATTTATAATTAAGATAGACCACCAAACAATATATTAATCAGAAATTTCTAAACAAAGCATAGTATGGTGCAATACATTCATTATTTATGATCTGTAGGTTATGCGTAAAATAATAATTAGTGTGTACTCTTGCTGAGAGTCTTATAATTCACTTAATAATATCGCTGTATGATGTTTTAATTAATCTGTGACAGTTCTTTGTGTCATCATAATGTTTTCTGAAGTACTTCAACTCAAGTATAATAAATAACTATATACAAAACAGTTTTTAGATTAAACAGCGTGAAGTCAGAATCAATAATTATTTTGTAATTTTTTTGTGTAGCTGAGAATGATATCACTAATGAAGTTGGGGGAGTCGTCTGTAAGTTAGAACATATTCTGTAAACACACGTGCCAACAATAGGTTATCTCCATGGCTGAACTGGTAATGTGGTCGGCCATAGATCTCTAGCTCTGTGCTTCGAATCTGTTTAGTTTAATCAGGTGCACAAAAGTGATCAGAAAACAACTAGAACAAAAATATTTCAACACGCAATCAATACGCAATCAATACGTAATCAATACGCCTGCCTGGGGAAACGTTTTTGTTTCTTCTTCAAGATGATTAAAGTCAACAGTTTCAAATTATGCTCTTAAGCAGGGATCTAACATAAGGATATTATAGTCATGGCTACATATGGCTGCTGAGTGTATAAAGGGATTGTTATATTGTGAGATTGATGTTTAGATTATAGCAATATTGATAAGTGTGATACTGACTTGATACAGACAATCTTGTTTATGGGTTACTGTGCTTATCTTCGTCTGACTGCCAGATATATGATTGTGTCAACCCAATTTGTGGCCCCAGTTTTTCAAAAACTATGCTTGGTTTCAGTGAGTTAATGTATTCATTTCAAAAGTTTAGTGAGAATTTGTGAATTTATATTTGGTCTTGCATCTGAATATCTATGTTAATCAGAAAGACCTTTCAAAATCTGAACTAGTCGAATCAGATACCATTGTAGTTGAATCCGTCGTTGCTAAAATGATACAGGATTGTGCATTTGATATCACACTTTGTGGAATAGGTTCCTAGAGAAGTATGTCCTCTCTTGAAAAGCTTAAATCTGTTTTTAAAAGGGATGCTTTTTCGGAATTAATAATATGCATGGGGCAATTATTACAGTTCAGTTTTTGATAACTTATATTGGGGATTTTACTGACTGCATCAATGTCTTGATGTACCACCTCCTGGAGTGTGTGTGTGTGTCAAATATGTTTATGATCACAATGAGCATACTGTGAAAAGATCCACATATCACTGTTTTTTAGGGAAATTGTTGGCATTCCTTTCCAGTTCAAATTCAGCCTCATGCTATTCTGGAGACATTACATATTGGTTTAGATAAGAACATTATAGCTTATCATGTTTCCACCACACTGTGAAATAGATACAGTTAGTGTCATGAGCAATAACCATGGTACCATTTTCAGCAGAGACATGTTATCTATCAGAAGCATGCCACCTCGTTCGGTAATTTATATGCAAACAAATGTCGAACTCTTGATACACCATAAACCACTATTTCCCTAATATCCACTAACATTTGTGATGGTATGCCCACTTGTCTTTAAGAAAGGGTAAACAATTTTCATTGGCCATATAAGTATTGCCAGCTGCATTTCAACATATACACTTGCAAATCTGCTTAGTAATTATAAATTAAGTTTGGCCTGTTTGAGAAATTATTAAATGGAAATCTAATACCAGAAATTTTGAAATGTTAAAACGTTAGAACAGATATAATATGATATCACATAATATTTAATAATAATTATGGTAATATTACTACAGATATAATAAAGTGTTTTGATTAATAAGATCCATTTAACGGCACTTTGCAGTGAAAGCCTCATATAAGGTGCCTGAATTTTAAATTGAAGGATATTATTTGCCTGAATAATCAGCTTTAAATGGATTACTTTAAATGGATTACTTTAATCCAGACATTTGCTATTTTATTTGACTGGATAACGTTGTTGTCATGCTTGGGGAAATTACATGAAGAGTTTCTCAATCGCAATTACAATTATTTCAAAACTGTTAAATACAATTACAATTATGCAAGTGTAAACTCAAACCAATTACAATTATAATTGCCTGTAATTGTAATTGCATCTACTATAATGGAAACACGAAACACTGTTATTTTTGTTGTTGTTGTTATATAGCCTCTAGGATTGTAGTCTGTGGGATTATCTAATAAAATTGCACCCCCTTGTATTCCCCCAAATGATATTTCATATAATTGTAATTACAAATATATTAAGAGAGTCATCAATTACAATTTGTACTAGGTTCTTGATTCGTGTTCTGTTAATGTGTTGTTCATCTTTCATGTGCTTTGACATGGCCAGTAATTAATAGCTATTCAAACAAAATCATTTGCAGTGGTATGTTTGTTTTTAATAACAGAGGTTCCCAGATTGCACAGTTGGTAGTGTAACATTTGGAACATATCCAGGACGTAGGTTCAAATCTTAGGATTGCCTATGCAGTATGCTCGTGTGATTTTTTCCTCCATCAGTAAACTGGTGTTAGTGCGATGATTGTACTTCGCTGACCCTAGAGAGTGTCCTCTCGGCCAGATGTCCCACTATATAAAGAGAACCAAGATTAAATAGTGGCACACCGTTCTGGGCCATAAGGATGGCACTGAGAAACCTTACACGCTTTAATTAAGGAATATATGATGGCACCGAGTTGTGGGTACACCAGTCAGGTGAGAACGCGAAAATAACATGGATTGTCCTGTGAGGATGCTGATTGTTACCTAGTAGTCACTACTGGTGCCGTACTGATCAGCAATAGCATAACAATGTTGGTCACTATGACACTATCACCACTCACAAGACCATTATGTGTCTCCCGTAACGAAATGGATATAGCACTGTGCTGTAGAGTTCTGGATCAGAGTTCAAATCAGTCAATATGACTGTGTTTGTGAATTGTCTCCTGGGTCATGTGTGATTAGTGAGTGTCAAGGCCAAACAACGTCCTCACTCACAGAAATTATTATAAACAAGTGTAAATCCCTCTGGATCTTTCCCATGAAATTATTTCCAATCCATTATTCTAAAATATATATTTTTTTGTTCAGCAGCTGATGCCTATTTTGCGGTATTTGAATTTAATATTAATTTTTTTATGGTCAGTAATACCACCGAATAAAATGATTGTGTGTGTGTGTGTGTGTGTGTGTGTGTGCAGCATCGCGCTATCAGAGAAGAACGGTCCAGATGTCAACAATATCTTGTCGCGCGTGAGAGATACTTAACTAACCCCGGTCAGCTTAAGACCAATGACGACTCCTGTTTATCAACCTTGGCCTTGGGAGTGGTAAGTTAGCCGATCAAGTGAAAGTGTTAGCTGATACTTGTCGGGGGGGGGGGGGAGACACGTGACGAATGGTGTGTGTTGTTTTTTTGGCACTTCTCCACCCGATTACTTGAATCAATTATGTGTTGGTGAAGTGCTCTTGGGGTGCTTGATTCGTTTTGTCTTCTTTTTCTGTTAGCCATCGAGTATAATTCATTTATGCAGTTATCACTACGTGGAACCCGTGTGTGGGTGGGGGGAGGGGGAAGTCTGTAGTGGTATCTGGATACAAAATGTTGCTGCGTGACGACAGTCCATTGAAGCCAATGATATCTAGTTACCAGATGGTAGAGGATTGTTTTTTTTAAAATTGTGTTTCGATATTAAGTAGCTATGGCTGATCGTAGAAGTACGAGTTCGTGACGTTCAGCTTCAGGCTGGGTGGGTGGGTGCCCGCCGTCTACTAAACAACGTGCGTGCGTGCGTGCGCGCTGCTTAAAGAACAGCCGACAAATTCATCAGGCTTCGTGGATTATGCGTTTGCATTAACGAGGAGTAGGACTATGAATCCGCAAGTTGTGTGACTTACCTTAATTTGTTCAACTAGATCTAATACTTTTAATCGTCGATGTCGAGTGATGGATGGCTAAGGCCGAACTGATGTTGTCCCGAGGATGATCATCACGGGGAATTTCGCTGTCTAATGGATTAATCAGCTGCTGGAGTGGATTCCTTCTAAATGGCGATTTGACGGTGATGTAATGTGGCGTTATGGTTACTACAGTTGGTGGGGAGGTGACGCTTCGTTGAGGTGTCATCCCATGCACGACCTGCTGCGTGAAGCTGCCTACATGCACATCAGTGTTAAGCTGGGTACGGCTGGTCTTAAATCTAAATGCGCGGATGTGATTTTTCACCGGGATTTTTCTCCAATTACAGCATTAAAGGATATGGCTTAACTAACCTATATAGGTGTGCTGTTACATTTTAAAAGTTTTCTCAGTTTCGTTGTATCAGTCAGGTCCCCGGTAAATAAATTCAATGGTTATTTGCTCATCCTTTTATGATTTTTTGAGGGTTTAAATTAAATTTCATAAAGATAAATTTCTCATAAAATTATTTCTGCTTACAGTTTTGAGTACATGTAAGGGAACACGATTCTATAAATCCACATACGTAGATGCAATCAAGCAAATCAACAAACTAATGGAAATACATGTATACCTGTGTGCATGAACACACACACACACACACATGTCACATGTTACCTTGTTCTAAGTAACTAATCACCTGTATTATAACCAGAACTAATATTGTCATCATTGACCCCGTATATTACAGTATATAATAATACTGTTGCCAAACAAAGTCAACATAGTGTGCTGTGTTAATTACACGAAGAGAGGTAAATATTGACATGGTGTATATGATATGTGGCTAAATACACAAGAGAGAGAGCAGGAGAGTGAATAAGAGAGAGCTTATGCCAAGTAATCCGTATGTTTGAAGAGTTGGCTGGTGTTTGTTTGTATTCTCGACATAGTCTGAGCCACAGTCCACTGTTCGTATAGCATGTTAAACAGCTTGATAGTTTTCTCGTTCTGTTACTATAAGTCTGGTTGTTAAGTAGCCAGTCTTTACCACTCTCACTCACTCGGGGACTGTGTTGATTCAGAGTTGTTCAATTATTGTAGATAATCCTTTGGCCGTAATCTCATGAACGCGAATGTCTTGTGTAATGAGGCCGCACTTAGTGAAATGTAGAGGCGGCGCGACCTCTAATGCTGGTTTGCCGCCATAGCTCCATCAATAGGCTTCGCTGTTGATCCAGGGTTTGGCGGAATATCAATACCATTAGAACGTTGATGCTGCTAGGGTTTGGATCCTGGTCATACTCGGGTTTGTGGAATGTTTCCTCGGAAATTTACCTCTTGGCCATATTTTCCATATGTGACCAGTGCCGGTGTTAAACAAACCGCCCAATCGTTGGCTGGCTCACTCACTCATTCATTCACTCAGCCTGCAGATCCCTTAGTCCACTGAGTTAGAAATAAGTGGTTGAGGGAAAGTTTTTTTATGTTCAAGAAACTATGCAACTTCTAGAGGTGACTGATGATATGAATACCGATTTCTTTTGGAAAAATGATATTAGAATATTAGACATTTTTTTAAAATCTATTGTATAGATCAGATGAGTTTAGGTTTACGTCACTTATCTGAGTATAAATTCAGGAAAAACGGTACATAATGAAATAAAACCAAATTTTAAAACATTTTTGTTTATCAATAGTATGTTCTTGAAGTTGTTACACATTACAGAATACAGTGTTGACAAGTATTGAAATAGTTATCAGCCCAGACCTACACCACCCCTGACAGACTTTAGGGCACTAGGGGATGATTTGGATATTGTGTACAAAAGCAAATAAAGGGAACCTTCCATTACAAAGTATTTATAACTAACATCAATTAAGTGAGCTGTGACTATTTATGATAACCGGTTCTCTGCTTTCAGCTAAATACCACTCCATATTATATTGTTGTTACTTCATTACACTGTCATGTTACACCTATGCATATATATATATATTTTTTAATTTCAGATAGAGCCACCAATCTTCCTATGGGCCCATTGCATGTTGACCGTACAGATAATAGTAAATATCTGGTAAGTGTAAGCAGTTGGCTATCAGCAGAACTCTGCTTCTTTCTTTTTTCACAAATTATGGATTACCAAAAAACAGCAACAGTAGTAGATTTTGCATAGCCATCAGGCATGGGAAGAATGCCTCACATATATTCAAATGCAACTACTTTCCAATTTCATATACGCAATTATTAATGCTGAATCAATGAATAGAAAAAAGTATTGGAATATCAATGCATTTTATTTAAAATTTTCATGAAAACGTTTACTTCATGAATACTTCATGTATCATAACATAATTTTGATGCTCACTCAGTTTTATTTAATTATACAACATAACATTTCTGTAAATATCTGTAAGCATACCTGTGTGTACCTCATTTTTATATTACTATATTTTTCTAAATTATTTTCCTCCATAAATAAATTCTTTTGGGCTATAATTCACATGTCCTCAAACCTTTGAAGAAAAGCACTAATCTGAAATAGTAAAAGCATAAAGGCACTAATCTGAACCGTATATATTTAATCAAAGGACGACAAATGACTGGAATGTACTCGCAACTCATGTAGCGAATGGACTTCCACTAAATATGTTTGAAGTCTGGGTTAAATAAAAATAGGAAGAGTCACCATTATGATATGTGATGATCTGCTAAATAATACCTTGTTTAGGTAACAGATACCGCTAAAGGTGTAAAATAAAATAGATAAATGGGCAAAATGAAACGACTGTCGCCTAAACTACTTTGTTTTCATCAGTTTAGAGAAGCTTTCTAATATTGGCTGCAGCTAATCATTCTGCAATTATTCAGACTGTTAAATAAGATTACAGGTATTTTTGATTGAAGTGAATTATAAACGGCTGTAATGTGTTGATCTCAGTGATTCAAAGTTACAGAAGAGCATCCTGGTCACATGGAATTATGAAGATATTTTTCTGTTCTGGTTAAATATTACAATTTTTTTATATAATAAAACTGTGACTGAAATCAGTCTTTGAATATGATATTCTGCACACATATATATATATATATATATATATATATTGTGTGTGTGTGTGTGTGTGTGTGTGTGTATATATATATATATATATATATATATATATATATGGCTGAGGGGAATAATTGTATGTTAAATTGAAATTGGAGTAATTTATATATCTGGAATACATTTGTGTATGGAGTAAATAATAATATTTTGTCCAAAAGATGATGGATTTTTATATGGTGACTCCTCAAAGTTTTGTCAGTTTATTTTTTTACATATAATTATATATTTAGATTAATTACTAACAATTTTATAATGACAAATATTTTATAGCCAGATTAACTGATTGGATAACATTTATTTTTGTGCATGAATCAGTATTTATTTCTGTGCCCAAGCATGATGTAATTTGAGCTGAAGTGTGAAATTTCAATAATGCTGAGTGCTACTTCTGGAGATATTTGATCACATAATAGCACTGACTGATATTTTCACTTATTCCAAATTACAGTAATCATTCAACAATTTTTTATGATATACATATATGTTGGTCATTGTTCTGCATTCAACAATATAATGAAGAATTTTAGCTGTGACACTAGGAATGATATTTATGTTGTATATATCTGAATATTGACAAAGCAATTATAACAAGAGTATAAATGGCATTTTATCATGCCAAACTTATACCACAGTTTAACAACTATCTCCAATAACACAGAAAAAACTCATGGAAAACTCTGTTGTGGCAGCTCCCAGGATATTATTCTTACACCTGTCAAACAAAACGTGCTCAGCTTTATGGTGCAGATGATTGTGTCCTAGCTACCTGAAGATTTTTACAACTTTGACTTTAATAATTATTTCTTCTGGAATTGCTTCAAATAATGCAGCATTATCAGGAAAGTTGTTTTGATAATGCCATCATTTCAGAAAAGAGATTACTGTATCAGTTTGCCCAAATATGCCGACTCTTCTTCTTCCTCTGTTTAGACATCAGATGTCATTTATTGATCTCGAAAGTGATTTATTCGTGCTTCAATTTATGTATTAATTAAACTAGTTAGTCCGTGTTTCATACCACCAAAGTCCAAGACCGATTTTTTAATTCACTCTTCACTCATGCGACAGGATTTACCTGTTTTAGTCCTTAGGGGTGAGGATTCAGCATATTTTTGCTCCTAACTATATTCATTACATACTCTGTTTGCTGTGGACATCAATATACCATAAGCTGTATAGGTACCAATTTTTTTTTAACTTGACAAAATGGTGCGGCTTGGGTTCAAATAGAATTTTTATTTTCTGAAATGGTGATTTTTGACAGTACGACTGAACATGATCATTTCTGATCTTGTTCCCGTGTGTGTGATATCCAGAGATTGTCTCCTGGTTTCTTCGTGTAAGTCAGTTTGTTTGGTTTTCAGGTGGAAACTATCATAGTAGATGATGAATGTGAAGATGATGATGACGATGAAGATTTTAAGCAATTTGGGCCGCACAAAACTGTAAGTGTTTATTAATGACTACAATCTGATATTTAAACAAGGAACATTTACTTGTTATTATAATAATAATAATAATGGTCAAAGTGGCAGTTGTTTTATGTGGCCGCCTGCCTCAAATGAGGAAAACACATGGTGTATATTATTTAATGTTTCATCACACAGACTAGTTGAAATAAATTTTAAAAGTTTGAAATAGATTAAATATTTGGCAGGGAAAACTTTGCCAGCTACTTTGCTGAATGAATAAAAACACTCCAAACTGCGGGACCAAAGTCGAGAATCTAACCTCAATTTCCCACATGCTTTCACAATGAGTAGAGTCCTACGCCCAATTCTACTGAGCTACAAAGGCAGGATATGTTTGGGGGACATTTTCCATACAATAATCTGGTGCATTTCTTGAAACTTAACCTAGGTAACAGTGTTAGTCAGCCAGTCAGAAATATCATTGGGTTTTGTGTCGAAATAGGAAAGGTTTTTATTCACTCAATATCCCTTCAGAATGGTCAGATTCCAAAAGGGTTGGTCGGTGGAACTTTAAGAATGCAAAAGTGAAGCGACTTTTCTTTCGGTGTCCATTAACCATCCTTCAGCAGCGGATTAAAAGCAGTTATCTTCGTTGTATGATCTGATGAGACCGGTCATAAAGAAAAGATATTTTGCTGCTGATGGGTAAATCTGAAAAGATGATGAAGTATCCGAATGCGATTGCAACCAATTTCTTACAGCTCAATCAAAACAAAGTGCCATTTGACCAGACGCTGCCTTTAGAAGATGATGAAGAAGATGAAGATGACAGCATGCCATCCAATGATGTCGTGTTCTTTCCGCCGAAAGAAGAAGAGGAGGGTTCAGACACAACGGCAAAGTAAGCGATGAATGATGCAGCGATCTTACCAGTGGGTCTGTAGATCTGTTGTGATGAAATTGTTTTCTTGTCATAAATTTTTATCATTTCATTTTTTTTCTGTATTCATATTGTACTTTATGTCATTACTACATTTTGTACACATGTAAATGCTTGTGTTTGTGCACACGTGGGTACGCACGCATGCATGGATACTGATTATATGGTGTTTGTATAATGGCAATGTTGTAATATATGTCGTTTGACATTTACCGGTACTCTGATGCCACTGTTATATGTATATGGTGAGGTGTTTTTAATGAGTCATATTCCTATTTTTAGAAATGTTTGTTTCTGATAGTAATACATTTGATTATTTTTTTCTTCAAGGTCATACAGAGTGTTTGAAGGTGATGTTGCATCAGTGGCAGGTTAGTGACATTATTAATTAATATTTTGTGATTGGTAGCCATGAGCTTTGACTGACGTTTAGCGGAGAATCTGTTTAGCAAAGTCAGACATTTAGGCCAAATGTCTCACAAAACCTGTTATTGATATATCTGTTTACTTCTCATATTATAACTGGCACAATTCTGGTATATTGAACTCATGAGTCACTGCATTATTGGCTTGATTCGGATATAAGTTGTACTCGTGTGTTAAGTCACACACCAGGTGTTACATTGAAAATTGATAGAAAATGTATCTACTGAAATATACATGTAATATGTACTGAAATTGATATCGGTGTCATGTTGATAAATGTGGTTTATAAAACAAGTTATCATTATTAACATATATGTAAATTCTCAACATATGTAAATTCTTGTACAATTTCCAGTTTAGTTACAAAAAGTATGACTTTTACACAAGTAAATATGGTTTTTGTTTTATATAAATTCACTATGTTTATAGTTAATCACTTAATGTTAGGGGGTCTGTTTTTACTAATAATCATAAAGCACAACTAGAGGATTTTGCCCCCCATATTTCTGTTAATACAGTTATCTCATAATAATAATGTATATTTAATAAAGCGCCCTTACTAGCAGGAGCCATTCAAATGCGCTGTACAAATAATATGTCTGTAAAAAACCCTGTAAGTGATTTAAAAGATAATAATTGTTTATCTGTGAAAGCAACCCTGTTCTAGTTTGTGTGTCTGTGTGTGTGTGTGTTATAGTAAACGTTTTGTATAAAATAGAAGCAGTTAAACTACAGCATAACAGACTAGTGAAGATGTTGTTATGTCCCAGTGGAGTTTATATAATTGTTAACATTGAACTATATATGTTTGTGACAGAATCAGATGGCACAGAACAGTCTGTGGATAGTGATGAAGAGGAAACGTGTAAGACAGCAGATAGCTCCATGCCATCAACCCCTGATATGGTAAGTATTGTTCAGGCTGACTGATTCTCTCTTTTAGATATATTGATTTTCTATATTTTGTTGTTGTTTTAATGAGCTATTAGTTGCATCGATTAGCTTTCATGCTATAACTATATTTTTATGAATGTTGTATGTTACCAATGTCTACACATCATTCAACATTCAGAGATGCTATTCATTTACTGAGCATAAGTCACGGATAATGATGTGTCAGGTTCAGATTTGTGTGAGTTTGTTTTCTCAATATAGATTGCTTACCTCTAAAAAAGAATGTCCATTTTACAGATTAAATGTAGTAGATGAACCAACTAGCTGCTGAATCTTCATTGAGTGATAGAAATACTTACTTACTTGTGGTGGTTTTGAGATCAGTCCCTGGGTCGCCATGGATGGCCGCCAACTGCAATGGACTCACAGCCACCACCTTCCTGTCTATGCAGGACATCTGTAATTTGGACCATGTATTGAAGACTGTTGGTTTCAGCTCTCCTTTGTGCAATGTAGCCATGAATCTGTGGCTCATCTAGAACAGTTGCCAGGAATTTATCAAGTTTCATGTGGTCAACTGGACAGTTCTTCAGATTTCTAATGCTCATTGGCATTATGTTAAAGAGGCGGGCTCCATGCATTGTGAAGCTTGCATACATATGTGATTTGATAACATTACGCTGTCCTCTCCAATATTGGGAACTTGTCCCTCCAGAATATGCCAGGTATAGATAATCATATATCTTTCCCATCTCCTCTGTAAGGAATAGTCTCAGCTGTTCCCAGTAGTCTAGATGCCTGATGCCTGCCATTTTTCTGGTGAAGGATCTCTGCGTGGTTTCAAGAGTTTGAATATCCCCCTTCTCATATGGAGCTAGAGATGCCCTCATCATTAAGACCAACTGTTCTGTAATATTATTACAAATATTTGAATGAGTTTGTGTTTTGATTGCTTCTGTTAGAGCACATCACTGGATTCATACATGATGTTGTTTTCTGTAACCCATGTTTTTTTGGGGTATATTCTGAAATGCTAGATTTTGCTATTCAGTGAACAGTTAGTTAATAGATTACTAGTTCACGAATTATCTAAATAAGAAAGTATGGAAATTAACTGAGTCTTCAGACTGACTGTTATTAAAAACTTATTTTTTTACCGTATTTTATTTACAGGATCACTTTATCTTGAACCAGATAAGTTTAGAGGATGGTACCGAGGAGAAGTTTGATCAGGTCATCCCTGACGTACCTCAACCACCTAATGAGTCTACGACTAGATTGTCAATGTCAACGCGGTTTCTCAGCTTGTCTCAACAGCCGAATCTTAGGTGAGACCCAGTGAGCTTCTCATTCAGGAAAAAAAGCTTTAATTTTCTTTTCCATGTTAATTGTTGTAAAACTAACATATTGTAAATGGCATATTAATAACATGGTGTAATTTGCTTCAAATTGTGTAGTATCTATCTTTTACTTTTTATTTATTTTTTATCTTAAAAGAGATCTCTACTGCTGCTGCTATCTTATATATATATATATATATATATATATATATATATATATATATATATATATATATTATTCTGTTTTATATCAGTTGTGAATGTAATGAACTGCCATATTTTTGTTTACGCAGGCACAGCAACAAATCTCAGCCTCCGGTAAGTGGCTTTATGTTTGATTTTTCTGTTTGTTAAATATGTTAGTGTGTAGTAAAAAGTAAAAATGTTATAGGGTTGCTCATAATATTACTCTAATTTTAGGTTACATATTACAGACTCAACACAACCTAATTGGTTGTTATATTTTCATTTTATTCATTATTTTAATAAATCTTATGTACATCTGTAGTATAATTACATGTGTAGTATTTTTGTTTTATTGAAGTCCACACGGTGTTGATTATTATCATAAATTAAATGATATAACAATGCGACGCTATTTTTGTTCAGGTAAATTAATACATTAATACAGTCCAATATTGATTAATAGATTTTGACTCTCACCAATAATTATTTCTACTAAGGGAAGTATGTGTTAATGGCCAGATTTATATTAGATGTGTCTAATACAAGAAAGTTTTGGGGGATATAAACCATTTGCTTCATCATGTTTATACAGTCACGCCATAATATTTTCCCTATAATTTTCTTCAGTGCATGTTTTTTCTGAACATTTTGTATATGTGTCTGAAAGTGATTTTGTTTGTTTATGTACCATAGAAATATAGCATATTATTTTCCTCATAATTCACCATATCTAGCAGTGACATTTAAACATTTACAATTACAGTCAGCAATTGATTAGCCAGCTCTCAATTAATCGTAGATTTCAGTTAATCAGATTATGCACAAAGTATTAAAGAGACACCTCAGTAATGAGGGCTTCAATAAGACAAACTTTTTGTCATCAAAAAGCTTTACCTCATTATAAATTCTTCTATTATCTGACAAACCCAAGTTTCGACTTCAACACACATTAACCATCACACACACACACACATATATATATATATATATATATATATATACAGAGAGAGAGAGAGAGAGAGTATATTGTGTAATATGATATTCATAATTTGACATTAAAAACCTTTTCATAAATTGTCGGTGTATTGACAAAATCTTACAAAGTGTGTCATTGCTAATTATCGCACCAAAGAATAAACACATTATTGATGGCCAGCCAATGAGAATTTTCCTTGGTCAATTATAATCACAGTTTCACACCTATCATTATCTCTTGAAACTATTTGTGGTCAGTTATCACTATGTGCAGTGAGCTGTTGAGTTGTTTGCAAAAGGTTGTGGTTATGTAGGTTATTGTAGAGATGTTATACACATAAATTGAAGATGAGGCATTCTAACCTCAGAAAGTTGGATTATATTTGATTCTACTGTCCAGTCATTGATTTAATCTGACAATATATAATATACAGGATACCCACAGCACAGGAAAAATAGGGACATTTTTTCCTGATGGGAAAACACAGGGAATTTTTTTATTTGCCCCCAAAATACAGGGAAAACACAGGGAATTTTTATGCCTTAATTGCAAATTTATAGCATTAGGGATGGATGGGAGCCACGTTATTAAAAAAAGGTTCATTCAATGTGCAATTTTTGCACACAATGCACAGGTAATGTCTTAAATATGACAGGGAACAATCAGGGAATTTGATTTTTGAAATCCTGTGGGTACCCTGAATATAGCCAACAAGGTCACAATATCAGACCTGCTCTCTACTCATATATATATATATATATATATATATATATACATACATATATATATATATATATATATATATATATGATAAATATTTGTATTAATGATTCTGATATTGGTATCAGGGTACATATATATATATATATATATATATATATATATATATATATATATACACACACACACATACCCTGTCAGTCTAGTTAATCAGTCATTAACTTTACTACAAATTTGACACAAGTGGTAATACTTATAAGATCCCCTTTCTGTCTATAGACACTACAGGATCGAAAACAAATGATGGCACAGGCTGTGATGGAGACCAGGAAAAGACTACAAGCTGTAAGTAATTAGGTTTATCTACTGAATACGATAATACTGAAGCTACCAGTATTAGCATTGTAATAATTTACTTTAAGCACTGTACATGGACAAATTTGGTGCCAACCGTTTGTTTACGATACATGACAAATCTTGACAGTAAGGTACACAGCAGCTTGATGCACAAGAAAGCTTTGACACAAGAAGGTTCATCTTGTCTGTTGATTGGGGTTTATGAGCTATTTTTCTATTTTAATGCTTCACAACTTAGCTGTGTGAATACCAACGGGTGGCTGTTTTTAATAATATCATTTCATTAACTGTCAGAAATAAACTTATAAAAGCACTTGTTTAATAACCCTGCTCCTTGTTCACATACATTCTATACTGTTGACACGGCTCCAGAATAGTGACAAATAATTGCCTAGATGTTATCTGATCCAAAAATAAATAACTAAATGTAGTTTATAAATCACAAATGGGAATCATATCCAGAAAAGGCATTAAATATGTCATGTTTGTAAACTTTTTTTGGTATTTTGGTACTGTTTATCAATCAAAGGATTGATTTGTTTACATATGGAGCTGTAATAATTAATTTATGTATTAGCAACTACTTACCACAAAAATGTGAAAAAAATTATATAAAACAATCCAAATTCAATATAATATGTCTGTCGAAGCTGAAATGAGTTGTCACAGACTGAGTGTTAGTTGATTGCCCGCTCCAGAATTGGTAAACCAGATGTATCAAGTCGTAGTCGTTGGTTTTACTAATTTCGTATGGTGACAATACTTATCGTTGTTGGCTACAACAAATAATTATACGCTAGGCTTGAAATTCCTTTGTATATATTTTGAAAGATGTAATATATAATATTATAATTTTTTGTCTTCAGTTTTGGACATAATTAATTTAAATTTTTTTTTACATAGTCCTCTAACTAATCCGTCCCATCTCTGATCAGTGTTGTCGTGCAGAGTGGGTTAGTTTAATTAAAATACAATATAAGCCTACTGTGTCTGTACTTTGCTGGTATTATATTTCAGGTAATCCATGTTTATCTAGAGCATGGATGGTCAAGGTATGGTGTATTAATGGTTTGTGTAGTTTTCTAAGCTATATCAGTACTACAGTCGTTATCATCTTTGTGTTCAGTTTCACCTCCTTCTGGTATCCGAAGCTATGTCCACTTCAGTTGAATGAGAAGAAAACGTTTTAGTCGTTCTGTCTTTTTGTTGTTACACAGTGTGTTGTCTACATAGACCTGGGTTAAATTGTTATATGGGCCTCTATGTACTTTGATTGGCGTTGCAAGTAATATTGGTTAGTCATGTTCTAACTGGCAACTCATATGGCCTGTAATGCAATGGACGGATTGACAGACATGCGCAAATGAACGTACAGACACACACACACATATTTTAACTTTTCTGTGCCAGTGTTTTATTGCACACTGCTAAAATACACACTTTACTGAATTGTCTCCCAAGAATGCCTGAAATCGGTGGGACTTAAATCCTGTGTTGTCAGATCTTGGATTTTTTGTATGAGAAAGAGTCACCAATTTAATTTCCGGTGTGTTTCCACACTGCCAGAGGAGCATTGACTATGTCTCCTGGATATGTATATACTGTCGAGTGATAAACTTGTGCCGTTATGTCAAAAAGGTTTCAAGTGAACCGGCCCAGCTGTTAGTTGTAAACGATAAAATCATATTGAGAGAGTATTCTGTGTACAGTCATGTCATCATATCATGTCCAGTGTAATGATGTTATAACCACTCTGCTGATCGAGATATGATAATGGTAATAAAAGAAACCACAAGAAATCTAAATGGAGAATAAGAGAAAAATTCAGTTTTTCTTTTTTAAATGAAAAACTGGGACTGATGATCACATATTTGTACCCATTCTGATAGTCGTTCTCGTAAGATTCACAGTAACTCTGTATTGATGCAATGTTGATAAGAGTACAATATTTGTGTATATTTGTAAAAAAAGATGTGCCACAGTCATAAGTACTATAGCTAAACAAAGATGACACGCATTAAGCAAATTTTACATGTAATAATTAAACAAGACAGGTAATAATTAAACACTACAAAAATAAATAATTTTTCTTTAAGTAATCTTTCCAGTTTTATAACAAACAGTAGATGTGGTGTGTTTATAATATATGTGAATCTTTCAGATGTACTGTAGTCATAATGTTATAGCTCAATACACAACTGCTGTATATTATTATTTGTAGTCTGCTAAGAGTGTTTCTTCACTTGTGCTACAATATATAATCATTTCTGTCAGTTTACTATGTTAACTAACACGAAGTCGTATCATATAGAATTAACAATCTGTGCATTTTATAACACCATGTACATAGTTAATTCGTGTTATTATGTGTACATATTATGTATGTATATACGTTGACAGTTAGGATGGCAGGTCAGAGAGACGTGCAGTAATTCCTCAGCGCCGACTGTACCCGAACGAGATCACAGCTCTTCGGCCATTAGTACCTCGTATCAGGTTTGTTTCAGGTGTTATCCGTCGAGTTCTTGTCGGCTCGTTTTGTATCTAGTTTGTACTCTAGTACCAGACGCATGCGGCTGCCAATGATCTCATGATCCAGAAGGCCGATAGATGTTGATGATGGTGGCCTTCTGTTTCATCAGATAACCTCTGACCTCGTAGCTGTGTAGTATTTGTGCTGTTTTTATTTAATGCATCAGCCCTTTTTCTCAGATGTCCTGTCACCTTTGTAGTTTGCAGAACGTCATTTGACACTAATTGTTAATTTGACTCACCTTATCCTACACCTTTCTGCTTTTATATATATATATATATATATATATATATTAGTAACACATAACAGTAGAGTTGGATGTACATACAGTGAGATGGCATCATGTAGTGGCATGTGTGACGTCATCTGAACATAAAACAATAAAACATACTGATTTAATAATTAGCTGTTTAACTATTTATTTTCATGGTGTATCATTCCTTATATATATATATATATATATATATATATATATATATATATATATATATCTAAGAGGAATAACAATTCTTTTTTTTTTACTTATTTTATCCAGTTTAGTTCTTGATGGTGTCAATTTGATTTAAACCGATCTGATCCAGTTCTTTTATAAATAGATGTAACCCTGCTATGGCTTCATAATATAGCACAAGTTACCAGATATTTCAGATATTAATGAATACATTATTACATTGTATCAGAGAAAGTTTGTGCGTGTAAGGTAAACATTATCATACATGGATTCACTTACCATTAAAGAAAATAGTTTTGGCAAACTTTACTACTTGAGATGTTTCTCAAAAACCAAATATTGGAATAGCTGTATTTTACTGCCGTTTGTTTACCAACTGTGTCTTGAACAAATAGCTGCTATCTATCTATCTATCTATCTATATATATATATATATATATATATATATATATATATATATATATATATATATAGACACACACACACACACACAAGAGAGAGAGATAGAGAGAGAGATAGAGAAACACATACATGTATCCTATGCCATTCAGTCTGTTTATGAGTTAAATTGTCAATATATCTTTGATCAATTTTCAATATGAGTGATTTTTCCTGTCTTTGACAAATATTTAAATGTTTAGTTATGGTGAGTAAAGTAAATTTTGCTTTCAGCTGACTGTGCTAATTGTGTGCGAGTTGACCACAAAATGTAGAATTGGTCACCTACATTGAAACCACATTATGTGTACAGAGTGAACTGTGTAAACATAATAAATTAATGGTTTTCTAATTACGAGACATGTCAGAAGTATTCAACTCATAGTTGGTGACCAATCACTCTGGGGATGGATTGGTGCTGCACTTGGAATTTATCCAGCCTTTTACCCTTTACAGCATCCTCATTCACAGCCAAAATGTAATTTTTCTCAATGTGCCTTATATTAAAATATGAAACACGCATTATTTTTAGATGCTGGATGACAATAAGCAGTGTTTTTAGTTCACTGGTGTCGTGGGATTTAGATCAGTTATTAGTAAGCACTGCTTCATGAAGGAGATGCCTCACTAGAGTGGAAGGTGTGTGAAAGCTGACAGATCTACATGTTAGACGTTGGCTGAAATTAATCAATATGTGTAATCTGATATGGAATAATGGCACGTTATGACTCATTGCTGAATCATTGACTGCTGCAGTCGGTATTAATGCCGTCATTGCTACAGTAGGCTGCCATATGAGTTGTTGTTCTGTGCTGGCCGAGAACCTTCGTCTTTAACGAAGGAGACACTCGACGAACTGAGAAACAATCATATAGGCTTTACGGATGCGAGTCTGTTAGAACGATCCAGCTGATTGCCATCGTCATCCGGAAACAGGTCATAGGAGATTGTTATTGTTATTATAGTAGATGATGCTGGCTTGGATCGTTTGCATCTGACAGGTGGGTGTAGCAACTGAATTGAGTCTCAAGAGAAGTACCAAGCATTGGGAGATCGCCGTTTAATAGTAACTGCCTGGTGAAATCCACTTAATAGAAGGGCACGGTCTTGGGATAGTAGTAGTAGTAGCAGTAGTAGTAGTTTATTGATATAATATGTACATATGTCATACATGAGTGAGGAAATTTCATATATTATGTGAGAACACAGTATATCAGCAAATATAAATGTTCATGGGTATAGTCGGGATTATGTCCTGTATAAATTCATTATCAAAAGGCGGTATTCAGCTGTCACAGATAAGTTCATACAGCTGCCAAATAAGAAGTTGTCCATGTACTGGTAATGTTTACTGACAGCGTGGCCAGTATAGCTGTAGTTTGTTAACAAACAGCGAACAAATGCTTTGTGTATTTGTTCCTTATAAGGTTACTCGTGTTTTTGATTCATTGAACAAATATACATTTTCTTCTAGGATTTATTTGTTTTGGCTTACTTCTTTAGCCATGACTTGAACTCATCTGGCCTACAGTATATGGACTGATGGTTTTCATTGTGTATGTTTCACTGGAAATGGCGATATATCGGAGAAAATAAATATTGAAAAAGATCTTTAATTAATAGAGATTTCCGTGATGTATCATGCTCACGGTTTATGGGAAAAGTAAACTGTTGTATTGTCGTGTATTGACATTACTGGTAAAGAGTTTTATTTATTGTTGGATAAGACTTTTGTGTTTGTATTAGCAAGAATTAAATGACCGAATCCACAATTAAAGATTTATAGAAGTCTATATGATCTGTGGTGATTGATTGATTGATTGATTGATTGATTGATTGATTGATTGATTGATTGATTGATTGATTGATTGATTGATTGATTGATTGATTGATTGATTGATTGACAAGCATCAGATCCACATATTAGCATGTTGGAATCAGTAGATGAACCAGACGATTATCACTTAACTGATGTTATTAGTGTAAATTCTATTGAAAAGATAGCACCGAGGCATTAAAAACAAGCCACTAATTAATTGATCATGTAAAAAAAAGTTGTATTGGATTATGTTGCATCTGGTGAAATCAAAATTTCTAGCATGGCAAGAAGCTTTAACGGCTGGGATGATTTTAGTCTGCCAGCTCTGTTGGCTGGAATAGGTTATAGTTGGCCACAGTTTTTTAGCGCTGACTTAACCTGGTGGATGTTTCATCTTTCATGTCACCTCGTTATCGTCCCATTTAGCTGATCTTGTGCTCAAAAGTGGCCATAATACAACCCATCATATTAGTAAAGCTCGGCTGCATAATATAAAGAACCTACCTCAATCAATCAGCGATTTTATTTCCCTCTTTGACAAAACGGTCTACGTTTTCATTTTTGATCTGACATCAATCACTGGATGTTTATGTTACTGCGAACATCCACAAATCACTGGCTTCATGAAGACTGTCATATTTTCATTTAGAATACATTCTAAACTCGTAGATTCTGTAATCCAAGCATCACAGCATTTTCAGCTGTTTTTCGCAATTATTGTGTGCCTCACAGATAGGTTAACTTTGGGGTCAGTACATAGGTATTATTTTTATAGCAATGTGCTTGGAGGGAGGTAACATGAAATCAGTGATAGCGTAAAGTAGTAGAGCTGGTGTGATTATCATATATATATATATATATATATATATATATATATATAACATGCTATCATAGTCACTACTATATAGGCCTGAGTGGTATCAATGTAAAGATTGGATCCGAAAATATTAATTTTGAAACATGTCTTGCAGTATATGACTTCAGATTAATCTCTTGCATGTTTCAAGTGATTACATTGATAACATTATAGTGAATATTAGTGGTTTCTATGGGCTGTGGAATCTATATAAAAACAAAACATAACCCAGCATTTATAATTTAAAAAAATTAATCCTAGTTCGAGATGGTTGATTTTATAGTTAATGAAAAGCTTAAATATTTTTGACCAAACAGTATATTACCTGACTTTGTAACATTGCATGTATGCTGTGCCATAGTGTAGATTTTGCATGTAAATTGTTTCAGGACACTTCATTATTGAGTTGGTTGAACTCGGAATGAGTGGAGCATGTATGGTGTAGTTTAGAACATAAATTTTGGGTGTTTGTCAAACTGGTTCTCGGTATTTGATTGCCTGTTCGATGTCGTTATTTTCATGTTACTAAGTCACTTGTTATATATTCATTCCAATTTCTTATGTATTCGTATTCTACAGCACTGATACTGCAGTACTGAGAACACTGCACTGCAAACCTCATACTTGTGTTTGTGAGATTTGTTTCCTTGGGGAGTCGCCCCCTGGGAGCAACAAGCTCTAAGGCTAGATAACCCAACTACAACAACAACTCCACAGAACTGATAGATGTTTTTTTTTCTTTAAATGTCTTTATAGTTGCATCTTTGGTGTTGCATCATTGGTTATGATGTTGAGTGTTAGATGTAAATTTATATTGTTTTTATTGTTATGCTCCAAGCAATGATACCAATTGTATGACGATGGTGTGTGTGTGTGTGTGTGTGTGTGTGTGTGTGTGTGTGTGGTGTGTGGTGAGAGAGGGGGATAGGGAGGAGAGAGCAGGAGACCAACCTTTCAATAATCAAATGTATTGGTTACATTACGTTTATTTCATGTGTAATACTAATTAAATATCCGTAATCAGGTATTTGTTGTTGTTGTTGTTGTTGTAGGTGCCAAGGGATTCCAGAGTAAAACAAGTGAGCAAAGATCAGATGACCAAAGATTCTCCATACAGTGCAGGTGAGCGTCTTCTCTAATGCGTGACATTTATTTGCCAGTCCTGTCGTACCTGTTCTAAATAATACAACGTCGGTATCCCTTCTGATATGCTCAGAGGTAGACAGAGCCATCGACCGAGTTGTCCCAAAGTGCTACTTCAATCCCCGCTTATTTTGCTACTTGCCTGTGGCATGTGTTATAATGCATTCGTTGAACTTGGTCGCAGCATGTTTTCTGGGTTGATTACCACATCTCGTTGTTAGCTTCATCCTTAATAACTAGCCAATCCAGATATAAATTCGCTTCTCCCATTTGATAGGTCTGAGCAACATTTTGATGTTTGTGTGCACCAGCACCTAACGGTTGAGAAAACAGTGATGACACGCCTTCATTTTATCTTTATTCGTAATACAATCAGTTTCAGTCTCCAGTAAGACATAACCAGTTCAAGATGTTGTGAATTGGAGAGATACTATTCCTTGAAACAGGCATTTTTGGGGCTAGTCACCCTCTGTACCCATTACCTGAGCCCTGTATGGAATGTTACACGTAATTATTTGCCGTTTAAAGACTGCCTCTGGGCTACTAAACAGCAGCGTCTTGTATCGGCAATTCAAGGAGATATGCAAATAGTGTGGGGAAGAATTATGTACCTGATGCGAACTAGTGGACGTACATTACCAATTGACCAAATGATTATTTGGCTGTAAGAGAATGAACCTGAATGTTTGGTTTCTTAGAAGTGAGGAGGAGAGTAAAATTTTAAGCAAAATGATGCAGATGTAGAGCTGTCTGCTGGAACTGCATAAATAATTATTAACTGTTGGATGTTCGCTAGACATATACACAAATAGTATAAATAATGATGAAGTGTTATATACTGTCTGGATGTGTACATGAACTACCATAAATAATTAACTGTTAGTGTTAGTATGCTCTCTGGATGTTCACACAAGCAAAACTCTGGATGTATACAAATTAGTTAATTGTATATATATATATATATATATATATATATATATATATATATATTTGTTGTTTTTATGTTTGTGTTGACCACTTGTAATAATAGTAATGATGTACAGAAAGACTAATTTTCCTTTAACCCTTTCGTGCTGACCAGAATTAAGTATAAATAATAAAAAGAAGGTAGAGTCAGTTTACAGGTGTCTGTTAATCAGACGTTATTGTCATGACATTGTGATTATCATACAGGTAACTTGGAATCTAATCCGTCACTGCCCAGAGCGATTCGTGGAAAGATGAATTCTCATTTGGAACTAGTCATGTTTGTGGCGTCATATATCTGTTGTTGACCAAAACGTCTGGTGGCTTTGTTGTCTAATCTCAACTCACTGTGTCCTCCTGTGTGACTAGAACATTAGAAGCAGATGACAATGAATGACCTTTTTGTACTAGCATGTGTCATTTTACCCTACATTCTCACTCTGTTGGTGACAAACATGTACGGACATTTATTGATTTATTCACAACAGTCGGATAGGATATTTAGCTGACGCTTATCATGTAATGACAGTCATATAGTATTTTGGGGGGTTTTCTTCGTCCTGTCGGGGCTCTTGTCACATCAACACGTTGACGATCTCGTTGTCTTAGACAGCAATTTCACATTTGACAATTCATAAAAAAAGCCTTTGTTCAGCAGTAGCTTCACTACTAGGATTGTGATTAATATCCAGTTCCAACCATTCAATTTTCCTTCTGTGTCCACAAAAAGAGTTCTAAATTACTTGATTTAAGCTGGGTAATTAATTATTCATGCACAGATGCAAATTTCTTGTTTTCAACATGTTTATGAAATAGTTCGCATTATTAGTCATAATAAAATCGGTGCCTTAATTAATTAGACAAGAAGTTGATGACATCGGTGTCATTGGGTGTTTTGGCCTTCTAAAATATTGACAGTATTAGTCATAATAATAACTCGGTGAAACACTCGAACGGTGATGTTGGGGCTTAGAAAAACTGATGTACGAAGCTGTTGGTCATTTGAAGGTGTCATCCTAGTTAAACTTCTATCTGAGGTAGCATTATTCAGGTGTACAAAGAAGTGTTTTCTAAATGAAACTTAATTAACTTGTAACAATCCTTTTGCAACTACACTAAAATTATGTTTTGATGTAACTTGTTTTCAATGTGATAAATTAAGAATATTTTTCCCCCAATTTTAAAGTGACATTTGAATTCTTGCCATTATCAGATCGTAATAAACTTACTAACAAATTTTATGTGCTTGCTGAATTAAGCTGGTTATGTTGTTTGCTAGAAGTGATTAACCGCGCACAGAATATTTATGTATTGTTATGATGGAGACAGTCACCTTTCTATCATTCAACATAAACTGGAGCTAGCCTGTGTTTGTCTCATTACCGCACGAATGCCTCAAGGTAAAGAAAAGCTGCAGCTTTCACCGGGTGGCAGCATCGCAGACAGGTACTCTAGGTGGCAGAAGAGAGCGCAGTCTCCATCTCTGGCTGCCAACGTCCACAGGTGGAACTCAATGTTCGATGTAGCCAGCCGCAGTCAGTCACCGAACAAGAAATCGGACGGAGCCGGCTCCGCATACAGGAGAAATCGTTCTCGTACTCCCATCATTTTGGCGACTAGCCGAAGGAGTACCTCTCCAAGGCTCCAGTCTGAACACCTTGGTTGCCGTGGTAATGCATGTTCGACATGCCTCAGTGCACTGTTTAGTCAGAAGCATATGTATCAGCTGCTGATATATTTATTTAGTTAGTGATGACACTGCTTCCTTGTGGCTTCTCATGACTTATTCGTATTTCATGCTGAGTGCGTTTTCACCCGCTTACGGCTTAACTAATCTGTTCTTCTGTTGATTGCTCATGTAGTATCCAACAATAACACATTAATTTCTCACAAAAATTAAACTATGACAATTAAAATATATATATATATATATATATATATATACATATAGCTATTGTGATCATTTTATATCTTCATCTCTAATTTACAATATATGATCGATTAAATGCCTAGTAGTAAGGTCTCAAGTGATTAATTGATTACCATATATACCTGTGTATAAGGCGAGGTTTTAATTCCTGCCGGAGAGCAGTTTTTCACTACTCGTCTTATACACGAGTCAGTCGAGATTGACATTTGATGCAATGCGAATTTATTGTCTGATACATGTGAACAAATATGTAGTAAATAGTATTTTCACACATACACAAATAAATAACAAGAACCAAATATTCACTTTTATTGATGACAGATGATCCATGTCAGCAGCCATTTAATTTTTACAATTGACATTAACCAGAACAGTTTTCCTTAACTGCTCAAACTAGTAAACTAGTCTGGCGGAAAGCTTTCAAGTCTGCTTCATCTTATATTTGAGTTAGGCCATTCCAAATGATATTGACTAATATATTAAGTAATTAACCTTGTCTTATTTATGGGATCGCCTTATACACAGGTATATATGGTACATACCTGAATCTAGTTTAAACAAGAATATATTTAGAAGTGAGCTTTGACAAGTGTTCAGTCTGTGCTTGTAAATCATCAGTTACTCAGCAAGCAAGAATTTTGAAATGACTCCATATTAATTATGTATTTTCGCAAAAGGAATAACTACATAGGCTTTCTTTTTAAGAGATTCTAAATAAATAAGAATCCAGATATTTTTTATTCTTGGTATAGTACTAACAACAACGGTAATTAAAAATCTTTTGTATGGTGTGTGTGTGTGTGTGTGTGTGTGTGTGTGTGTGTGTGTGTGTGTGTGTGTGAGAGAGAGAGAGAGAGAGAGAGAGAGAGAACCTGGAAGATGATTTACAAATAATGTAATATTAGTGTGAATTTCACCAAAACTAAATGCTCGGGTTGGTTTGCTTGAGTATAACACAAACAATTTGAGGCCAGCCCCCTTTTTTCTCACACTAAAAGCTTGTTTCCCTCGGTTGTTAATAGGGTTCTTCATCGGCATTAACTCTGTCATTTAACAAACTTTGCGTGTTCCAGCACAGAGATCACCACATCTCTCAATATTTACTGTCAATCAACAGTATATATTGTATGCCTCTGCTTACTTATACATAACAAACACTACCAACTGTTGTGTATCCGGCTAATCCTCTATGTCTACTCATTGTGTTTATCATCGTCCTTAGTAGATTAATACAGGTTTAACTATAAGCAGCCATACTTTTGTAGTTACTGCTGTCAGGTATCAGTGTATGTATTTGTGCATATATATTTTGACTGTATGCTAGGCAACGTTAGCATAAAGTTTGCTGACTGTGTGTTTGTGTGTGTGTGTGTGTGTGTGTGTGTGTGTGAGTGTGTGTGTGTGTGTGTATTTGTTTGTTATGTAATCGTAAATATTTAGATATTATCATTATTTTAGGCAGTATCTTGTATCATTTGTTTGCTCTTTCCTGTCCATTTGTCTGTATATGTATTTTATCATTGTGTGAAATCAATGTGTTTTTTCTTCTCGCCATAAATTAGTTACATGACTAAAGATGGTTGACTGTCAAAAATTGGTTATGATGGAGCATATTTTATTTAAAGTGGATTTTTTTTGTATAACACGAAGGCTAGTACTTGAACTAATGGCTACCACTTGTTTCGCCTCAGTTTCAACCAGTCTAACTCGGAGCCACTCTCAACACGAAGTCCACTCTGACAGCCATGACAGTACATCCACAGACAACAGCACCGACCTGACGTTTACGGAGAGCAACGCCGATGTGACGGCCACCACAACCACTGGTGATAAGAATAAAGCTGTGGGACGAAAGGGACACTCCTATCAGTCAGCGACGAAGAGTTCAAAGGCAAAAAGTCGATTTTCCACAGGTAACGTCAAGGATCTTAGTGGTGCCGGCATTGGTAGTAGTAGCAGGAAATCTTTCGGCTCAAAGGCACTTAGTGCTGGACTGAAAAACAAGTTCAAGTCCACGCCCGACTTGATGACCATCGGAGACACAAACAAGGAGAATGATGGCCTGTCATCGTCGAAAACGACAGAAGACCTGAGTGATGGAGAACATTTGGCAGAGAAAGATGACCAATTTCTGCACACCACCCAAGCTCAGTGTAACTGGAAGAGCCCTTTGCTCTCTGCCGTGGCCACCAGCTGTCAAGGTTCCGCATCGCCAACGCTATCCTCATCCAGTGGTTATATGTCGGCTACCTCTAGTGTGACATCCAAAGCTGGCCCGGCAGTGCCCGGTACCCAACCAGCAACTACCACCAGCATGGCATCGATATCCAGCATGGTCTCAGTTGATGATGGCGATGCCGGCTTAATGCCACCACCACCCACCACTAACGTGGTGACTTCAAGACATGCTAAATCTGGAGGACAGTCCAACGGTCGGAGATCAACGATGACTGATTTGACCCTGCAGCAGGCCAAGCAGATATTGTTGGGACATCCAGTGACATCGGATGCCGCACCAAACAGCTCGTCATCAGTGAGACGGAGAAGCACAGCTAACGAGGGCACACCAAGCATGTTGACTAAACAACGTCCCCACAGCGCGCTGAGTGGAATGATGACGGCCACGACACCCGGTCCCACGACAGGCAGTGCTCTATCTTCTCAACTCGAAGTGAAGCCGATGCCCAGAACGATGCCGACGGCCATCTCCACATCGTCATTCCGCATGATGTTGAATTCAGCGACTTTAAAGAGTGGTGCCGCTGTTGGTACAACAGCTTCTAGGGACAGCATGACCGTCGGTCATAATGACTATCTGGATGATCTGCCAGAGAAGGATACCGACAGCTCAACGAGTTCCACCAAACTCAGCGACGAACCAGTGTCCATGCAGAATAAAACCGATCTCACAGCTACGGCAGCCACAGTGATTTCAACCATTGGGACTCAAAAAAGTCCTGTTGGCATCTCACAGTCATCAGTCCTCCAGTCTAAGCCAGGTGAGTGGGATACTAAGGCAAAATATGAGGTGAAACTTACCAGTAGCCAAGAAGTGAGGAGTCGGTTGACGACCAGTAGAGTTGTTGGCATGTCTCAGAGTGATACACTGAACCTGGTGTGTATGTCCGATGTTGTTCCTGGTGTAAAACATGATTTACCTCAAGGAAGAAGTGAAATGAGAAAGGATGAGGTTAAAATGGAGGATGATGACTCAGTGACAAACTCGTCAAAGGGGGTGGTTGATGTCACTCCTCCTAAGTGTACAGAGTCCAGTAATGTTGGACTGGCACGTCATCGTACTCCGCATGTGTACAATCGCACATGTATGTCTCCTGCTAGACAGGTCATTAACACGAACGTTGGCATGCAGGGACACGGGATGGCTTCAGCCATCAGACCACCATCAATACCAGCACCACTCGTACCACCTAGAGAGCTGGCTAGCCACTCTGGTAGTGTGGTATCACCACAGAGAACATTAGTACAAGTGAACCGGGATAGACAGCAGGTGACGCCACCAAGATTGGTAAACCACGATGCTGCACCAACAACAAGAATACCAGCACTCGGTGAACAGGAATTGAGGCAGTCATCTGCCTTTTTGTCAGGGTCAAACATTTTGGATCCTGAAGCAAATATTTTTAGTCCAGGTGGTGATGAACCCGGTGATGATCCTGATCTGGAGGTAAAACGACCTGACAAAACACAGTCAAGTCCACCTGCATCATTAATAGCAGATGTAACGAAAGATGTCACTCCAAGGTGAGCATGCATGCACACGCACATACATAAACAGACATCATACTTAAAAGAAGTGCTTCCTTTTAGCTTTTATTGAAGCTTAATTCTTTTAAATCGAGAAAATAATACTCACAGAAATAATGTAATAAAATACTTAATAAATAAAATTATAATAACATTCTTGGATTGTTGATTGGAAATCTTGTTGAATGAGCTTAATCTAATATCTGTCTTCGAATCCAAATCATTATTTGCCATCTGTTTTACAGCTGTGTCATATTGACCACACCAAGCACCTCACAGGGCGGTCCAGGTAAGTGTTCATAGATGTCTTCCTTTCTATAATCACAAACTACATCTAGACACTCATCTGTATGTAATGTAATAAAAATTAGTGGCCACTATCATCATAGATTGGTATGAACAGTGTGCTAGTAAACTACAGAATTAAATCACATTTCTTGGGTTTGTGAGGTTAAACAAATCAGCAGGAATTCTGATGGCACATTGATTAGTATACTGCTCTACAAAACTTTATATTTTGGGTTCGAATCTGGCTCATAGCTGCCATTATAGGAGGAAAGGGTTACTCAAACACATAGCCATCGTGTCCCGCTAGGTACTTGTTTTTTATGGATGAGTGAACCAGTCGCCACATGATGGCATCGCAGCTTGCGGAGCCTCAAACCCGCGATCATTCGACTACGAGCCTTATGCTCTAACTAACTGTGCTGTCACGGATCGACAGTGATGGAAGTTTATAATGTGGGCCCTGTGGCCTAGCAGGTTAGGTGTTTGGACTACTCTTTCACAGTCATTGTGCATGTGAGATCGGAGCGAGGATTGAATTCCAACCATTGCACTGTATTACTATTATCAGGTGTTTGTCATCCCACCAAGCAACTGGCAAGGTTTTCTCCCCCAAATAGGCGATTTGGAATTTGAATTATTATTATTACTATATTACTTCTGTGAGATGTTGTTTTACTTATAGCCGATGTTATACTTCTTATAAACAGGAAGCCACAGTGGGAGTGTAGTTGGAGATTTCAATCTCGCATTTCACAGGATATTGGCTGCTTATAATGCAGTAAGTGTTCATGATTTTACATTTTCTTCATAGAAATGCCAGTATTTAATAGCACAGCATTAAGTGTTCCAAGATATTGACTGGTTTCAAGGAGCTAAGAGGATGTGTGTATGTGTGTGTGTGTGATATCGGCATGAGAATACCATCTTTGTTCTTTAGGCGAGTCAAGAAGCAGGAAGCAGTAGTGATTCAGAGGAGGTGAAGGCTCTCAGGGAAACACTGGAACAAGCGCAATCTGATCTCATCAAGGTACTGGGTCCACCACAGCCGGATTTTACTCCTTACCTGTCGCAGAAAGATCAAAACACCACCCCCCCTTCAACACTGACCAATCGGAGTACTGGCCCTCTCCGGCTCCGGTCAGATTTGGCCAACACAGAAATATTGAACATGTTGGATTACTATTCAGTACATCTTAGTCACTTGTTCAAACAAAAACTTGACAAGTCAGAAGGCAAGGAATAAAGAGCAGACAATTCTCAGGGGTCAGCAATCCAGATCCAGTTGGTAAATACCATCCTTGTCCAACTCCATTTCTCCTTAAATGTGCGGTATCAGCAATAAAGAAACATGCCGACCAAATATAGCTTGTTGTGATTGACAACTTTCGAAAATTTCATAGAATATTATTTTATCTAAAAAATGGTTGTGGTGAGAATTTCACATCTATTTGTTGATGGCATAACTATTTTCTGAAGAGATTGAATTAAAATTACTATACATAGAATGTGAAGCACGTGTTTGATGTTTTCCAATAAAATTTACGCGTAACATCTTGCCGTAAAGCAGACTTTACTAATGTTAAAGTTAGCATTATATTTTGTTTAGAATGGGTTATAGGGTGTCATTGTTTTAAGGTTTTGAAAGACTTGCACATATTCCTACAAATCGGCACAAGTTTTATGATATGGATTGCAAACCTGTTTGCAAAACAATTTATAAAGCCTCGGTATTATTGACTGTGAACTGTTGTTATCGGTATTTACACGGTTTTGTCGGTGTGAAGTTATTTATTCAGTATGATGATACTATTTTCCATGAAGAGATGCCTTCTGACTGAAGCTGTTATCTATTATGTTAATAGTACATGATAAAGATCATGTTGGATGATTGCATCTTGCATTCCATTGCATTTGATAAGTTATGCGTGTGCAGTTAAGTTTTGTAGCGATTGTTCTATGTAAGTAACAGAATTGTTGTATCCAGGTGATGTGAACCGTAACAAAGTAATAAGCATTGTGTGAAGTTTATCCAAGGTAGATTCGTGAAATGGTGAAACTACCAAGTCTGTGTTCAGCCGTCTTTGTTTACAGCGAGCTTAAACATTTTTGTCTGTTCGAGTTCCACGGTCAGAGTGTTTAATGTGGTCCACGTTAAATCTGCTATGTAGATGGTCAATACTCGAGCTGAGAATTATTAGAATACTCAGTAATGCCCACGCATCGAAGTTTTTCAGCTACGCAGAGATGCTTTAGGTCTGATCAGCCACCATAACTAAAATTCGTTCCATGTCATTCTTCACAAACATATAAAAGGTGCTGCACAATTTTGTTATTCGATGTCGATGTTCTGACTGTAGTTTTAAAGCTAGAGAATGTGCTTATTTATTGAAGCAGGTATGAGCTTTCACGTGTCAGTATGAATACAAATGGTGTAAATATATTTTTGCTAAATTCAGTGTGCAGGTATATTCACTTTGTCAGCCGTCGGCCATTTTTTGCTCAATCGCGGTGAAGACTTGCCTCGTTTTCCAGGTTTTGTTCGTGTACTTGTTGACAGTTGGTGGTGTTACTTCTGTGAGTAATATCTGTTTGCATCGATGTCAGCTCTAACGTTTATATGTGTTATGCTAATGTAATGTCTGTTGCGTGCACTGTAATGGAATTGGTACGAAATAAATAGTCTTCCCTGCTCACAAAAATAGTCTGTTCATCAGTGTGTATGTGTGTTTGTGCATTAAATTTAAAAGGAAATTAGATAACTCATAAGAGTGAGCTGTGATCTAATCGTTGAAGTCATCCAGTCAGTAAGTTAGCTGGCAGGGAAACTTTAGCCGAGTTACTGTGTTCATTTCATAACACACACAGACAGACAGACCCTTTTTTGGAATGATAAGTGGGACCTGTGGATCTTTTGCTATTCATTAAAGTTTTCTGTTCTGACAAGATTGTAGTCTAGTATTATTGTTTTTATGCCTTATTTATAGATGCAATTGCAAATAACCAAATTTAATCCAATTAATTCTCTACTGTTCTTTTAGGAAAATAATAACAACATATTACACTACATAAACATCTCCCAGTGGATGCATATAACTTTTGTTATCTAGCCTTGCTTCCAGTTGGAAAGATTTCGGACTCCCGAGTTTTCATTTTAGAAGTGCGACTTAAGGTGAAGTCGTAAGTGCTTCTTTTCTCTGATATTTTCATCATCAAAGAATATATTTGACAAAGTAAATTATCTTGGCCGACGTTTTCTATTTTCATAAAAGTAACCCTTGAATAAAAGTTTCATATTATCCAAACTTCATGTAGGGCACTGCTAGAGCCCTGTAATTAGAGCACAGCCCCTCCCAAGGCTCCATGTCGGGCTAGGGTTTCAATTCCATCGTTTTCCCTTGGGCTTTGGATTCCAAGTGTGATTAGCACCGATATTAAACTGATCACTCGCTCCAACCTTCAATGTGTGTGGTGACACAAGTCTAAAACAGTGATTGTCAGTACATTTCAATGTATTGAAAGTTTATAATCACTCTGCCATGACGGGGAAGTTCTATACGTCCGACCATTTTCATAATTCGTTTAAATAATAATATTTATGATATCATAGTGGTAACTGGGCTTCATTGTTTATACTCTGAAGTAGAGAATAAAGCAGATCAAATTATGGCCGTCTAAATTACCTCGTTTTTCACAAGTCCGGAATGGTTCAGTAATTGTCAGTGATAATTAAACTCTGCATTAAATCTAATCCTTTAAACTGTCCTTCGTATACAGAGTGAAGACATTATCTAGCAATACATATAATTACTATGTGAGACTAAGAGAAAAGTGCATTAAATTTACAGTATTTCATTTGCATGGGACAATGAATACACACACCTTCCACTGCAATTAATATTATGATGTCAATTAATTGCATCAGATTTTATAGATGCATGAATAATTAATTTTTTTAGCAATCACACCTGGTACATATGTCAAACCCAGGTAGCACTAGTAACTGAACTCTGACCTGGAAATTTGGTAGTAATCTGTTAGATTATTAACAGACAAAGGGGGTTAAACTTAAACTGAGTTATGAAAACAAACAAAACACAAATTAGCATCAACTAGTGTAAATGCATGTTTATATAGCGCCAGAACCAGGTAACCCTGTTGTAAGGCACTGTACAGTATTATTATCCCTGACTCAGACCTGTTTCCACCCAACACACATCTCAACTTCCAAGGGAGCATACAACGCGTTCGCACACAAACGAGGTTCAGCTTACTGAGTGCTTGAATATATATCATGTAAACATATATGTCTGACTTATAAAACATATGAACAAACATCCCACTGGCAAAATAAGAATCAGTAGTGTTACACAGTTTATTACCCTATATAGCCAAGAAGCAACTAAATAAAACAGTGGGGGGGGGGCAGTTTTATATAAAATAATTGTACAATCATGTCACTAGCATAATCAATGTTTACCTCAACAAATCGGTATTATAGGGCAACAACCTAATTATTATTAAGTCATTTACACACATTTTGAAAAATACAGATGATGCTTGTATTCTGAACTTGTCATTAACTTATTTGAACTTCACTTATGAAATAAACTATTTACTGACACTTCATCGTGGCATAATCTTAGGTTTGTATTATAGGTTCAATACAAATAACATGGATACGATTTATGTTACAAATTTCAGCTGAAAGAATATAGCAACAGACCCAAAAG
Organism: Paralvinella palmiformis; assembly: GCA_025642065.1. NCBI lineage: Eukaryota > Metazoa > Annelida > Polychaeta > Terebellida > Alvinellidae > Paralvinella > Paralvinella palmiformis. Next base: position 338,069 of record JAODUP010000561.1, read on the forward strand.
ACACAATAAATGAATATTTACAGGTAAATGCATAATACATGTTTTATGGCAACTTGTATGATAACATTTTGTAGACCAAGTATCTTAACAGATCAGATGATGTATGCGGCAAGCCAATACATATTGTGATGCTTTTTTCGAGTTTTTCATGCTAGTGAACGCTGTGTTCCAGTACACCTTGTCTTATTAAATGTTCACATTCCGATCTCAACAGAAAATGCTGGAAATGAACAAGTTAGATATTTACGGTAGGAAGATCAAAGTATTTAAGCTTGCAAATACTTTTAATTAATTATCTACACTTTCATATCCATTAAGATTATTAATGCAAATTTTTATTAATTCACTTCAAACAAATCTGCATTAAACTTATTTAATAAAGAAACATTCACGGACCTGGCTGTTCTTTTTAAGTAGTATCACTCCACCATCCTGAGTCTCAAACTCACCATGATCCATTAAACAACGGACCTGGAAATATATGAAGAACAACAAATTCAGTTCCAAAATATAGGAATAAATATATAAAAAGTGAAACACTGGAAGTAAAACAAATTAATCACAACAGTAATACTGGTATTTGATTTTCACAAAACACATACGGCCAACACGTTCTATATTCCCATAGTAAACATAATAATACTAACAGATAAATATCATTGGAAAGCCAGGAGTAAACAAATTGGTATAGACACCATAAAATTAATTGAGAAACAAAAGTACCCAAACCAAATGTGGTCAACACAAAATTTCAGTGCATTAATTTATCATGGATGTTAAACAACAAAAAATCCTTAAAAGAATTTTTTTTAAAACTGTTATTAGAGTGGCACACACATGACACAAAACAGTTTGAACGACATAAAAAAAATTACACATAGAGCATGTTTTTATTAAACTAAACTTTTAGACTTCACATGTAAAGCTATCACACACCTCGATATACAGTGATTTGGGAGGTTTCAGATCCTGGGTCAAATCCAAGCCACCTTCGGCTCGTACAGATCGCATGTAGGTAGCTAGACATTTTGTATACTTAATAAACCACTGGACCTAAAAATAATAATGATTAATTTATTATTATACAGTGTTATACAACAGTAAAAGTATTCATCCATAAGTAAATATGAAGTTCACAATTATCAGAGGAAAATATAATAAAATATAATGTACTTTACTGAAACCTTCCCAAATTAAAACTGAGTTATGAGTACGTTCCTTTGCACACACACAGCAATACAAAACTATGTTATGTTATATTAAAGATAAAGAACTTTGCAAATAATACTGAGACAAATCAAAACCACCCTGACACACTGAAAGCATCAAAAAGCAAAAGGGGAAAGTTCGTTCATTAAAAAAGTCTAATCTGGCAATAATTTATAACATATATCCAGGTTCAATTTTAGTCCTTTCAAAATAAAATACTGTTACTGTATTCCAAAACACACATCCTTACAGTAATAAGAATAAAAATGTTCTAATACATCATGAGGAACCTTATTTGTACCCTGGCCCAACCTTCAGGCACAATGAACCAATAAAAACGTTGTCACAATAATACCAAAGTCAATGAGATGAGCATACATTGAAGATAAGATGGGTTTCAAACAAAGTACCATTCTAACCTTGGATAGGGAATCCTATGGTTAAATTACTGCGATGGACAAACTACTGTCTTAAATCAAATTCTCAGCATACCTCGATTCAACACCATTGAATAAGCTTCATGATCTGTAATTCTATGCGCCAATGCACACACAGACATTAAGACACCAATACACACACTGATCCATACACAATTTGGAAAAATACTGATTAATTAGAATCAGCAAAGTAATGCGAAAATGTGTGTAAACTTTAGTTTTATGAAGCTTAACGGTTTTTTTAAATTATATGGACAAGACCTAAAGTGTACACAACACAGACTTTCTTGTCATCACCTAACCCAATAATAAAACATTAATTTACAAACTACATTAAATACACTGTATGACCTTGGTTTAGTTGCTCCTGCAGGTTTGGATTTTAGTATTTGTCCTCCATATTCTTCTGGTTTTCATAAGAAATGATCAAAATGAGTGAACGACAAATGACAATTTTGTTCCACACTCACTCATTGACTCACTCACTCTGGTCTAACTGACATTATAAGAAGGGTTGATTCATTGATAAAAAGTGGCACCCAGATGACTCGGGACTGTCAATTGTAACATATGAAGTGATGCACATCCTGGTCTGCTTTTGTTGCCTTAAGAGGAGCGCACAAACGATATTTTAAACTCTCAACAAATATTAGTTGTCCAAACCAACCTCCTGTTCTGCCAGGTTATATTTTATGTCGGCTGGTAGCACACTACCAAACTCCCACCTCATCTGGGCAATCTTCTGGAGACGATTGTAACTGTTGACGACAACAACAAAAAAAAACACATAATTTTCTTTGCCAATAATTCTTATTTGTGGACAATAATTAATCAAATAAATTTATAAAATCAGAAATGAACAGCATGTCAAGTTTCTAACACAAGACCGATGACAGACAGAAACAGGAGAGGAAATGGAACACACTCATACAGACACAAACAGTTGAAAGAGGGAGAGAGGACTCACACATAGGCCAGTACACAACGTTTATTTCTCTCCAATGCTGCATGCCTCATTCTAATACCAGGGAACATCTCGGCCTGAGCTCCATCTAATGCTTTCTCACTAAAATAGGAAAAGGGGGTAATTCATCACAAATTTAATCTTTCTAATCTAAAAGCAGCAAGGTGACAGAGACAATACTGTGCATAGCAACCAATGCATGATCGGGATAAATTTTACAACTGAAAATTAGATACTCAAGTAATGCTTTGGTATTTTATTCTTCTCATACAAAGACAAAACATAAATATTTTGTTAAATTTATATTTATCATTATTAATCATAGCTAATGAATAAACTTATTGTCCTGAGAATCTTACAATACTCTGTGCGGCAATACTATTAAAGTAGAACTCACACATCTTGTTGGTTTTGTTCAAACAGAGCTCTCATTTCTTCAAAAACCTGTCTTACACAATCATCCTGAAAGTAAAAAATCAACACAAAATAAGCCTGGTACCAGACATGGGGTCAATTCCACTCAATATCATTTGGTCAATTCCAAATCAAATTTATCAATTTCAATTCCGTTTTTTACCAACACTTTTTACCTACTACTCTTTACTATGAGTAGGTACTCCAAGTACCTACTTGGATTACCTACTCTGAGTGGTTTAGATTACAAGTAGGATTGTCATGGAAGAAATATTTCTGAATTAAGTTAAATTAATTTGTAGATTTAATTTTTTGGTAGGAAACTTCAATTCCAATTTTATCAATTCCATTTTTTTAAATAATCAATTCCAATTCCGCAATTGTAAAATAGTTGTTTAGGTGGTAATGGTCACACAAAGGTAGCCCAGAATGGGAATATCAATTTAAGGTAACCTGTCATAAAATAAGTGATTTGCCATTGATAAACAGACGTTGTATTTAATCCATTTGCCCATGATGTATAGAGAATATATGTAATCTTTTCCATTTTGATCAAACCAAGTTTGTGAAGATTTTCATCAATTAATGGCAAACAAAAAGTCTAAATGATATCTACATTTATATTATTCCAGAGTCTTTTATGAGAAATACCGATGTGATCCATGGTAGATATCTATAGTATTACTGATTCTAACCAATAAAATGGGTAAAGAAGAAATGTACATCATATTTCTACATAAAATTAACCAAATGAGTCAAATTCATGGCAGCTGATGGCTCCTGTGGTCATCATTTCACATCGGAATCTTGTCTTTTAAATACTTTTCACTGTTCCCATGGTTCACAAGCACGTTGTTCGATGATGTTTCTTTTGCTATTTCATGTATTCAAAATTTTTATATCACCTAAAAATACTGCCAGGAAAAGTGAAGATTTTTAGGTCATCTTAATGGACAGTACTACCAGAAATCGTGATATTTTAGGCCTAAAATATGACTTCAGCTTAATGGCTGGGACAACATATAATTTTGCTAGATAATACAGAAAATTTTGAAATAACAGCACAACATTTTGTTACCAGATAGTTGCTAAATGGGCAGGCAGTCTTAAAACCATACTGGTTGCAAAACGGCAACGTTTGTCAAGATGGTGCATAAGAATACCAATAGTCGAATAGATGATAGTAGCACGCAATATCCAAGTTTGGAGTTTATACTTATTAGGAAGAAAGGACTTTGTATTCATGTTTCACATTAATAAACAAAGTCCAATAAGAAGATGATGATGATGATGATTGATGTTTTATGGCCACTTTTGTGCACAAGGCAGGCTAAATCAGTAAATCATTTTAGTAATTGGACCGACAAAATCTAATAAGAAAAAAGGACGTTGCATAGCCAAGCATCGGAAACCTGTTCGCTGCCGCTAAAGGTCCGAGCACTCAATGCGTATGCGCCAAATATTAGTTTTCCTGGTGCTCGGATGTGGAGCAGGAAGTCGAGCATTGAAATGACTGACCTGAAAAGTTGTCTTTCAGGTCACTGGTTGGAACTATGTATGCTGGTGGTAAAGAGCCAAGGACTGAGCACTATTTTGGCTTGTTTTAGATGCTCGGACGAGGATATAAAGATCTGAGTACTTGGCAGCAACCACATTTCCTGCAGTAAATCATGCATAAAATTAATAAACCCCCTATAAGACGGCCTGGGGTATCGATTCCCCTCGGTGCTATCGGGAGCCAGCGCATGCGTATTGAGTGCTCAGACCTTTAGCGACAGCGAACAGGTTTCCAATGATCGGCTATGCAACCACTTCAAAGAAAAAATGCATGCAGTAACAAAATCCAATAAGAAAAAATGCATGGTAATCCTGAATGTTTATCGAAAAAACGATTGTAATTAACGCTTATATTTACTTAGATCTTTTTATATTTACTTTGATCTACTCATCTAGAGTCTAGATCTATTTGTTTTGACATTTGTCAGACAAAATAAAATATTGAAATCAATTAAGAGATGATGTCAGATATGATACTGACATAGACTTATGTGTATAGTCATAGATACTGAGACAGTGATAGTCACATGACACATTACATGATTACATATGATACTTTACATAGATAGTGACATATCATAGGAATAGATCTACTATGTACACAAACAAACGTCTGCACCGCCAAGCTGGGATTAAAATCATACATTATATGTTGGCAAAACTCCAGTGTTTGTTCTTTTCAATTCCTTAATAAGTTCTAATGCCTTTTCTCCAAACATTTTCTTTTGTAAAGTTTTAATTCTCCCGCCAAACCAACATGCGGGCGTAGTAAAAAATACCCCGTTTTAGACCTCGCGATCATTCTCTATGTGTCTTACGGTTCCCACTTATTTCGGTTACTTCGCTTATATATCTCGTAACTTCATCCCCACATAATTAAGGAACTACGACACGTTTATCACCCTAAATACTGTGATTAGTTGGAAGAGTCATTTACGATTAGCCTTGTGTGACTGACTTGTCGTACTACTTATTTATTTAAGTTCCCGATCAAATAAACAGAAACAAATGCCATGAAAACCCAATCGGACATTTCAGCAATTGTATATCTTTTGTAAAGGTTACGAGAGTGTGAAAACGCTCTCAATAATTCACTAGTTCGCGTAGTTGTAGATGATTGTGTATTTATTTATTTTTAATTTTCAAGGATACTCAACTGACTTTATAATCTATAGAGAATTTTATACAAAATGAACACCTTCAGCTGGCTAATGTTAGAATCGCCATCGATTGATTTATTTATTTTATATATTCCAAACCATACACGTACAATGATTATAATAGATATAATAGTAGAATGTATATATCACAAATAATATGTACAAATAATAAAGAAAAGGTTGACACTAAAAGTCAATGGTAGAATACCATAAACTTATTTCCATAGTGGACCTATCGACACACCATTATCAATTCCACCTGTCCCCCCCCCAGTATATGGTTAAATGTATTAGTTATGAAGAGTGATGATGTCGGAAAAAAACTGGTCATCGCCTGTCCGTCTGACGTCAGTGAGTTGTCTTCTGGCCAGCTTCAGATCCGCCAAAAACAACAATACCCGGATGTTATTCCTCAACATTTTCGACGAATTAGTCTATAAATAGATTTCGATATCTATCATCGTATCATAGTTTCGTCCAAACAGGACAGTTCAAAGGTGTAGTGATTCATTTATATCCCTTGGCGCTTGGATGTTAATTACTACACTGTACCATGTTGTTTTTCTCCTCGACCATGTTCGTCCCAGATGTGAAGAGTTTTCGAGAAGAAACTGCCAGCAGTACGAGGCCTATACTCCAATTTGCCGTTAATTAATTATCCTGACACCCCCTGACCTGCGAGCTTATTATCTTACGTGTAGGTTATTTGTCGTAGTTGTTGTTGTCAGTTAGTCAATCAATCACTCAATCAATCAGTCAATCAGTATAACCCATAACAAAACATCGGCACAACTGATCATTTAGCATAGCCTCAGATCTTTAACAAAATGTATACATATGATACAATAACTGATCTATACATTATACATAGACATATATATTCAGACATGTCATATATGGATGTTTCAGTAATATTGTATAAGAGAAAATACGAAATACTTAACTTTTAAAAGTTGATTAAAATATTTATATAATGGGGGAAGTACGAATTAAACAAAATAAAACTAGTTTTGAACGATATGATAAAACAATGATGATGATGATGATGATGATGATGATATGACTTTATTTACAGAGGCAGACTATTTGGTGACATCTCCCTCGTATACAAACAATACAGCACTGCATGACAATGTCTCAGGCTGTGCCAAACAAGCGACAGCCTGGGGATAATCCCCGAACTACATGGTAGGCTAAATCGGCCTAGCGACCTCCAAAGGTAATGAAGTGAAGTCAAAGATGAAACATCCTTCAGATATGCCCACGCTGAGATTCGAACACGGGTGGTAGTGATCTGTGATCCAATGCGCTACCAGTTAGACCACGGATGTTCCCTCCTAATGACAGCACTGAGGCGATTATAACATGTGACGTCAGTGGTATTGCGATCTATATGATTATTAATATACACATGCCATTTTCCAAATTGGTGCCAGAGACCAATCAGAAACCTCCATAATAATATTATATCCAGTAACTATATTATAGTCACTGGAGATAGAGGGCAGATTTTGGTGAGCTCCGGTGGCCTAACACTTGGTGCCAAGGGTCACAGTTTCGATCCCAGCAAGAGATCGAAACTTTTCCAGAGATTAATTTCTCGGCTCACAACATCGTGGATGGCTGACCACGTTAAATGGCGCTGCCGTCTCCACTGAATTATTAAAAAATAAAGGGTGACGTTAAAGACCCCATGAGGACGTAAAACACTCAGGTAGTGACCACCTTCGGGGTATTTCGGCTCCATCTCTCCGTACTGCTCCTCTGTGAGTGGTGGCGGGGGAGGTTTCTCAACCACTCCAACATAGAGGCTGTGCCGAATAAGCGACATCCTGGGGATTCTCCCCGAAAAACAAAGTAAGTGCAGATTTTAGTGAATGGATTTGCAGCTGCTGTACCAATAAAAATCGTTGATGATTTTAGTGTAAAACTACCAGCATCTCTAAACCCATGATGGATACACAGGTCAATTAAAGGTTTAATACGCGCGATCTCTTATTGTATTTTGTAAATATCTCATTTCCGATGACTTTACGTTTGTCCAAGCTACGGATTATATATTGTTTTGTGATTGTAAAAAATTGCCAATTGTGTTAATTAAGCTTCTTCTTTGTAACAATATCTCGTCGGAAAATACAACGGGGAAGGACCATCGCAAAAATAGGTCGGGTTAAATGAAATAATTATAACATCAATTATGGCTATAAACGTCTCAGTGAGAATATGTTTAGAATAACTGACCCACTAATTCTGGTAGATTCAAAACGAGATGAACCGATATATGGACAAATTATATGTGACGCTGCTCATGACTCTGTCACGACAACGAGCCGTGTTACGAAGCTAAAACACGAACCATAGCCACGCTGGTGTCGTAAACTAACTGAGAGAGGAACACTTTAAGCAGATCAGATGTACAGCATCTCTGCAGTCAGGAAACATCCAAGATGTATACAGCGGTATCATGTAAGAATCAGTGAAAAAACAGCCCAATCTATGACGATGTTATAAATAAATTGTCATTTTATCAACATAAATAAATTTGTTAAAAGTTTTTTTTTGTTCTGTTTAGCCATGCTTTCTTACTGTTGTTGTTGTTATTATTATTATTATTATTATTATTATTATTATTATTATTATTATTATCGTTTTCGTTGTTGTTACTGTTGTATCGTATTGAAAATTCCAACCATTTTAACTCGCCGTATTACTATACTCATCATGAAAAAGTAATGTACGCTGAATGTTAATTTAGATGAAATTTTGATTTAAAAAAGTCTATTATAGTCGGTAAACGAAGAGAAAATATCGAGAAAAAGTAACGCAGGGAAAGAGACAGTTTTAAGTAGGAAAGAAAGTAATTTGAAAGAAAGTGATAGAAAAGAAAGTAGCAGGTTTCGAGAAGTGTAATTCGTGTGTACAGTACAATGTATCTTTGGACATTTTCCAGTAGACACGATTAAAACAGCCGTCAACTCTAACGTTGATTTTATGTTGATTTCTCAAACAGTCGCAAATGTACACAGACAAACGTACAGGAATGGGATCAGTCTTGTAGAGAGTAGTACAAAAACAGGCACCGGCTCTCTTCAAGTACTTCTAGCAGATTTTGATTATCTTTTTGTATCCATGGTGATAGAGTTTTGATAAACCATCACCTCTCTGGACAATTTCCGTGATTATCCCCCGATTAAGACTGCCTGAGAGATGGGAAGCAAAGACTCGCCATAAACACCTATTCGGGTAATTCCAAATTGCAATTATTCCTGAAGCCACACTCATCTGAAGCCACTATTTAAATTTTACACGGGGTTTCATTCTAGCATTATTTGATTTTTGAATGAAGGAAATAGTAAATACTAAAGGCATTATATCATTTGTAAGCTTTAAATTATTATAATATATATAATATATATATATATATATATATATATATATATATATATATATATGCATTAGTACATATTGATACCAAAAATATTATATAATAATTAATTAATTAATTTTATTTTATCATACAATATTCAAATTTGATCAAAATACAAGAAAAGGGGACGTATTTTTTCCTTTATTTTATTCCCTTTTTTCTATTAATTTATTTCTTGTTATTTCAAATTTATGACTCATCTATATATAAATATATCCTTGGACAAGGATCTATCTTACCAAGATCTGCTACAGATCTTTATTCTTCCAGCTTTATGGTATTATTCCCAGTGATTCCCTGGTTTTATTTATATTGGTTCTATTCTAGATTATTAATTTACCTGTAAAGGGCAGAGAGGTCAAACAACTCTACTACATGGCAGTAGTTCTCCCCCTGCAAATTTTTAAACTTTACCATTAATTATAGGCCATTAGCCCTTTAATATATCAATAATGTTATTGTCATTAGTAGCACGTCGACGAGGTGACGTTATTCCGTTCTAATGTCTCCGAAGTAAAATTACTGATTAATATAGGCTAAGACTCCATCATTAAAGTTATATCAATTCAAATTTGAAATTTAAAAATGTATGGAGCGATGTAATTGTTTACTTCACAACTCGCTCCAATGAAATTTAGACACTTAAACTATAACCGGAAGAAATGAAAGATATTTTAAATAATATCTGAAGATGATAAATATGCAAATAACACAAATAATGGGATTCGCAGAAGAAGCCAACAATTGTTTTGTTGTCAGTCTGGTTTAGTTCTAATATCTTGTGCTTCAGCCGACACAGTTATCATCTACCAATATTTAACACTTAATGTTAATATAGATTCTTTACGCATTTTCTTATATCACGTTATGCTCAGATGGACGCCGTGAAGTCATTTTAGCTGTTTATAGTAATACTATTTATCATAATAATATCGTTCATTTATCAGAAATTTTAATCACCACAATAATTAACGTAGGTGTCGGCGAAATGAAGCATATATCGGAAACCGTTAGTATTTCTAGAATGGGAAGTGTTTTGATTTTTTTCAGCCCAAAGACTTGCCTAAAATAAGCTCCTTAACGTCACAATCCATTGACACAATCCGTTATCTGACAAAATGTCACGTAATGTGTCCTAGGCATTCTCCCATGAACTTACTGTGTCATTTCAATATGATATCTCAAGTGTGCGTGAATTATGCGTTGTGTGAACCTCCCCCCCACACACACACACACATACACACAATCCACACTATCAGTATTTCGTATATAAGAGTTCGTTAATTATTTCATGTCAACGATTTCGATCAATTGACTGAAATGAATCAACATTAGCTGACGTCATGAATATTTTAACCACACAAACATGTTGTTTACTTATTGGTTATCGTGTTAGTTATAGTAACTTATGGCAATTAATTGTGCGTGTATATTGTAATTGTTACGGTCAACTCATATGTTTTATGTTCACGCAGCAATCCGGAATGTCAATTGCAACAATTAGCATTCCCTTATCCACCTGGCCGGTCACCGCCCGGGACATGTGGTCGAAGGATGACCGTCCACACAAAGGAATCGGATAATCGCATGATACATCCCACAGGCTCGGGATGACTTTGGTCTCCTGCCGGCTGCGGTATGGGCGTGCCCGTCATCGTAAAGAGACGTCTTGATGTTGATGAGGCAGGGAATGTGGAACATCGCATCACATAGCTGATTTAGCCCGTAGTCCTCATCGTCGACGCCATTAAGTATATCCGATCATCTCGCTTCCTCTCTTTTCATCTTATATTCGATATCATCCTCATCGTCTCATCTTAACCCGTCCACGATCGATGTTGTGGCGCCAGCGTAATTCAACCTGAAGAAACTGGACTCAATGTTACCTTATAAACATTTGGGCTTCTTTAACGCCCGATTCCAGGAAGAAGCCAGTTGTTATTGCTTTACGGCCAGTCTTCGGCACTCGGAGGGTTAAAGGACTAGAGTGAGAGGGGGCGGAGAGGGAAGGAAAGGAAGGAGGGAGGGAGAAAGAGAGCTAGGGGGAGGAGTGAGAGAGGGAAAGGGGGGAGAGGGTTTTGTTCAGCTTCGACGTTTGTCACACCTGGAACGTCTAGCTGAGGGATGACTCCTTTTGAAGACATCCTGCAAACACAGGTAAGACTCGGATTCGAACCATGATCTGAAGGTTTGAAGGACAGTTCTCTAATCGCTGCACAATCTATCTCTCTCTCTGTCTCTGTCTCTCTCTCTCTCTCTCTCTCTCTCTCTTATATATATATATATATATATATATATATATATATATATATATATATATATATATACGCTTTGTGATGAGAGAGAGAGAGAGAGAGAGAGAGAGATAATAGAGAAAGCCAGAAAAAAATAGGGAGGGGGAGAGAGAGATAATAGAGAGAGCGAGAAAGATAATAGAGAGGGGGAAATGGTAACGAGAGAGGGTGAAAGGGGGGGGAGTAGAGAGGGAGAGAGAGATAATATACATAGAGAGAGAGAGAGAGAGAGAGAGAGAGAGAGAGAGTAGTCCATAATATCGATGACACTTCTCCTCCCGACCGTAACAGTTAATGTAGCATCCTGTTTACAAATTGCACGATATCTTCCAGCCAATTTACAGCTCAGTTGATGCGACGATAAATTAATACCTGGCTCAGGTAAACGTTAATTATCATACTTAGTATGTTCCTAGTCCTTGCTCTGCCAGTAGAGGAAGTAATATATTGGCACTGACATCGGCAGCTGACGGAATTGGCGCCCCAATTATCGCTTATAGTATATCACTGAATTAGAACAACCAGGTCACAATAAATGATTAAATAGTTATTTAGATATCTGACAAACACGATAAATACATTATATAATATTAATTATGCTATTTAAAAAATATTCTATTCTATTTTGTTATTTTTTTTTGTTATTCTACATTTTGTTTTGATTTATGTTGTTCTGTTATTATTTCGTCGATTCTTTTCGGTTCTGTTATGTTTTAATTTATGCTGTTTCATTACATTATGCCCCGTTTACTTTTCTTACTGTTCTGTTCTACTCTGTTCCAGTCTATAAGCTGTTCTAACGAACTCTCTCATAAGCTGTTCTATTTTCTTTTCTATTTTACGGTGTTGTTTTATTGTTCGTTAAGATGTTTTACGGTCTTTTATTATGTTTTAACAAAGCACGGAAATATCGGAAAGGCTAGCCTTTCCCAAGTTAACAGTCCTGATAAAATGTTCTGTTCTGTTCCGTGCGTCATCTCGGCGACATCATAAATGTTCTCGGCCTCTGGACACTGTTTAAATGATATGGCGGCTTTGATAACACAAATGGACCAGATGGCAAGTACAAACATACTAATTGGGTCTTTACATTAGTGAAAAACGTGTCATATTATAGGAGTAGACCGAGAGACACGGCTTGTAATAGACTGTTCTTTTTTTGTTGTTGACTGGAGTCGGTAGTCAAAGTGATTGGTGATTTACGGCCACTTTTGTGCACATGGTAGGCTAAATGAGCCGACCGACCGCCAAAGGTAATGAAGCGAAGTCAAAGATGAAACAACCTTCAGATATGCCCACGCCGAGATTCGAACACAGGTGGTAGTGATCTGTCGTCCAACACGCTACCGCTAGACCACGGAGGCGCCCCCAGGATAATCCAAACGTCAATTTAAGTAATACTGTCGATGTCCAAAGTTTGGTATGAATGATGGCTGTGCATGTGATGAGATCAGCATTGACTTAGGTGTATTGTACAACCACTTGTTCAGCATGCGTATTTCTAAATGGGCCGAGCGATCTCCAAAGCTAATGAAGCGAGGTCAAAGATGAAACGCCCTTCAGATATGCCCGCGTCGAGATTCGAACTCATGTGGTAGTGATCTGTGGTCCAACGCGCTACCAGTTAGACTACGAAGGCGCCCTTTCCAGTTTCGATATAAACTTCCCATAACGTCATTTTCAAGACGTCCCAATAGGGCGCTGGCTCGAGAACCGTGTCGCAAACACCCGAGCAGGGATTCTCGTGTCGAATCGCGCTACCTGTGCTTGTGCGATGTGTATCTCTAGAGATACAGTCATCCCTCGACCGTGTATCCCAGGTGTGATCAGTGTGGAGACCAAAACAAAACACACGCTAGTTCAGCATCGCGTCTTTTCGTTGAAAGGACTGGGCATCAAGAAAATATACGAACCGTAAGAAAAGGAGAATACATTCGAAATACTGACATAAACATTATTAGCTGCCTTTCTACTTTTTCCTGTCCATTTCAGGTTGGATCAAGGAAATTATTCGTTTAATCTTATTGGGGGGGGGGGGGTATTTGCTTTTCTTGATCTGATAGAACGATAGCCTATGATTAAATGAGCTTCTGAACATCACCTTGAACACTTTGGTGTTTATAGGAGAGAGAGCCAGGTAATTCCATAGTAAATAGTGTGTGTGTGTGTTTTACCAATTAAGTTTTGGTTTAAAACCTATGGCCAACAAAGTTCTAGCTAACCATAACACTGCTTCCTCAGTTGTAACCGTAAAATGTCGGCTACCGTCCGTCCGTCTTTTACACCAATTATCACCTGGTATTTGTCACCTGAACATTTAATTATCTTCAATTAGAGTATTAGTAATTATGTACATTACTGTTATGACAGATGTTCTCAGCAAATAATCCATTCCCTTTCATGTTAGATTTATCTTTGTGTGTGTGTGTGTGTGTGTGTTTGTGTGTGTGTGTGTGTGTGTGTGTGTGTGTGTGTGTGTGTGTGTGTGTGTGATAGCATATACTCTAAGCATCATCATCATCATCATCATCATCATCATCATCATTATTATTATTATTATTATTTTATTATTAATGTTGCTGTTGTTAATGTTGTTGTTCCTGTAGCTGTTGTCATCACCTGTTCGGGACTGTGTTATCAGTTCCATTTAATTGACAGCGCTGATACAATTGATCATTTCCCTGTACCTGCCCTCGTCGTTCAATGATCGTCTTCCTATTCCGTTCGTCATAACAAACCACTCACAAGAGATGAACTCTCACATCTTCCTATCCCGTTCGTCATAACAAGCCGCCCAAACAATACACGAACTCTCACATATTCCTATCCCGTTCGTCATAACAAGCCCCCCTACAAGAGATGAACTCTCACATCTTCCCACTAGTTATTGGAGGCGACCGGACTGTGCTAATTTGTGCTAACTAATTCTCGGAATTATTAACCACCTTTAAACGGTAGGGGGCGTGCGTCATTTTCATCCGTTCGCGACGAAAAAATGCGAATGTGTCAGCGCTTACATAGACACAGATCTAGAATTAAGTAGATATCGTTTATTTGTTTGTTTGTGTGTGTCTGTGTGCGTAGGTTCGCGTGCGCGTGCGATATTCAATTCTTTGTTTATAAGGGGAGTGTCTTCTATATATGCACTGCACATCTGATAATGCCCCTTTCAATTCTGTACTAGTTTAAGAGTTTATCATATAACTGGATGATATTAAATAAACCTAGCTCAGCTTTATCTGTTATCATCTTTGTAAAAAATATCTCCTCCGGCGGGTTTGTAAATAAACAATCCGAATATTAAAATAATCCTTTACCAAGAAACGTGGCTGATGTTTAGAAATAAGTATCTTGTCTGAAATGTGGGTTTGTTAAAAATCATCGGTTTTATATATATTACTAATATAATACTCAACTAATTGTACTACTACAACAATTACTTCAACGGCAACGACAACAACAACAACTACTACTACTACTACTAATAATAATAATAAATCAACACGTCAGATAGGCTCAGGGACCCATGGTGACAGTTATACCTGTTCAATCAGTGTCCCGCCAATAGACAGACAACTGTCATATCATCACGTATATCATAACACTTCACTCTACACATTACCACCCCCACTCCCTTCCGCCACCGTTCATTGTAACATCGGGAACGCATCCTATCACCTGGGGGAAGACGCCACGCGCGGCCGTCCGCTCCCCGGGCGGTGAGGATGAGTTCAACCTGTGCAGCATCTTTGTCTGGCCAGCCTCATCAATCGACAGCCGACACAATGACGACGCCAGCCGAGCCCCACCCAACATGGTCGATTTGAGGACGACGACGACCAGAGTTGCTGACGAACGAACGTCGGCGTCATCGTGTAAACATCCCCTCAATCGAAGAGATGTAAACACACGGCGGGGCGGCGGGGAGGGGGAGTGTTGAGTATAAGGTTAGTAGAACTAATCGCTGTATTTCTGGGCTCCTCACCTCGGCGACGTGTGTGTGTGTGTGTGTGTGTGTGTGTGTAGTGTGTGTAGAGGAAAAAGAGAGAGGGAGAGAGGGAGGGAGTAGTCCAAGCCGTGGCCGACATTTGACGACGATGATATGTCTGTTGGTCGTGTTGTGATGATGGCTTTTGTCGTCGTTGGCCGTTCGTTGACGAACGTCGGCTCCGCGAGCGACAGGTGTTCGGCCGAAGATGATAATCACTTTACCTATAGCAGCCACCTGATGAGCAGGTGAGCTGGCTGTGAGTCGGTCAGGTGAGTAAAAATATATCCGTATATGATGTGTGCCTGTATATGCGTGTGCGTGTGTGGGCGCGCGTGTATGTTGCCCGGTTGACAGCATTCGACTGCTGCCTGAAGTGTGAAGGATATTTTATCCCATGCGTTATATGCGTCTCATAGTGGTCTCTATACTTATCGTATCGTTTCACCTTTTGTTACAAAGGTTACTATCGGGGAAATGACCTTTGTAATCTGACATCCGGCATTGATTAAAATTTGATCTTATTTGCCTCTTCTTTACAATGCGCCGTGGCTTCTCAATGGCCTGAGTGGTAGCGTGGTTGCTCACAGACCTCTGACACCTGGGTTCAAATCCCGGCCTAACGATATCCGATGGGTGTTTCATCTTTCACTTTGGCGGTCGCTTAACCTATCGTGGGCAGAACAATGGCCACAAAATAGCGACATTTCATAATAATACATTATCAACGGAGACTACCCGGCCCCCGTTAACCCACGATAATTACAGTCATGTCCCGTTAAACATCGATGTATATAACGCGGTCATTATGTGTTACCCGTAACTCGGGTGTCGTTTGCCGAACCAGTTTTAAGATGTGTCTCCCTACTACGGTGTGGCTATAATGCTCCGATAGGTGGCGTGTTTCTACCGCCGGTAATTACCGGTGGTCATTATGGGGGCCAGAGAAGTCGTGACTGGGCACGTTCTTTGCTCACTTATTGGAAGTAAAGTGATCTAATTTCATACACAGACACACACACACACACGCACGCGCACACGCACACACGCACGCACACACACACGGGAAGCCACATAGGGACTAGATATAGCATCCTTTCGTATATTTTAGCTACACGGGCTCACCAACCAATGTCCTGACCCACACGCGAATTAAGGGAAAATGGGAGTGAAATAGGAATAACTGGAGTAAACCATCTTTGATGGATTGATTGATCGTTTGATTGATTGATTGATTTATTGATTGATTGATTGATTGAACTAGCGAGCTAGCGAGTGAGTGAGTGAGTGAGTGAGTGATTTCTTCGATTGCCTAGGCAAACACCCCCACTAACATGGAGTAAACATTCGGTATTCGGACTGTTATCCAACCATTTGTAGGCCAATACCCTAGCCAGAGGGAATATTTACAGTGTAAATATATACATTGCTGTGGAAAATGTCACATAGATTGCTAGATGGGTGGATAGGCAGATTTTTGGATGGATACATTCGTTATTATGAAATAGGCAGGCCTTTCAACTAAGCCCCACACATACACACACACACACACACACACACACACACACACATATATATATATATATATATATATATATATATATATATATACACACACACTTCTGTATACCTGTTGCCATAGGAACAAAAACATATACGGACCTTAATAAGACAACACTCCGTCATATGAGGTATGAACGTCCAACTGGCTCTATCAGGTAAGTGGTAGACAGGACATTGTGTATGTGTGCGTGTGTATGTTTCAATCTCTGTGTGTGTGTGTGTGTGTGTGTGTGTGTGGTAACAGTAGATGGCACACAATGACGTCACAAAACGGAACACAGAGACATTGATGACCGGAAATGGGATATGGCCCATCCTTAGTGTCACGCCATCGATCTGTAAGTAGCGTGATGATGAATAGCAAACAGACCTATTATTGTTATAATTATTATATTGACTGTTGTTGTGACGTTCACCTTAACACCAGCCGCACTCACGAGGCTCAAGATGGCAACGCGGTTACGGTGGCGGTGCACTAGAAGCCGGGGATTCTCCGGTTCGAATCCATCAGCTCCTCATTATTGCAGTGACACCAACACTGCCATAATACGTTGACCGATTGGTATTTAACTGATTAGGCCACTCTTCACGGCCATAATGATGCTTTCTGGGGCGTTTACGGTTGTTCATGATAATAGAGATTATTGTAAATTAAGGCAGACGAACAGTAAATATATCAGAGTTATCTAGGCGACATTGAACTTATAAAGTTACTTATATTGCTGAAATACAATATCATAAGACTTGGACACAATTATGAACCATGGACAGCTTACCGTTTTCTTGTATTCGGCAGAGTACACCCATTCATCAATTACAGCCCTAATGTATTTGTTGACGGACTCCACGTCCACTCCTGCACCGATCACCTGATCGTAGATGACACCAATAGAATGGCTGTCTGGTGTGACGTCATTCGAGGTTGCATATCCGCGTCTGATTTGATTGTAAATAAAATTTACGCATAATCCAGTTGACTCTAAGTGTAATATTCTTTATCGGTATACTCGCAGCGTTGACATTCTTGCATTTAATGATGACATAGTAAAATCTGAACTTATCACCAACCCTAAAGCTGACTTATCGCAATTATGTGAGCAAGACCACACTACACTTAAAATTCAATTGACAAACACGCACCTGTCAGATCAAAATCTATAAAAATTAAACCACGTGTACCATGGATGTCCCCTAAAATTATTCATACCAAAGTGTGTCGCCGATATTTAGAACGCAAATGGAGGAAATCATGCTCACAACTTAACAGGCCTAGATATACTAAAGATTATGTATTGTATGGTATATCAGGCACAACACTTACCTGGATCCGCTCATTCTTAATAAATAGGTTTCAATCAATAAAAATAAGAAAATGTTTTACAAAGGCAGCAATTTTTGCGGTGTTCACCAAGGCTCTGTTCTTGGACCGCTGGTGTTTACTCTGTATACCACAACTCTAAGCTCTCTTATTCACAGCCACAAATTAGACCATCACTTATATGCAGATGACATCTAAGTATATATATCTTTATCTAAAGCAGACGCTGATATTTCCCTTAAACAGCTAGGTGACTATCTCAGTGATAATCTCTGGCTGGATGGCAAACAATAAACTTTGGCTCAATGACAACAAAACAGATTTAATCATTATAGATGCATCCAAACAACGCAGCAAACTTACTCGTTTCTTCCCTACGAGCATCCTTAATCATAGCATCACACCATCAGACATTGTACGTAATCTTGATGTTACATTTGATAGCGATTTTAATTTCACAATTATATCATATTCGCGACCTTCGCCGTATTCGGCGGTATTTTCTCTTTCAGTCGCCAAAATCATTGCTACAGCACTCATTACTATAGTAGGCTTGATTACTGCAACTCTCTTCTTTATAACATCGCATCTAAGGCTAAAATTTTATAATAATTACAATTGTTGTTTCTGAAATAAATGTCACTAACTGTTATGGTGGATCAATTATACTTATGATAGTAAATGATAACTGTCAACCATATTTACATACACCATTATAATATATAGAAAATAGATACTAATACTAACGGTGTAGCATCATCTTGAAGCCATACGTAGAAGCGATTCTCCGATAATAAGCTCTATATTATTATTATCGTATAATTATCGACAGTAAGATGTTCTGATAAAAACTCTGTTTATTTGTATCTAAATATCTTTGACATTATTAGTCAAACTTCCCAAAGATTAAACAACATTACAACTTATTAACGGTGCAATATTTTCCTTCTACGTCATTGTTAACTATCATGAGTTTGTTGTCAACAAACGAATTGTTTGGTTTGTGTACGTAGATTGTACAAACTATTGTAATTAATTATGTGATGTCAAAATTATCCGTCTCCATCAACAACCACTTATTAAAGTAAATGGGTGGATGAGTGAGTGAGTGGATGAGTTAGTGAGTGAGTGGGTGGGTGGGTGAGTGAGTGCATAGCCTAGGCGCTAGTCACGCCTTGATCATATGGCCGAGGTACACTCCTTAGGAAAACAACACACAGCCACATATATAACTTGGTTTCGAATGCATGTCTTAAAGATTTGTCGAGCACTGCTCTACCCATTTCGTCTACCCGAGCCTAAACGAAACACCGACTTCACCATAAAATGCCTAAGTCTTCCGTACATGGTCGATCATTTAATTTGATTGTTCGTTGTTGGTGGTGTCATTATTAAACGGCATAAATAATAAATGTCACAGTTATGTCGATGACACTGACGTCTACATGACTTTAAAGCCATATAGGACAGATATGCTGCAGTGTGCCGAGATAAATCTTTCTGAACATCAGTTCCCATCAGTTAAATTGCCTGATTATTTTAAACTTATTGCAAGAAAGGGAATATTTTATCAGTTTCTCAGAACCCACTTATTTTAATTAGACTATTTATAATTTGGCTTCCCTGTGCTCGTTGTCGTAGACAGGGAATAGGTCGGTAGCTGGTCATAAACCAATTTTAAAAGCGTCTCTGAGTCAAGCTGAACGGACACAGATAAGCCAGGATTGGTTAACTTAGTTAACTTAGTCGAATGTTATGTATCCTTTTCAATTTTTTAAATGTTATGTTGCCTTTTGAAGCAGGCTGTGTTATGTTGCTTTATGAAACATGGTATTGTATTTTGCCTTTTGAAGCATCCTGTGTTAGGTTGCTTTATGAAACATGGTTTTGCATTTTGCCTTTTGAAGCATGCTGTGTTTTGTAGCTTTATGAAACATGGTATTGCATTTGCCTTTTGAAGCATGCTGTGTTAAGTTGCTTTATAAAACATGCTATTACATTTTGCCTTTTGAAGCATGCTGTGTTATGTTGCTTTATGAAACATGATATTGTATTTTGCCTTTTGAAGAAGGCTATGTTAGGTTGCCTTTTGCCATTCCAAGCCAATTAATTAATTAATTAATTAATCCAACATCTCATTTACAGGAGTGGTGGAAGGAGGTACCACCGATGGCGGGGAACAACACGGAACTGACGCTAAGCTATGCCGCAATATGGCCGACGGAAGTGACGATGGAACACGTGGCGAACAGTTCGCCTTCCTGGACCAATCAGAACGCGGATGGCGACGAAGGCGGGGCGTGGTCGTTGTCGTCGGATAAGGCCACGCTGTCTTTATTGTTTATGTTCTGTATGGTCTTCTTGTCGTCTCTGCTCGGTAACTGTATGGTGTTGTATGTGATAGGGAGACACCTTCAGTATAAGACGGTCACCAATATGTTCATCAGCGCGCTATCCACCTCCGACCTGCTCAACACCCTGGTTTGTATGCCGATGGCCATCGTCACAGTTGCCACCCAGAAATGGCATCTGGGAGCCGAAGGTATGTCATCGAGTGTGAAGCTACACGCGAACGGACGCGCGCGCGCACGCACATACACACACATGCACACGCACATGTACATACATATGTTTTTTGTGGACGATACACACTTACAATATGTATGGAGGTATACACATACACCCACCTGCACGCGCGCATACAAACGTCGTAGCTGTGTTGCAATAAATTGCTAACCTCGTATGCATTTCCTTGTTCAACAGTTTGAACAACTGCTTCTCAATCAATCAATCAATCGATCAATTAATCGATCAGTCAATCAGTCGATCAAAAGCCAATCAGTTAAATAAACATTCACTCATTACGACAATACGCTATCAGGCGGTTTCATCATTTTAAACACGAGTAACCCCCCCCCCCACACACACACACAACAATAACAACAACACACACACAACAGAGGGACGAGACATTCGTATTTATACTTACAGTTCCCACAAATACAGTGCCAATATGTTCTGATAAGCCGATATAAAAAATTGACTTATCAGTCATTATCTATGACTGAGATTCACGAAGGCTCGTATTGTAAAACCACTGTTTATATAAAAAGTTAACAATGTAATACTTACAAGCTTGTTTCTATGTTGGTTATCGGATGTATGGCAGGGTTCAATCTGGTTCCTTTGCTTTCCATAGTATGTACAGATCCTCTTGGTGTCATTGTACAAGGAATATTATATTAAATACATATTTCTTGTGTCCCAATGATATACAATGGTATATATATATATATATATATATATATATATGGGTTGCCCAAAAATTATGATTTGTTTTCGATTTAAATTGTTTAAAAGTTTTTTTTAAACAACAGTCAAACATTTCCTAATACCCAAAACTAATAAAGACATTTTATATTTTTAATGATCTTTTAAACTTTAAACTTATACATGTTCTGTTCAGCCATGTATTTTAGATCTAAACTAGTCCAGAAAAAAGTTAATTGATAAATTTATGATTACAAAACAATTAATGAAAATAAATGCAATAATAATAAAAATCATATTAGTCACTAAAAATCAATAAAACATAATAAAAATTTTAAAAAATCGAAATGCATGATCCCCGGTTCATGAAAATTAATCAAAATTTTCTTCTTTCATGGAAAATTTGGAACATAGTATTGATGATATACAGCCTATGGCTGACTTATAAATATTTTAGTTGAATGGTGGTCAACTAAATATCCCCAGAATACGAGTCAGTAAACATGTGACGAGTTAACTTTAACAAATGGATTAATTTTAATGAATATCTCACATCAGTATGCTGAGCTGTCTACTACCACCTTACCATTGTCTAAAACCATTCTGGACATAAGAAGCACTTCTTACCATGGCCTAGACTTACAAAGATTATTAGGACCCCTACAATCTTCAGCGAATTCAGAATGATGCAACTCGCATACGGAAATATATTCGGAAATATCATCCCAATTATTCAAAAACTACATGGCTACCTGTTATATGACGTATTCATATCAACAGTTTGCTTAATAACTTAATAAGCTGTCAATGGCATGACACTTGAATACCTGTGTGAATTCATTTCCATTAGAAGGTCATCCCGAAAACCAGTCAGATACTATTACATAAACCGGTGTCTTACTTCAAATTATATAACGATTGTGTGTACATTGTAATAACCACGGGTTTAAAGTGGGACGAGTTGCCTGGGACGATCAGAAGTTACGTCATCTCTTGATTTAAAAATAAATTATGCCAGAAACACAGCTGCTCAAGGCCGTTATCACTGGTAAATAATGATGATAGTTCAAATTTATTATTGAGTTTTTACAAACATCTTATTGGGGTATCACTGGACAACACCTTTGAATGCCTCCTATTATTCGGGACTTTCTATCAAATCTATACTACTACTACTACTACTACTACTACTACTACTAATAATAATAATAATAATATTATTATTATTATTATTATTATTATTATTATTATTATTATTATTATTATAAAGGTTGCGTGTTGAATGGTTTCCTGTTCAGTTTCCTTGAGGCCGTATCAGCCGTTATGGTGACCCTGATCAGCCTCGATAGGTTCGTGGTCGTGGTGAAGATCTCTCCTCAGGCGTACAGTAAGCGTACGGCGGGTATTGCTATCATCTTCACGGCCTGTCTAGCCTGTTGTTTCTCCTGTCCGTGGTATCTGGTTGACAGGGACCGTCTTTGGGAGCGCTGGCGCCGGGAGGGTGTCCGGACGACAGACTCCTTCTACAAGATCGGTTACGCGCACTGCATGTACACGTTCCACGGCGTGACGTCGGCCAACGGCGCCATATACAGCCTGCTGTACACGATCATGTGGTACCTGCTGCCGTCCGGCTGTATGGCCTACTCGGCGGCCTGCCTGATCAAGGTGATCCGGAACAGCGACAATCAGATCCGGCCGACGACGACGCACTTCAACGAGCTCCGGTTCAGCGGCGAGATCCGGACGTCGAAGACGGCGCTCTACATGGATCTCTTCTTCTTCCTCTGCAAGGGGCCCTACTTCGTCAGCGGGATAGTCTACTTCTCCGTCGGCGAGCTCCGCCCGTGGCCGGCTGTCGATACCGCGCTGACGCTAATCACGTGGTGCACGTGCGTCATCAATCCGATGCTGTACGCGGTGAGGAATCCGACAGTCGGGCGCATCCTGCGGCGCCGGAACGATTCCTGGTACATCCCGAGCCAGCCACCCCCCGATGTCGTCCTCAGCAGCAGCGCCCGAGGAGAATCGCGATCCAAGAGGGCGTACCTCTCCCCGACTGCCCGCGGCCACGGCGGCATCACCAACTTCCAAACCGAGTCGGCGAAGCGCAAGTCCGCCACCGAGTCGACACTGCGTTCAATGAACAGTATCGAAGACTTGCTGAAGTACAAACTGAGTCGAAAGCGCGAATCGAAGTCCAGATATCTGCCGTCCAGTCCGACGGACGACCCGACCGAGGTCTGGGCCACTGGCCGATGCGTTTCTGTGGCCTCTACCGCCACTTCGATGTCGATCGTCTAATGTAATGGCAGGCTCAACGAGTAACACAAACTTACCTCAGCTTCTGCAGCAATCTATGCGTTCTGTTGATTAGCAGTTGTCTCACTGGCCGCGCCCGATAGGCGACAGCCAGGAGTCTCTACCCCAAATTTCAACAAGACAAGACAGCAGTTGTCTTCTTATGGGGCAAGTGAATGGCGGGCGAAGTCGTCGAATTCGTAAAAACGCCAAACGTCAGCTACGACAAGCGGACTGAGTCAGACGCTTAGTTTAACTCTCATAGATCCGACTGCATGTCGTTGTTTTCGCGTCCCTATGAGATATCGGGTTAGGATTTGATTATTTGGGGCTGATTTGTCTGTAATAAATTATGGAGGTTTGGTCTGTTCCAGTAATTCCGCTATTTATTTACTGGCGTTAGGATATATAATAGACGATTTGTGAGACAGACTCGTGAGCAGAAGGTCATCTCAAGATCAACTCCAATTTACGGGTCAACGTTACCGTGTATAATGTACATCGTGGAGTAGCATATATAGGCCCTTATTCAGTTGAAAATTCACGATTTTCGGGAGATTTACAAATCATTGTAACAGTTTCCTAGAACAAGTATTATATTAAATGTAGCATTTTCTTGTTTTTTGAGGGTTATTTTTTTGCTAATAAACATTTGTCGGAGAAATTCAGATTTCATCACTCGAGACGGTGATGGCCGATATTATAACAATATCGGTCTCACTAAATAACAGAATTGTCGTTGTTTAGGAGGGCTTTTGACAGACCCGCCAATGTGATTAACGACTATTCATTTGCCTAAGGGCTGTCCGAGTTACATTTCTTTACTCGAGCTTTACGGTGCTAAATGTCACAAATTTTGTTTAAGGAAACAAACTTTGCTAGGAAATTACAATTATGTAAACAATCCTAAATAAACTTGTCAGTTTTTTGTCGAAAGCCCATCTAAAATGATGATTACATGAGAAGGCTAGGAGAAACTGTATGAACAACAAATGCGCCATTTTGCAAACCACCGATGTACAAAACATTTTAAAAAATCTGTATTTACCGACAAAATATAACATATTGTTGAAACAAATGATCAAGTTGGAAATTGTAGTGGACAAGTTAACCTGATGTGATAAGAGTTTGTGACCTCTGTGATTTCGCAATTGGTAAAAATAATGTTTTGTCATATGTTTTAACACAGCTACTACCAGTGATTTAGTATGTCCTATAGAATGTGAGTTACAAACAGGGTTTCGCTAGATGGCGCAGTTGTTGCTGAAATCGTTTACTGACTATTGTGCGATTATATTAACTTATGTCATGACGCAAACCAATGAAGCTTTCAAGTGAATGTTTGAACATCATGATATATTCTTTTATTACTGATACGAGTTTGTATTTATTTGTATGAATGTTTGTACTTTTTATGTATGAATAAATTATATTAAAAAAAAACATACCGAACATAAAACAAACCTGAGTGAATAATAATAATAATTATTATTATAGTTAAAAATTATGATGACTTACATATCTCCCAAAGGCAATAAACAGCAGTAGCAGTAGAAATTATCTTATAGAGTTTTCAATTTAGATTTTGAAAAAGCTAACAATAAAATAGCATTACTAGTATCAATACATATACCTAATTAGTAAAGAATTTTTAGTAATTATGTATATTTCTGTAATTAAAACAAATAGCTTTTGTTATATTATTGCTATATTTGTAACATTCTTAATTACATGTTTTCAGCCAATAATTAAAGCAACATTGTGTAGCATCAATTAATACATTTTTCATAGGTAATAGAAAATATTTGATTTTGTACATAATATCCAAACTGTTAAAAACATATTTTTCCTGTCATGTATTTTTATCATCAGTAAATAAGCAAAGAAAATTTAAAAAAAAATATGTGATCGAAATATGTTGTTAATGACATAATGAAACACAAGACTTGTTTAATATATATATATATATATATATATATATATATATATATATATATATATATACATGCATATTATGAGAATAAATATTTATTAAAAAATCTGAATAAATGTTTAATTCTCACAAACACTAGTAACTAATTTAAAACAAAACAAAAATGAATTTATTTTAAATTAAATAAACTGATTATAAACTAATCCGACTGTATGATTTTTTATTCCAAATCATTTTCAAATCACTAACACGAGTAAAATGTTTGGAAGTCGGTCAGTTCCCAAGTATGGCAGCTGGAAAAGAATCGATGGTTTGGTGGTGATACTGTAAAATAGAGATATGCAGTGAAAAGCTTCCACACCCCATCACCGGAAACGTTAAACAGCGTCCCGTGGGCGATATTACATGAAAATAAGAGAGTTCGGGAGGCTAACGTGCTACCGATTCCCAGCAAGACATCAAAATGCAGTTGATTAATTTTTTTCTCGTTAATTTTGATTTTATTCTGAATTCACAGTTATCAAAACAGGCACACCTTTGTTTCCACATACTAAATTTGCGTAGTGTTTAAAAAAATATGATATAAGCCAAGGTGTTGCGCTGAATAATAAAACCAGTGCATGCGCGCGTGAGCACATCTAGATCAGTGTGTGTCCGTTCGTGTGTGTATTTATGTGCGTGCGTGCGTGCGTGTGTTTGTGTGTATTAAATTAAGAATTCGCAGTTAACTAGCCAAACATGATGATATCAATTTCTAACTAACGGAATAGCTGACGAGAGCGAACTAGTTTGTTACGTACACGATGTAATATATATAATAAATTGCTGACGCCAGAACTGACTATATCCAACAACAATAGGCCCGTGTGTAATCAATAGAGACACTGATGACATATAATGTATGAAGATAGACCATGATGGGCTCTGATCTATAACCGTATCCGGGATTTTCTGGCACCGTCCCGTTAGAGCGGTCACAAGGCTGATATAATTATATCAGCCTTGCGACCGAACAGGCTGATATAATTATATCGACTCACTGCGATAACAGCTAGGTCGGCTTCGTATCATATATAAGGGGATCGAAATTAGAATCACCCACAGTACACATGTAACTGAAGTGTTGTCGTCCTTGGATTGAATCTGGAATCTAAGAATTGACGACATGAACATGGCAAGTAATTTACTTTAATTTACTTATATATATATATATATATATATATATATATATATTTATACTTTATAGTTTTGCTGTAAAATAGAAATTTAGCTTTCTTTAGCAAAATTGACAAAGGTTTAGAATCTTAGTGAAATTATAATTTGGGGTATGAGTGCGCGAATAAGTGGGTGATTAGGTAGGTGATTGAGTGAGTGGGTGAGTGAGTGAGTGTTTGGGTGGGTGAATGAGTGAGTGAATTAGTCAGTCAGTTAGTTAGTCAGTCACTGCATGGGTGGGCCGATAGGTGAGTGAGTGAGTGAGTGAGTACGTGAGTGAGTGAGGTTTAACCAGACATCAATGCAGATATGCCATTTATTGACACCTCCTGTTAGTCATTTGTTACGAAATTAATAACGATACATACACCTGGACAATTCTAAATACCGAACCCGTTAGGGGGGGTTACTAAAATGATTAAAATTTAATATTCCTGGCGATAATCACCAATTATATTATTCGCCTTAGTATGAGAATTATTTTAATCATTAACGTCTTGATCGTAGTTACTCAACACCGTATAGTTATTTTCAGGTCAGTGTTGTCGTGGTGTGTCTGGTGTTAGTCGTTGTGGTAACGAGGACGACCGAAGCTAAAGGTGCCGGACGGTCATTCCCTATCCACGCCGAGAATTATGCCATCGAAAAGTTTCAAAGCATTAACCCTTCAATAGTAAGTAACGACCTATAGTAAGTGACGACCTATTGTAAGTAACGACCTAGAATATGTAACGACCCATAGTAAGTAACGACCTATAGAAGTAATGACATATAGTAAGTGACTACCTATAGTAAGTAATGACCTTTAGTAAGTAACAACCTATAGTATGTAATGACCTATAATAAGTAGCGACCTATAGTAAGTAACGACCTATAGTAAGTAATAATCTATAGCAAGTAATGACCTATAGTGAAGTCACGACCTATATTAAGTAACGACCTATATTGAGCAACGATCTATATAAAGTAACGACTTATACTGAGTAATGACATAAAACACGTAACGACCTATAGTGAGTAACGATCTACATTGAGGAATAACGTATACTAACAACCTATTGTAATAACGACCTATATTGTGTAAGGTACAGTAGGTGGTATACCTATAGTAAGTAATGCCCTGTATTAAGTCTGGCCTATAATAAGTAACGACCTATAGTAAGTAACGACTTATAATAAGTAACGACCTATATTAAATAACGATTTAAGGTAAGTAACGACCTATAAGTAAGTAAGTCTGTTGACGAGTCGTGTGTCTGAAGTCGTTGTTGCTTCCTCTATTACTGACATCAAGACATAAAGACGTTCTTGTCAGTGTAAACATATGCTATATACATCCGCCTTGCTACATGTAGATCTAATATATATATATATATATATATATATATATATATATATATATATATTTTTGAGAGAGAGAGAGAGAGAGAGAGAGAGAGAGAGAGAGGAGGGGGGAGAGAGAGATGTGTCATTATTACTTGTTTATAAATATGCTATGGCAAATATATATATATATATATATATATATATATATATATATATATATATATATATATATCTGACATCAAATATTAGCAGACTTTATGTAATAATAATAATATTACTGAGGTTCTCTCAGAATGTATTGTTCTCATTACGTCCACCTTCCATATTGAACCCATCTAAGGTGGAAGAAAACAGAATTCCGTCGGTTATTCAATAATCCTGGCCGTGAATACGTAATGTTTATCGGAATGTTGAGGACACGTGAAGGACAACTTTAGCTACATGTATCAGCAATATATGGCGATTCTCATATATCAACTATTTATCGTAAGCATCAACCTCGTCCGAAACGACCTCGGCTGTGAGGTTGTTTATATAATAAATGTCGTTAATCCGAATTTTATTATTGATTACCTGGATAATCTACTTGAAATACACGGAGAGTATGAGTGAGTGAGTGAGTGAGTGAGTGAATGTGTGAGTTAGTGAGTGAATGGGTGAGTGAGTGAGGGAGGGAATGAGTGAGTGAGAGTGAATGGGTGAGTGAGTGAGTGAATGGGTGAATGAGTGAGTGAATGGCTGAGTGAATGGGTGAGTCAATGAGTGTTAATTACAAAACTTTGTACAATGTACGTACACAAACCAAACAATTCGTTTGTAGACACGAAATTCATGATAGTTAACCGTGACGACGCCTCCGTGTTCTTGTTGGTAGCGCGTTGGACCACAGATCACTACCACATAAGTTCGAATTTCAGCGTGGCCATATCTGAAGGGCGTTTCATCTTTGACTTCTCTTCATTACCTTTGGAGGTCTGTCGGCCCATTTAGCCTACCATGTGCACAAAAGTGGCCGTAAAACATCAATCATCATCACGACGTACAAGGAAAAAGTTGTAATGTTGTTTAAGCTTTAGGAATGAGTGGTTGTTGATGAGGACGGATAATTTTAACTTCTCATTAAAAATTACAAAAGTTTGTACAATCTACGTACACAAACCAAACAATTCGTTTGTTGACAACAAACTCATGATAGTTAATAATGACGTATAAGGAAAATATTGCACCGTTAATAAGTTGTAATGTTGTTTAATCTTTTGGAAGTTTGACTAATAATGTCAAATATATTTAGATATAAATAAACAATTTTTTTATCAGAACATCTGACTGTCAATAATTATACGATAATAATAATATAGAGGTTATTATCGGAGAATGGCTTCTACGTATGGCTTCAAGATGATGCTACACCCACCACGTGTTTGTTGTTAGTATTAGTAACAGTAACAAGAGAAACAGCAACGGCTAAAACTACAGCAATAACAATGCCAACAGCAGCAGATGTTGTTGTTATAGTAGAGGAGATAACAGTATCGACAATAGTAATAGTATAGTCATACTATCTTCACCAACGCACCTCAACGTCGAGCACAAAGTTTATTTCTGACTTTATTCTTTACTTTGTGCGCATTTTGTCACCGTTTAACCAAATTTGGATAGGACAAAATACAAACTGAAACAGCATCGTGGTAGAACAAATTTAATATACCCATCCTACGTAATTGGAATATTTATCATTTCTATAATCTTACATTAATTTTTGGCAATGACGTCATTATATCTGTTATCATAACTGAACAGCACAATTACCGCATTTGATTAATTACAATAGAATGACATTTAAAGGTCATCTCTACTCGACCTTTGTTATATATTAGGCGGCATCTAATTACGATTGTACTAATATATTTATGTAACGATCTGTTTGTGTAATTCTGTTGTTGTTAAATTGCTCCATTTAGCTGTGCTATGAGAATAGTAGAAATATATTATGATCCGAGATAGATAAAGATCTAGTGACCTAAAAGACTTGCTCGCTATCATTTAGCTCCAATAGACAACAATATAGGAGTTTTTATGATCAGTTATTATCATTGGTCTGGGGTTATCAGATGCTATTTTCTATATATTATAAAAATAAATGTAAAAACAGTTGATATTTATCATTTATCCACCACAATTGTTAGTGACATTTTTTCCGAAACAATAATTGTAAACATGATTAAATGTTTTAATTGAAAATTATAATTAACATTCGTAATTAACGCGAAACGGATATATATATATATATATATATATATATATATATATATACATACTTGTCCTTCTTTTATAGGAATGGGATAGCACTAACTTTCTAGTGGACAAATCCGGTTACTTTGCCAACTGTAATCAAATCAGACGCGGATATGAAACCTTGAATGACGTCACACCAGACAGCCATTCTATTGGTGTCATCTATGATCACGTGATCGGTGCAGGAGTGGACGTGGAGTCCGTCAACAAATACATTAGGGCTGTAATTGATGAATGGGTGTACTCTGCCGAATACAAGAAAACGGTAAGCTGTCCATGGTTCATAATTGTGTCCAAGTCTTATGATGTTGTATTTCAGCAATATTAGTAACTTTATAAGTTCAAGGTCACCTAGATAACTCTGATATATTTACTGTTCGTCTGCCTTAATTTACAATAATCTATATTATTATGAACCGAAAACGCCCCAGGAAGGATCATTATAACTGTAACGAGTGGCCGAATAAGATAACTACCAATTAGTCAACACATTATGACAGTGTTTGTATTACTGCAATATTACCAGCGTCAACAGCATAAATATTAGCCTGTTGATATCATATTTACAGATTCTTCATGCCGACAAGTTTGGATGTAGCGTAAGGCCCGGATGCAGTGGGAAAATGACTGTAGCTTGTTTATTCAGTCCTGCCAGGTATATGTGTATGGATACTTTCCCAAATGAAATTAACAATATAATTGCCAAATATAGTAAGCATAGTAAATTAGCGCCATTAATTATTACCTATATATATACATCTCTCTCTCTCTCTCTCTCTCTCTCTCTCTCTCTCTCTCTCTCTCTCTCTCTCTCTCTCTCATCTATCTATCTATCTATCTATCTATCTATCTATATATATATATATATATATATATATATATATATATATATATTGAATATTTATTTTAAATTCAGTGATGGCGATTACAATGATGATGAGCAAGATAATCCACGTATGTTGAATAATAATAATAATAATAACAGTAATAGTAATATAGGTTTAATGTGAACGTATTTTAACATGAAAAGGAAGACTTCACACTATAAATTAAACGTTTCTTACCAGTCTCTTAATGAGTAAGTAGTGAAGTAGTGTCTAAGGGGGGGGGTCATGATTAAGGAAAAATTAGTTCTCTTCCCAGGCATTTTTCTTAAGTTCGTGAATGTTTTTGAAAAGCAGTGATTTATAAAACGTAAACTTGCGTTGTCATTGTCTGTAGATGTCAGGGGGGGGGGGGGTATTTCTCTCTTCCAGTTCGTCATTTATACAAGGATAGTCCTTCGGTAAAGATTATATCTACATGGATGGCATTGGGGGGTGGGGGTGGGGTATGTGGTGTCATAACTAAATAGACATAAAAGATGGGTTTGATACAAATGTAAAATTTACAGTCGAAACATGGTAAGAAATGAATCGCTCCGGATCAACGATTCTTTTATACATGCGTATCATTGAGCCGAAAGAAAACTAGACCGAGCACTCAGTTGTGTTTGATTGGGCCACCATGACCAAACAGGGCTGACTTCCGCTAGGGGCAAAAAGCAACGTTGAAGCGGCTAGGCTTCGAGTTTTGAACCTATAAATACGGAAAGTTGTTGTGATGTGTGCATTATATTTTTTACGTGCAGAAAATCTGTTTTACTCCTGTCCATCAAATATGTAAATGTCGTTTTATGCAAGTCCATAGATCTAGTCTAGTTGGGATGAAACGCCAGAGACGGGGTTGTCGAACAGGCTAAATATAATAATAGTTCAGCTTAATTTCCCTCAACAAAACGTTTTAACAGCTATTTTAAATGTGTTCCTTACCGATGAAAAGATATTCCTTTTGTATTACTTCCACGGCTTATGCTAGGAACGACACAACAATAATTCACCATGTTTATAAACCTGATTTTAGCAGTGTGCGTTCCTTTTCCCCATCACCGGAAGTAGGGATCTGTTTGCCATCAAATCGGCGGGACCACACGGTCTAGTTTTGTTTCAGGTCAATGATGCGTATACATGTACCCGGCATTCACATCTAGGTACATGAGTGTCACGTGACCGTAGTATGCGTGAGTACACACTCAAAGACCAATTCTTTCATTTAAAAAACTATTTACCTAATATTTCTTTGGTTTTCTAGCAGAGCCTATTCAGCAGTTTGGCCAGGCTTTTACCAAAGAGCAGTACGAGCTGGCAGAATACATAACGGGACATGTAAGTTTGTGAATAAGAATATGCCTTATTTTTTAATGGATGGAGTAAATATATAAATTCATTGTTTGATTCAACCATTAAACACTCGACCCGATTGGACTGAATTTATATAATAAATGATCGTAGCTGCGGTGGAAAACTGGGCAGTTCTATCTATTCTAAAGAACAAAATTTTAGGGATGCAGTGCTCCACAAAGCCCATGTATAATTTAATTGTCCATATCTCTTGCGTAGAAATTCAATGGAAAGGGAAATGAATTTCACATAGCAATACCAACACACATCCATCCCATCAGTTTACCACTAAACAGAAACATTATTTAGACCTAATGATCGTGTTTTGTGAGTTATTTATTTTAAGTGGCTTACCAACCCAAATGAGGGAGACACATATGGTCTGTAATTTACTGCTTCACACGAGGATTAATTATAAATAAATTTACAATTTACAATATATGGCATGTTCGGTGGAGAAAACCTTGCCAGTTCCGTGGTTGGAAGAAAAACTTACTATAATGCCACACACGGGATTCGAACTTCCGATCTCCCGCACGACTTCTAGTAACAAGAACAAACAGTGGTGTTTTATTTCACACACACGTCAAAATTATTCAATTGCAGAAATGTAACAATAAAATATATCTAAGTGATAAATAATTTTGTGAATGTCATCAGACTGGAATACAGTTGAAGCACAATTCTGTTTGGGGGCAGAAGTTTGCCATACTGATCCCACAATTTCCAAATTTATGTAAAATATATTTTCAATGAAATCTCAGTAATACTGTTATTATGGAAATTGCCACTAAATTACTTACTTACAATAACACGAACGGGGTGATTGTCTTGGAGTATAAATTATTCCCTGGAAAATAAGTGGCAATTTTTTTAAATATAAATTTATGTGGAAGGAATGCATTAACTGACTAACTGACTGACTGACTGACTTCGGCTTTTGAATTAACTATTCTAAAACAGATATATAAATGCACATTGTTCTTTGTGGTCGCATTTGTCACGTATATAACTGAAGGATATTTCATCCTTTATTTCGTCTCATTACGTATTCAAGTCGCTAGGTTCATCATTTAACCGACCATGTGCACAAAGGTGTTCTCCAAAACTACAACATTTCCATGTCAACATAAAGGTTTAAAGCAACACCTAATTACTTACTTGTATGTGCCCCGCAATTGACACAGATAAACCTAACTACTTACTTGTATGTGCCCCGCAACTGACACAGATAAACCTAACTACTTACTTGTGTGTGCCCCGCAACTGACGCAGATAAACCTAACTACTTACTTGTATGTGCCCCGCAACTGACACGTATAAACCTAACTATTTACTTGTATGTGCCCCGCAACTGACGCAGATAAACCTAACTACTTACTTGTATGTGCCCTGCAACTGACGCAGATAAACCTAACTACTTACTTGTATGTGCCCCGCAACTGACACAGAAAAATCTAACTACTTACTTGTATGTGCCCCGCAACTGACACAGACGAACCGTGAACATTAACATCCGTGTCGTCGTAATTTACAGAAATGGGATCGCTCGCACTTTCTGGAGAACCTCTCTGGTATGGAGATCACGTGCTCGATGTTAGGGAGCACGAACTGGCCGTTTGCAAATTCCATTGAGTTGGCCAAAGAATACGGAATGAGTGTAATGGGTATCAAAGGTGAAGCTCCTAACCTGGGAAGTACGCAGCAGGCCATGGAAAAGATACTGTGGCGCTTCAAAAATGTACGTCTCTCTCTCTCTCTCTCTCTCTCTCTATATATATATATATATATATATATATATATGTGTGTGTTACAGTTAATCTGTATAATCAGATAATATATATATATATATTACCTGAAATATTCAGGTAATTTGTTTTCAATCTGAGTTAGCAATAGACGTATTATTATTATTATTACTTTCTGCCATTCCAGATCCGCTCATCAGCGTCTGTCGGTTGTAGCGTCATTCCAGACTGTACTTCCGGCCGAGGTGACCTTTCGGATGAGATGTGGGTCATTGTGACGTGTCTCTATCAGGAAACATTCTAGGATTAACCTGGACAGCTCTGATCAGTATAGTCGTCGTCGCATACGCTCGTTGTTTCTCATCACATTTATCTACGAGTAGTAGGTGCTTTAGACATGACACTTAGTTGTTTTTAAACTTGTCGTCATTTTACGACATTTGAATTTTTGCTTACGTTTTAAGTCTATCAAGTATTCATTCAGGTAGTCAGGGAACTTTTGTAAACCTGGATCGCTTGTAATGGTCGCATTGATCAATAAATGGAGTTGCATAGTGTCGTCTACCAGCACCGCAAGCCATGTTTATATGTATGTATGGATGCGTGTGTGTGTGCGTATGTCTGGTGTGTGTGGGTGTGTGGGTGGGGAGGGTGTTATATTTTATTATGCTTATTTCCAAAATAGTTTTTTTCTTTCTGGTACATGTATTTGTTTTTAATTATCTACCTAGAGATGCTACACCATCAATTCTACACAAACAAAGATATTACGCCAAAATGAAACAACATTCATTGACAGGGAGGATAGTAGCTTCTTATTACAGACTCAGGGAAAGTTTAATTCAGGCAACAAGTGTCGCCACTTTTGAGCAAAGGTAAAATAGATGCTGGGCTAATCGAGATATAAAACATGACGATGAAGTCGAGCATGATGACGTCAAAAACCAAAACAAACCAGCCGCGCTTTGCATTGTGGGATTTATAAGGGGTCCGCTGAGCGATAATATCGTGATAATCCCGCCATTTTAACATTAAACGTCAATGTTCCGGATCTGTTATAATCATACCAAAAACTAACTTTTTTAAACCCACATCTTTCATACACCAATTAACATTGTCACGGACATGTAATTATCCGTCCATTCAGTGTTTCGCACCAAGGTTCACAACTGGTTTAATTGTCGCCTTTTGTTGTAACTTAATACGTACTACTCGCGGATTATATTGTCTAAAAACGAGTACAGCCTGATGAGGCTTCACTAATTGTTTGGTACATATACTCAAAGCTACTAATATTGACAGCTCTCTCTCTCTCTCTCTCTCTCTCCCCCACACACTATGTTTTTATATATATATATATATATATATATATATATATATATATCGCCTAAGGCCTTATTTAATATT
This sequence comes from Paralvinella palmiformis, assembly GCA_025642065.1. Taxonomy (NCBI): domain Eukaryota; kingdom Metazoa; phylum Annelida; class Polychaeta; order Terebellida; family Alvinellidae; genus Paralvinella; species Paralvinella palmiformis. The sequence continues at coordinate 374,114 of JAODUP010000561.1, forward strand.
TGCACAGTATGCATTTGGTTTTAGATTAATGGCCGAATATATCCTTTCATTATGTTATTTTGACCTTGAACACACAAGTATAGTGTGACAGTAGGTTAGTAGAATTACTGCATTAATGACGTTAGTTACAGACACATTTGACGATGTTACAGCCTTAATTTATTCATATCAGAGTCGTGGGTGTTTTACTTCAATTCGCTATTTTCATACCATACCAAATAAGGAATGGTCACTGAACATCTTGTAAACGTATAATTAATGGAGAACACAATCCTTTCCCACAGAATAAGGTTGGTTAATATATGTCTTGTTGCAGTAGACGAAGTCCAGGGTTCAACCTTGGAACCTGGCAATATTTGCGTAAATTCGAAACGGCTTTATATAGGAGTTTGACGAGAAAAAAAGAAGGATAAACAACACAAATAAAAAGATTCTCAAATTCACTTAGTATTGGTAACAAACTGCTGCTTGAAATATATTTAATCCATCGTTTTAATCAGCCAAACCACGATTTTTACACGGAAGGGAAACCATTAATAGGGGGACATGTTGCCATTCGTGCTGTGAGCAGTACAATAGGGTGGCTTAAGGCTGGAAAACAGTGTACATTTTGTGTGTACATGTACATTAACACTATTTAGTCAGTAATCATTGCTTTTAGGTATTTATAGCTATGCGTCGATGTGACCGTTCACCCGTATATGCGCGTACAGGCATCAAGAGACGTATATGTCCCTTTTGTGTCATATCAATATTTTATTTGTTATAAACGTTATGATAAAATACAGACAGCCGTTCGTCGACCAGCGTTAATCTGTCACGTCGAATCTAACCATAAAACGTCAACTAAATTATAACAGAAGAAAGATGAAAGATCGTAGCTAATGTTCACAATACTGTCAGTGCTGTTTTATTTTCGCATGCAATAAACTCAGTTGACAGTATAAACAAATTTCAGGTAGTTGCTAATTTAATTTCCGGTTTACCTAAAACGAACCCCCCCCCGCTGAAAAGTTGAAATTTATGGCGATGCGTAGTTAAATATTATTATCGTAATAATTGGAGCGTGCCATATAACGCTTTGCTATACAATGTTGTTTTGTTCTGATGTGTTACACAACGATTCCGGTGGCTTTTATGTGGAATCCAATATCTACTCAAATACCAGAGAAATATACAACCAATCCAAAACCCACCCGCCCCGGCCATCGTTCATCTATACCAGAAACTCAGCCGTAATTAAGTAGTGTGGGTTTTGTTGTAGTGTTTAGTGTGTCCATTATGTAACGCTGAGAACGACCGCAATTTGTACAAAATAAAAATGGAGTCGAAAAACCTTGCAGGTGGTTACTTCAACAATGTTATACAACCTCCATTTTATTTATTTATTTATTCATATTTTCATAAAGAATGGAAAGTACGATAGAGTAAATATGTAAAGCACCAACATGATCTAATACGTAAGTCATTATCTCTCTCATACAGTTCCATATGGAAATAAAACCAAATATCGAATCATTAAAATCATGATCATCAAATCCTCAAAATTAAATACCAAAGACTGTATGACCTAATAACTTTCTATTTAGTAACAGTCCAGAAACGCGGACCTTCCAAGCCTTCCGATAAAGCGGAAGATCTCGATCCGCTTTCCCAGTTCATTTTGAAAATCTTCCGCTTTTATCGATTTCAAAAAATAAATTAAACCATAATTGAAAGTAACACCAGAGGTATTAGAGAAGAGCTGGTGTATCCCCCCCCCCCACACACACATACTGTTGAACCAAACGCTCACAGATATCTGTCAATCTCAAACATTTCGTTGTTTTGTATGGTGTCTGTTTTAAACTTAAGTTTGCACACAGTCTGAAACCTGATCTTTGTTTTTCAAACACAAAATCTTCTGACACTTTTGGCAGTAAGCGGAAGATCTTCTGCACTTTTTAAATACAAAGTTGGAAGGTCTGGAAACTGAGAAAGATATGCCTTCTTGGGCACACTTCATAAGTCCGACGACGGAACCCTAAACAATCTTAACTAACGAACTATAGGGCCCTAGTAGGGGTTAAGTTACAAAATTCGCGCTAGAGACAACATGCCCTAAACTAGACAATACTCAGATCACCCTCAATCTCACCTTAGTAATCCTAATTACAATTATTTGAGTTGTTATAAACGAGATACCCATTCACGGCTGGGATCCATGATTTAGACTGTCGTTATGGTAGTAAGATTATAAAAACACACACATCGCAACAGTAATCCCTCGTCACACATTAAATCAATCCTATTATGAGATGTCATCTTTATAGCACAATAATTACAGGGTAATTATTAGTCCTATACAGCAACTATCGAGCAACAGTACTTTGATTACAACTGTTACTATTAATTCTGATTGTTATTTGACCTCTCAATCTATGGCACCAAGACCTATACACACTCGAAAAAGCTTATATTTTAAAATGCATTTTTATTGTCATTATATTTTACCTTAATTAATGTTATTTTTATTATAGACTCATATAACACACCACGATTAAAAGAATTACAACATGTCCGATTTCCGGCAACACACATCTTGTAGTATGGACATTGTTTTGGGATAATGTACCACTTACGTACAGTTGGGAGAAACCCTATTTATTATCTAAAGCTGAACAAAGTTATTAGAATAGTTAGTGGATGAATCTAACTGATACACAATTATCTTTCAAATCTAAGTATAAATTTTACTATTTTTAATTTGTGAAATAATTACTTGCTATTATTTAGTTGTCTGGCATTGTTTTAAAGAAGACCTGTCGTGCATAGAAATGCATTAGCAATTCACTGCCAGCATCACACACAAAAGCACAGGAAGGCTGTGATATATATATATATATATATATATATATATGTGTGTGTGGTAATTAAAAAATAAATATGAACTACTGTATAAGTATTGTAAAATATATTTGAATTTCACCAGGAAATTCATTTATTTCATTCAGTTCAGATACAATGTATGATATATTTGACATATTTAATGAGGTACGGTGGATCAGTAATAACCACAAGACAAAAATGACTGCATGAATTGATTTGTTTTCCAAACAGATTCTATAGTAACTACACTCCTACCGATTATTGGCAAATGATCAAGCCATTTAAATTAGGAATGGCCGTCATATCATTTGATCAATTTCAATGCTATTCCTAGTTCATTTGACCATTTCTCAAGTATTAAGTTGTACGAACAAAGTTCAGACGGTTAGATTATATATAATGACTATAGACATACAGACTGGTACACGGATAAATGTATACGGAATAACAGTTATAGGGCGCCATCTGCTGATTAACAAAATATTATTAGTTGTTAATGTATGGCTTCAGTCTTTTAGAGACGTCATTAACCCAACACACACATACACCCACCTATTAATGAAAGCAAGTATTTACCCTTCTACCCCTAGCAATAAAAAGTCGTTTATCTGGATGTAGTTCCCTGATTAATCTACCAGAGGCTGCTGGTGCCTCACTCACACACACACACACATACACACCTTTAAAATATAAATAAATAGACAAGCCATATAAATATTTAAACAATCGGTCTCATATAAAAACAACATAAAATCTAGTTGGGTTAATGCATTTTTGAGTAGAACACAATAATTTGATATGCGACGGAGGAGGTAAACAATAATATAAGCTGCCATTTTGTTTCTAACTGACATCCATCTCTTCGAATTCCTTAAACCCATCTTCGTACCGACGCAATACCGGGTTGAACTTCGCTCTTATGACCGGGCCCTTGGAATAGTGAACCAATCCAGATTTCATCGTCTTCCATCCAGACTTGCATATCCTCCACAGTCTGCGTTTCACCTGGAAGCATATTGCAGACGCATTACGACTAAATGACAGGAAACCGGAGATGGTCGGTACCAACAAGCATCTCGCAACCGATTAAACCCGATAATCGTGAATAAATAAGGCAAATGATGAAGCGATATCGTTTACATATTGTACTTTAATGTACCTGTTTCGTTCGGCGTGAGGTTCGTTTCTTGTTTGCGGATGTAACATCCTCCAGATGATCGACGCTCGACCGCAGTTGTTGATAATGTTTCGGGGCGGTCTTCTTATTGTTCTTCTTCGATCTGATCTTCAGCGATCGTTTTCTCTTGTTTTTGCCGGCCGCTTGATGTAAACATTCCACTGACCGGTTAAAAGAATCGGTCGCATCCGGACGCCAAATGCCGTCACCTATTTGTCTGTTCGGGTGAACATTCCACGTAGCTTCCTGGTCGGATAGGATCTGATCTTCCAGTGATAGGCTCGCCATATAGGGAACTGCCTTCCAGTCGTTCCCGGCATCGTCTAACAAAGCCACACTTTCTTCTCGTTCGTCTTCGATCGACACATAATTGTCTTTCCTGGTGCGCTTAATTCTAAATCGACGCCTTCCTTTTGAAGCAGGGCTCTTCTTTTCTTCCTGGGGGAGAACGTGCCGCCTTTCTCTTGCCATTCGTCGAACTTTGGCTTTCTTTCGCGTGAACAAGCGCGACCGTGTCGGACGCTGTCGCCATCTGGCGAATACGCTCCTCGTTCACTCGATTATCGCCCTCTTCCTTGTTTCCGTCCGACGATACGCGTTTCCGCTTTCCGAGGATGATTTTAATTTTCCATTTCAACATCTTCTTTCGCGGTCGACGGTCCAATTTGGCACGATTCTGATTGGCGGCCATTTCAGATCCAGAATTTAGCGACATGGCCAGCCAATCGACGCTGTCATGACAACCACGACTCACACCGGGAACGTTCACCAGCAAGTCGTTCTCCTGTAATTCGCTAATTTCGGCCGTCGACGAGCTGACGAACGACCATCTACTGCCGCTAACCTCTCCGCCACACTTCTCCAGACGGCCGTGTTTCCGTCTCCCGGTTCTCTTCAGGAAAGGAAATAGTTTCGTGAGAAACGACGTCACCTTCGATTCTCTCGTCGATTTCAGCCACATTTTCGCCGTTACAGCGTCGTAATATTTCGAGTTAAAGCCGCGATAGACCTCTCTTTCGGGCGCTTCGCTGTTTCGTGGACTAGTTCGGCGTAACTATTACCGGGTTCGACGATGGTATGCCTCTTAATATTCGGCCCAAATCTCTCTGTCGGCTCTAAACAAAGCCACATTCGGTCCCGGTGCACGTTTTACGGTCCACGGCGTACGTAGTTTGCATATAAATAACTGGTTCTGTTCAAGAGGAAGAGGGCGGAGCTATAAAAAAAAAACGCCGACTTAGTCATACACCTCACGTGTTTGTCCACGTAAGATGTGACGAATCCAACCGGAGCTACAACGTACGATATCAAATATGAATATTCAGGAGTAAACCTGTTCTGTTTTGTTCGTAACGTAGTTACCTGTGGTCCGTTCTTGCCTATAGTGACGTATCTAGGCTCCGCCTTTATTATCTGTGTTTATGTTTGCATAAACAACTTCGTAGTTACTTCTAGCCGCTAAACGTGTTTTAAACGCCGCATATCTAGTTAATATTATATATGGTGTATGTGTGGGGGTGGGGGTGGGTGGGTAATATCCTTATCGCTGGCTCCTGAGTAACAAACTTACTCGATGTTATCTGTTTGTGTATATAATGTACCCTCTCTATATGGTCACATACAGTACGTAGAGTAGGTCAAAGTTGATCGATTCGTTATCGATCCGAATCACCTGATTTTACTCACCTAGGCGCTGCCTGTATATTGTTGATAAACACAAATGATGTAATCTCGGAGTTGTAGCTATATATAACTGGCCTCTCAGTCATCACGGTATAATTTAAGGCCACACATAGAATGTGGCTATATATATATATATATATATATATATATCAAACACACACACACACACACACATCCACATCCTGTTCACGTAGCGATGGTAACAATTCGGTATGATTTATAACATCATAAAAATTGGTGGCCATCCTTAAATTCTTTCCAATCACAGCATGCGGACGTGTGGAACCAGGAAATGCATGTGCACCAAAAACTAGCATGTTCAATATGCCCCACCATAGACACTGCCGCGGCCACTTTTCTAGAATGTCAGTTCATTATTTAGATATTACGGCCCCTTCTTTCCAGCGTACCGAAGAGGTTGTTTCATTCTCTAACTATACCAATAAAATAACAAAAAGAAATAATTTAAATGATACTCATAATATAAAAACATATTGCAAATGTGTCATATAGATTTAACGCTACAACAATGATAACGTTATATAATATAATAGCAGGGACGTGTGTGTGTGTGTGTGTGTGCGTAGTGTATTGATTTTACTTCTTCCGTATTGAATGGATAGAAAAACTGCTTGGTACTTATTTGTACTGGTTTAAAAAATATAACTTCTGTTGTAACTCCTAGATCCGATTTAAAATTGGCATCTGGAAGACAAACCAATCAGTTGTATATACCATTCGATAGATGTCGCCTGTTTATGTGAGAACAACTTATTCGCTTGGTGGCGACCAGCTTGCGATTCTATAATATCGCTCATTTATACTCCTACTGTTAGAGACGAAATTTACTGGCACAGGTATAAATGAATGAATGACAAATATGTGTATAGAATTAATATTTTATGATATTACATATTTCATTATAACTTGAGTAATACGTCCTAGATTATGCGAGTGCTTAAGGATGATGATTGAAAGGGTGGGGAATAAGACTATTCGCCCATACGACCAATCGCCCCGACAAGACACATCACCGCGGGTTTTCAAGACGCTTCGCCCCACTATGATATTTGAAAGATAAATTATATATATATATAATTTTTGGTAATGTAGATGAGTTTGTCTGAGAGTTAATTGCAAAAGTAATATTATTTTCTTTTGTAATGTAGAAGAGTTTGTAAAAGGCTCCAACATCTTAAAACCAACACATTTAAATACGAACACACAGTGTATAAATTCAAATTGGGCTAACAGTTATTACTTTTGGAGTGGTGTACATATCCCCATCTTTGAATGCATCCCAAGCTGTCACAATGCATTCCTGATCAGACCTCATCTTTTTGTTCTCAGTGATGAACTGTGCTTGGATTTCAATCATGGTCGCTTCTGTATACATGACAGTGATCAGTTGGTAGAAGGCCAGGTTAATTGTGGCGACAAACTTTGGAGTTGAGCCGACGGTGCTATCATTCATAACTATTGTTGGTGGTGATGGTTCTGTTAAAAATGAACCATGCTTTTGGGGGCTAGGTGTTGTATGTAGTTAAGGTCAGGTTGTCTGTATGTAGTTAAGAAGTTCACGAAGTAGAGTGGGCAGGAAGGAATTGCAAACACAATAGATGGCAAATAAACTTGCTAACAGAACAGAAGTCAGAAGACAATCTGGTAGATTCAGTGACCGGCAGCGATGCATCTGGATCGGATAATGTCTGGTCATAACACACCCAAGGGAGTGTCATCTCTTCATTACTTGCTTTGTGGTACTGCTCTGTTATAATGGTTGTGCCACAATGAATGAGACACCACTTACCACAGTCATTTATTCAACGACTCTTGATAAAACCACATTGTTTGTTCAATATAAGTGTTTGAAAATTTTAGATATTGTAAAATTAAAAAGCTTGATTATAAACTATAAAGCCAAAATAGCAAGTTACCTATCAATCTACAATTTTTTTTCATAACCATAGAAGAAATACATTCATATGGTAACAGATCTAGTAAAAAAGGAAATTTTAATATAAAACTTAATATTAATTAGTATTATAGGTGTTAAATTATGGAACCATTTAGATTCAAATGTTTGCACTGTTAAAACAATTAATATTTTAAGCACATAATATACACAATAATGTGTTATTGCTACAATAATTAATAATTTCATAAATAAACTTATATGGATTTTGTGTTGTTTCATAATAAAAGATATAATTATGTCTATTGACTATTCTACATCTTTATTTTTAAATTTGTCATGAATGTTTTTAATGTTATGTTAAGGGGGGAGGATTATATAAGCAATACTTGAAGCATCCTCCTTTTAAACATTCTATATGTGTTTGCTTTCATTAAAATTATGTATTTTGAATGTTGAAGTAAATAAATTGAATTGAAAAAAAGACGATCTATATTGATTAAGTGGGGTGGCATATGGGGTATATCATGCGATGGGGCGATATGTCAATGGGGCGAAGTGTCTTTAAAAACCAGTGGGGAGGCCTATTTGATGGGTTGAAGTGTCTAGTAGCTGAAAAGATGATGTACTAGAAATTTGTAGCTCCAGACTAGACCCTCTAGTATTAATATTATTATAATAAGTATTTTAGTGTTTAGATCTATAACCCAGTTTCAAATTATGATTCTCACAGGTGTTTAAATGTTGCTGTTTTATGGCTGAATGACACTGAGTGACCTCCAAAGGTAATGAGTCCAGGTGAAAGATGAAATGCCCTTTTGACATATGGCTCAGCTGTGATATGAACCGAGGTGCTAATAGCTGATCATAAACTATGATCATTCATATATATATATTATAAATCAAGAGACCACCTAGCTCATTTCAAGGACCATGCTGGTAACATTAATTACTATTTTGTAACAATTTAATAAAGTTTATTATAAGTTAACAACAAGAACAGCCGCAATAATAACAGTATAGTAATAACAATCAGTTAAAGCATATATATATATATATATATATATATATATATAGACTTGCACTAAACACACATATACAGATGCACAGACATAATTTATCACATAAATGTATAATTTGAGCTAAAAAAGGTGTCGTCATTATATAATACAGATCTTTTATCAGCTAGTTTTTATTTGCTTGATAATAAAAGTAATAATTAATACAATAAATGAACCATATGGACCATACAGGTCACAATTGACTAGTTATATTCAACATGATCTATGTAATCTATCAAATTCCCAGCCTGTTGAATTCCAAGCAATATGCTTGGGCATTAGTGCCATGTTCTACCAGTTAACAAGTGCTGGGAGGAGTTGTAGTTGTATCTACATAGCATATATATATAGTTATGCATAAGTTATGTATTTAAGAACGCTTCAAAGGAAATTGCATCCTAGCTGTGTATACATCAAGTAGTAAGCCACCCTTTATCATGGAACATATTAATATACTCAAAAATACCTTTCAAATTGATTCAACTGAAAATCCAATGATATGCTGATCATGTGATGATGTGTGATATATTTGTACTTTCACCATTATGTACCCGGGAATCAAGGTGAATCATTAGAGGTTTGTAATAGTAAAAACCCATATACATAGATAATAATTAAACCTGACAAAAGGATTAATTGAAGCCCTTTTGGAAGTTGGCACAATGGATTACAGAGATGAATGGATGAAAGGATACTGGTACTACTAAAGTTATATATATATATATATATATATATATATATATTATTTATAACTTTAGTAGTATCGATTATAAATTAGATTTTGTTATGCTATCAACTGACATGTCGTCAAATATTTTAAAATGTATTTGAATTTAATTACAAATACTGAGATGATTGACTTATAAATATATATACCTTTTAAAATGTACAGATACACTAAAATCATTTACTTTCAATGGGCATTTATAACAAACAAACAAAATACAAAAACATTTGGTGTATACTTTTAGTTAGCTGCTTCATTTTGAAAATCAAGGGAATATCAAATTAATTTGTAAAATTACACTTATCATAGTTTTCTTTGGAGTGCCCTGAGAAGATGAACATCTGAAAGATTTCTTTAATGTTTCATCTTTCTGCTCATAACACTGAATATTGAATAAGAAATATAAATAGCTCGGGCTTTGGATACTCAAATACAGATATTTGAAAACGAATGTTTTAATAAATTAAAGTGCAAATTTAATCGACCTAAATTTCGATGTATATTGTTTAGCTTTTGGGACTACATTTTATCATTGCTATTTTTATGTTGGTAATATGGTGCATGTAACCAGATATCTTTTTCATTGGAAATACTGGCGCTACAGCTGTGTATTGGTTGGGTTATGTTTAGACAAGATTTGTGAGCGAGTGTCTTCTCTTATTTGTGGAAACAGATATTTATATCGCGGTGATGATGGCATCGTGAGACATCCTATATCACTATATACCCAAGAAAATTTCATTATCTGATCATTATATTACACGGTTCTGCTTCTCAGACATTATGGAAATTCCTTGGATTGAGTGAATATAAAATCTGAGCTGGTATCTGGGTCAGGTAATTTACATGTAAAATATATCGTTTTTAAGCATGTTCACATTGTTGGTGTGCTTGCTAAATAACTCAAAGTAATAAACAGTATTATTTGGCTCAGTGAAAGGCAACTGGCATATATATTCGTTAGATGTCTACAGATGTTTTGTCTACCACTGTCAGTACTGGGTTTAAAAGAGTATGGCATTTAAAAACATTTTTGCAATGTAATTAAATTTTGATAATTTATTGCTTGTTTTCTAATTATATATATATATATATATATATATATATATATAGTACTGTTTATAATGAGTTTGTTTTCTACAACTTTATTCTGATTATATAATAATTTTGTTATTTTATTAGCATTGTTCATGGCAGAGAATAATGATGCATCTGATGCTGACTCTAAGTGGCCCGGAGGTAAGTATCATATATATATATATATATATATATATATATATGAAATAAAGAGAGTGTGTGTTAATATTTGTAGGAGTTTTATTAAATAAATTAAAACTACTCCCCGAGTTTTGACTGTAGGCTGAACTGAAATTAGCAGGATTGTTATTTGGGTGATTTTTAAGTGGCTATTATTCATTTATTTATTTTCAGTGTCGGTGACTGATGGAAATAAATACTGTATCCTCTTCTTAAAAGTTCACAATATGAAAGTGAAGAAAAAACATGGACTATTTGGTGTTCTTGTGCCATGCAACGCTGATATTAATGTCAAATTCTCCAAAAGGTATGATATTTTGAACATTTCTGAACATTTTGTGAATACTATGGTTGTTAATGAATTATTATTCCCTTCCAAAGTGGAAACACACTGCCTACAGGAGTATGCCTTCAAGAAGACTGGTTATTAGAACATAATGAGCTATTGGAACAATGGCATTATATTTTTGTAAGCATGTGGGATTGCTCTTAAAAGATGTTAATGGCATCGCATCCATAAAGTCCCGCTGGATGTCACAACCTTTCACTAATGTTAGATTGGTAATTAGTTTGGGAGCAATTTATTATTTATTTCCACATCAACATATGATTGTTGAATGCATAGAGAGTTATTTTATTACAATGGTAGATTCATATCTATTTGGAAAGTCTCAAGGCAGTCTTTATTTTACACATGAAATTCTAAACAGGTTGCAAATTCAACTAATACATGCACCCCATAAATCTGCTACATATATAGAGGTGTGTGTGTGTCCTTACAAACATTAATCAAAATAAACTTATGCACAAGGATATTAAGTCAGGTGTGCCCAAATTTTGCAAATATATGTTTGATGCTTAACAGGTTACAAATAATATACAATTATTTTCATAACGTTCAAGTACAAAATTTTAATTTGTGTTTGCACCATATATATATATATATATATATATATATATATGTGTGTGTGTGGACTTAAATTAGGGGCATTCTTCTTATATAGTTCTCCTGTCATGTTTATATTGTATTCATACTGTTAGGTACCATTTGATTATTGTATTAAATCATATTCTATAATTGCTATCATGATTTGAAGAATAAAAATGATTTGAAATCTGATTGTTAAAATAATTACCAACAGAAAAAGTAATTCTTTTGCACTGTGTTCAAAGCAAACAGTCATGCTGTGACACGTATCCACCAGGTAGTGTGAGTGTCAGTGTGAGTGTGGGTAGTGTGAGTGTGGCTTATTCATTAATGTATTAGATACATTTGCTTTATGGTATTTCAGAGAGGTTATTGTGAATGTTACTGTAAGAGATGACGACGACAATGCCACTGTTTACGAGTACAAGAAGTCATTACCTGAAGAAATTGATGAGGTTCATTCTAAGTGGCAGGTTTGTCAGTCAGTTTAATAATTAACGTCAAACATGTCCGCACTTTGAAAATGTTTACGAGTATTATTTATGTTTTGTGTAACAGTAATTTTATGAGACTTGACTTCATAGTTTCTTAAATTGAAGATTTGACCAACTGATAAAACGTATAAAATTATATATGGTTAAATATAGAATTGTTTATGAAGAGTCTTATTACTGGTACCATAATAATAAACAACATACCACTGAATGATTGCAAGTTGTGCAGATTATCTCAATTTAATATTGCAAGTCATCCAAAACAACATGGTATTTAAAAAAAATATGTTTTCCAAGAAACATAATTGTTTTATAAAATGTTGGATTTCACAGTCATTATTTTTAGTAAAGAATCCATACTATGAACAGTTTTAAGTGATGATTCAATTATTTGCAGATCTTCAAAGAAGACAGAATTAAGATTGAGTTGTGTAAGGCTAAATCAGGATCATGGGAGAGACATGTGAAAATACTGCAGAAACGAGAATGATTGATATTTGATTTTTTTATGTGTGGGAGTATTTTTAATCAAATATTTATTATTTTAGGTGTGTTGATATTTTATTTAGGTATAGTTTTTAGTTTGCTGTCCTTCTGACAATCAGCCTGCTGTATAAGGTGCATTAGCCCAGAAAAATAAATAGTAATTTTTCAGTTCTATTTAAATTATTTGCAATCTCTATGGTGGTTCTTTGAGCTGGGAAGAAATAAAGGGATAATTTGTATGTTCTGAGATTTTGGTGAATTCTTTTACTTGTATTAATGTAAAGAAGATGTATGTCATAACTAGAGGCATTTTATGAATATGCAAAACAATCCTGGAATATAGTATCTTTTTGATAATGTGTATTTTGGCTTACTTAACTGACCAGGGCCAGAAAAATATTGATAAATCTTACCAGATCTCAGGCCAGTAAAATTTAAATCCACTAGCCCAACAAAAATTTCATAATAGTCCAACAAATATTTTTACCAGTTCCCCCCCCCACAAAATATTAGTCCAAGCAAAACTGTACTGGAGTCAAAAGAGAATGCCAGATTCTCAAGTTGAGTGTGTATTAGAGTTAATATCAACTTACCCAAGAACAGAACAGTTGATATACCTATTATGTTAATAATATGTTGGGCGATATACAAATTTCAAAAGGAACTACCAACACCTGCCCCCCCATCCAGGATATCTGCCTCTACACATGTTCGTATGGTAGCTGGATGCTCTGTCAAACCTCCCCCACCACAACCTGGCAAAGTTGTTAGCTTCTTGTTAAATCTTTTAACACTAAACAAACCCAGTTTTGATTAATGTTCTCAGCCCCTTAGCAGAAATTTTCTAGAGGATAGATGAGGATAATCAAATTGATTTATTTGTCGCAAAATATTTGGTTTTCACCATGTTTAAAGATGAGCTTGATTGATTGGTGAAATCCAATTACAGAATGGTGTTGACTGGTTCCTACAGATCTACAATTTTCCAATTTTTGGTGGACATATTTCACATAATTATTAGCACATTTTCATAAAGTTATTGATGTAATCATGCCATAGAAATGCTGTGCATTTCTTCTACCAAAGAAGAGCTCGAAAACAGCTCAAACCTGTGCACCAAAAACCAACACAAGACTGCTGCATATTTTATCTGGCTAGTATTTTAGTCCAAATATAAAATCCACAAGTCCGGGCATCTGGTCTACCAATTTTTCCAGCCCTGCATGATGGACAAATCTGATGAATACATTATGATATAGATAGCTCTATAATTTGTAGTACCTATTAAAATGTTTTACATCCTGATTATTTATTACCTTTTTACTTGTCTAATTGCTAAGCAAATAAACTTCTTGAATTTGTTTGTTTTTAAAATTAAATACAAATATCCTATAATAAGTTTAAAATAACTCTCTTAGTTTCATCATATATAAATTGGTTCAGCATAACCGATGTTACTAATTTGTTTAATTTTACAGTATTCTGACTTATTAAAAGATAGGGTGTTGTGAGAATTATATATCGATATATATATATATATATATATATACTATAGTTTATGACATTTTTATGAGTAGTATTGTGTATTAAATTAAATTTATATGCTTTTTATAACAAAGAATTAAACACTGCCTTAGGTATCAGTATCTTGTTTCTATGTTTAAACAAATCTACATCAGAGCATGGGTGTGTGTGTGTGTGTGTGTGTGTGTTCATACACTTGATGTCACTGGCTCAAAACATGAGTACTCTAAAATTTCATTAAAACACATATTTCCACAAATCTGTACATCCATAAATAATCCCTACATGAATAAACCTATTCATGCATAAACCAATAGATTGATAATACATCTGGGAAACTTTCCCACCTGTTGGTGTTACATCACATTTGATATTATTGTTTTCAGGGAGAGCTACTTTGATTGTTCTTGGTGGTTCTGCTGTAAAGAACTATTCTAGCCTAATCATTGAGATTTTGTCAGAATTTATAATTCAAAATTTTCTTATCATGTGACCCTGGAATATAGGTAGTATCTTATGCTTTAGGTATCACTGTCTGCATATATACCTTGGTTTGGTCAAATACCTCTAGGACGTTAGCTTAAACCTCAGGTGGGCTATGTCTGAAGGGTACTTCTTTTACGTTTCTTCCAGACATGGGATGGGGGTAAATTAAAAAAAAATAGAATTGATAAATTTTGAATTTTCCTACCAAAAAATTAAATCCACAAATTAATTTACCATTTAATTTTTTAATTCAGAAACATTTCTTCCATGACAATCCTACTAGGAATATAAACTACTCGTGGTAAAAAGTAGTAGGTAAATTTTCGCGTGCTTTTGGTTGTGTGTGTAAAGTGGTTGAAAAATTATTTTCACACCAGTTTGTTTCTGCAAATAGAGACCGCATCTGTGGTGATTTATGTGTAGTTAACTCTTCAAAGAAATGTTTTGCACAGGATAGTTTCTTCTATCCGAAATATTATTAATACAAACATATTATGTTTTCCTTAGAGGCTCACACTTCCATTTGAACTAAAACAGTTTTTGAAAGAAGCAGATTAGATTATTAGTATTGGGAATAGCATATTATGCAGTGAATCACATGCTCTTTGCGTACTAAATTAGATCCCATTTATTCCAATTAAATGGGACAATACAAATGATCTGATTATTCAAATTTTGGCTTTATGACAACATTCCAGCCATAAGAACCGAAACTGTCCATTTAATCATCTGGGGGCGCCTCCGTGGTCTAGCGGTAGCGTGTTGGACCACAGATCACTACCACCCGGGTTCGAATCTCGAAGTGGGCATATCTGAAGATTGTTTAATCTTTGACTTCGCTCATTACCTTTGGAGGTCGCTCGGCCCATTTAGCCTACCGTGTGCACAAAAGTGGCCGTAAAACACAAATCATCATCATTAATCATCTGTATTCATCTATTTTCGTTTGACCTCCACATGGTGTAGAAAATCATTTTACATTTACAAGAAAACTAGTATGATAAAAAGTAATACATAAAATGTTATATTATTGTCATAAACTCAAAACATCTCGAGTAACGCAAAACAACAATTTTTATTTATTTTACATGATAATTACAATCAAGACCGCGCGACAACATGGCGTACTCCACGTGCACTTAGAGCACTAAGTGGGGATCGTTTAGTTTTCCAACAAGATATCACAATTATGATAATAAGTGAAAATAGATGTACAGAACAAGATGTGGACATTTTATATTACATTATGTGTCATCAATATAGAAAACGGTATACTGACAATAAGGTAAGATACATATATCGAAAATGATGTATTACATTATATGGCATAGGATAACATATCACAAATATACCGTTACAAATAGAATCAAAATGACTTAGTGTAGTGAGCAGATAGGCTAGATCGAGAGTGTTTCTCCGAGTACGTGGCCATTATTGTCTGGTTCATTGCGAAATAGTATCCTTGTTAATTAAACTTCCTTGAACGAGAAAACAGAATAAATCTTTTGATTGGAGATGATAAAATTACACGTACTACTAATAGTACCGAATGATATATGGCGTTTGATTGTGAGGGATAAAACCAATATTTTACAGTACAGTTCTATTCATCATTATTGTTACTAATCAGAATAAGATTGCCTGAAGAAATCGATGAGGAATTTCTCTACGAAGCTACTAGTTAGGTTCCGCATTATTCCAGCGTCCATAGCTCGTGAGACGCTTGTTGTATTCGGTCAGAAGAACCTCGACAAGTTCAATAGTATGATGTGCCAAGCAATAGACCGATCCAGGCGAAATGCGTTGCATCGGTTACCAACTGCGGTCGAGGGTTAGCAACAACTATGGCGCCCACTGTTAAATAAATGATTTTAAAATTAAACTTTTAGCTGAATATAAATTCATTTTAATGAAGATCTTTTTAAATATTTAATGTAGAGTTTTGGAAATATTATTTTTACTTGTACCTGGGAACCAATCATATATGTATCACCTGTATATTATTAAATAATTTTATTTATTACATTAGAGTATTAACACCCTTGATATTTACATATAGTAAACATTGCACGAATGGATCACCCAGAATTAAAAATCTTCCTTTCATTGATTTTATCCATTCAGATACCAATGCTACAAAAAATCACCATTTTATAATTGGAATTTATTGAACCATTCCATGTCAGCCAAGGCAAAGGCTACAAACAATTACTTTTTAGTGGAATTTAACTAGACAGGCCAACCTCCAAAAATTGAACCTATTAAATTATGATCTGGAGATCACATACCCTTAATTGACTATAAATAAAATCCAAATATAGCTGGTAAATAGCCTAAGTACAGCTTTTTAGAAAGACAGTGGGGGGGGGGTAGGAAGTGGGGACAGGACCGCCAGCCCTGAGGGTGTCAGAACCCCACCCCATCTCTAGTAGGGATCCTCCATCTTTAAATGCACTATATCTTTTGGCGACATAATAAATAATACTATTACTGCGAATTTGTCATTCTTAAATAATCATACATTGAGTATTGTGTAATGTGTCTGATATTATACTAAGTTACTTAGTATAAAATGAAGTATAATTGTGATTTGCCTGTTGAATAATAACTTAGTAAGTACAATTTTTCGATAATTTCAAGGAGGCATAAATGCCTGGAGCTTGTCCTCAAATATTATTGCCCCAATACTCGTCACGAGTGAACACGTGGTCACTTGATTTGATGCTATGGCTAATCCACATGTTTGTCCAGGAGGTTAATGAAGATCGTTGGAATTGGGATAGTGACACCAAGACTATGACTGCTCATGGTTTTGGAGTTATTGTTGGCTTCACAGTATTAAAGAATAGTTTGGATTTTTGAAAGGTTTGGCAACTAAACTACAAAGAAGAAATATTTCCGTTTTTAATGCATACACATTGATTGACAATAATAAATCAGAGATTCAATGTTTGAGGGATGAGATTGGTGTAGAATTCCAGAGATGGTATGAAGAAGCAAATGAGCTGGTTTCATATATAGGTTCTGAAGAGGAAATTCCAAGGGTTCAGTGTAATAGGTCGAATGTACCTGCTGACACACTTCTTCTTTATTAC
This sequence comes from Paralvinella palmiformis, assembly GCA_025642065.1. Lineage (NCBI taxonomy): Eukaryota > Metazoa > Annelida > Polychaeta > Terebellida > Alvinellidae > Paralvinella > Paralvinella palmiformis. The sequence continues at coordinate 391,815 of JAODUP010000561.1, forward strand.
AATAGATCAATTGACATTTCCTTTATTGATGTATCTTACTGCACCAGTTGTAGAACCGTTCCCTGCAGACAACTGCTGGCCAGTGAGTGCTATGCTGAGTCTAATACCATCTTTAATTATCAAACTAGAGATGTCTCCTCAGATCAAATTGAATCATGGCATGACGACCTACCAACTCCGAAGTCATAAGATAACAAAGTATCCAGATGGTTCAATATGTGGTCCAGGCAGTCTGACAAGGTCGATTTACCTGATACTTTGATGAAATCCTTAGTATCTGCATATCCAGATTCTTTTTCGAACATTATAATTTTACTGGTATTAGGACACATATGCGGAAGCAGAGCGTAGTTTCTCTGTGTTGAGGCTATTCAAAACTCATTTGAGGAGCTGGATGGCTGACACAAAGTTTTCTGCCTTAGCTTTAATGAAAATACATTACCGTAAACACATCGATTCCAAAACAAATTGCAGATATGTTCATTAAAGAACACCCTAGACGTTTGTTCAAGGCCAGTCTTTTTGAATAACTGATGCAGATTTACATGAGGTACTAAATATTTTAAACATCATTATGTTCTTTCTCATAAGTATGGACATTGAAATAAATCGTCATCCTGCTTATTAAATATTTTAGTGACATAATGTATAATATGTCACATTCTGACTGGGGAGACTTTCATGTTTCTAGTAACAAATCGAGTAACTCCCAGTAATCCTATCAATCTGTATATACACTGAACCAATCATCAAGTATCATACCATGGGTCTTTCTTCTTAGGAATGTCTACTTTTGCCAGTATTTATACACAGTATTCACTTGAAAAATACGGATATTGTAGTGCTTCCGAAGATATCTAACCATTATCTGATTTCCATTTTTCTTCTACCCCTCCTCAGCACTTTGTGCATGGCATAATGGCTTTGCCCTTGTTTAGGCCCACCATACCCCACCAAACATATCCTAGGTCAATCCCAGCGTCTATCCACTATTTTCAGCGATTTCTGAATGCCAGGACGTTCATACTCTTTCCGATAACCAGAAGAATCAGTTTATCAGTACCATCCACGGATGACAAGGAGAACAGTTACGCGTGTCTTAGACTTTATTTGTACCATGATGCCCTTGGACGGAGAATCCAAGACTGTTTTCGGACAGCATCATCCAAAACATACCAGTTTCACCCGCACTGTAAATGGCTGATGGCTGATATGTCTGAAGAATAGCCTCCAATCTCACTTATTTCCAAACGCTAACTATCTCGTGATTTGCTCCCGCAGATTCTCCAGCCTTGTTGAACTTTCACAATACCACATCGCTCTTTAAACCGTTCAACCCAGGACGATGATGATTGCAGTTTTACGGCCATTTTGTGCACACGGAATGCTAAATGGGCCGAGCGATCTCCAAATGTAAAAAGGGAAGTCAAAGATGAAACACCCTTCAGATATGGCAACGGTGATTCGAACTCGGGTGGTAGTGATCTGTGACCCAACGCGCTACCAGTTAGACCACGGAGGCGGCCCACAACCCAGGACGAGGTTATAAACTCAACCGAGAACGAGGTTATAGGGGTAATATTATTAGTATTACTGGTATCAGGTTCGAATTGAAGGCGGAACTTGTTCACTTGCAAATACTTCTGGCGAAACCGTTCACGATCATAACTTCACTTACTCCAAGGGACATCCAAAGGAAATAATAAAGTAATACATAAAAGTATCACATAAAAGTTAGACTGTCCTTCAAAATATGATTAAATCAGACAAATATATGCCCCATTGTTTTAATAACTTCATTGTGTGTTCCATTCCAGCACCTTATGACAGGGTATGCCATTGGTAGAAGAGTCCTGCATGTCCATGATGGATCTATTTGAGCCTTTTACAGAGACTGATATCAGACAGTTGCTGAAAAGGTAATCTAATGCTTTATGTGCAGTTGATCCTATGTCTAGATGGCTCGTGAAAGAGTGTCTGGATATTCTGATAATTACGTAATGAGTCGTTCAAATAGTCTGCATGTCATTGACTGCTTTGTTTAGCTTCGTAGCTGGCCGCAATCGAGACACGTGACCAGGGAAAAAAACAGCCCGATGAAACATACCACAAACTTCAACAACCGTACAATCGGAGGGGGAAAAGCCAATATAAATATATCATCCCTGTTTTAATATCCCTAAGTTAGCTTCCACAGGCAGGTGTCATTATTGAGGTTATTCTGCATACAAACACATCAATTTATTGTTGGAATATTCACCTGAAATGGCTATCTTATGGCATGTTATCGAACAAAAGGGCCTGGTTACAGGACCGTGTATGGTTGTGTTTGTAGATAATGGTTTGTCGCTGTTAACGCTCCGACGTTACAACAGTAAATATTAATAATTGCGGACGTATGTCACTAAAGATAATAATTCTTAAGACAACCAGACAGTAATGGAACAATAAAATAGTCACGGTACTAGCTACTGGATCATTCATTAGTTCTGCGGTAAGAACTATTCAGGGTTATGACTGAGTGAGTGAGTGAGTGATTGAGTCAGTCAGTCAGTCAGTCAGTCAGTGAGATAAAAAAAAGTTTTTAGCCTTGGCGCTGGTCATACCTATGCACAAGGTCGAGTGTTGCGACCAACGAAATCAGAAGATTAGGTGAATATCCCAGAGATACACGCAACACTGGGGTTCGAACCCATACCAGTAGATCGGCAGTACACTGTGCTAGCAACTGGGCTACGGGAGTGTGCAAGTCAGGATAATGAGAAAACAAATAATTATAGTGTAGATAAATATTCAAATGAATTATGCTGTTTGACGATAACAATGATAAGAAACATAGTCTTGAGAGAAATAAACTTTGACCCATTTGAGAACGTTTTGAGAATTTTTTTAATATTCTTTAAAGCAACTCTATTGATTAGCATACAACTAAAAAAATGCAGTGAAATCCGGAATGATAATACTTGTAGGGATAGTAGGATTTAAAGTACACTATCCCTACTAGCTGGTATAGATAATGAACCTTTTTCGGTATCCCGTGATATATCATCTTGCAATGATGCGGAAATCATCAGGATATCCACCTGTTGGTAAGCCAAGTTAAAGGGAAAGTTCACCCTCAGAAAATATTTCTTAAATATGTAATTAATGCTTAGAACAGTAACCAAAAATGCCATAATAATAATCACGAAGTACACCTGATATCATAGATATAGGGAAATAATCCAAATTACTGGAGGGCCTCCATTACAGCTCCACCGGAAACCAAATTCGAAGGTGGGAAATAAGAAAACTCAAATGCTCTGACGTCACATTGGCGCTCTCTAAACTGAGGCGGATTATAGTTTCTCTTGAGCGTTAATTTCTCAGCCATTTCTCAATAATCTTCCTCTGGTAAAGTTCCTTCTGGCTCAAAATGATATATATATATATAGGCCATTAAAAGTCGATTAATCAACATTTTGAACTGGATTATATAATTTGTGGATGATCATTTACACATTTTGACATCATTTATGATATTTGTTAGCTCAGCTGTATTAGTCCAGAAAATTTGAAATATTCAAGTTTAAAAGTGTTGTTATCAATTCGGTCATTATGCAGGATCGACAGTATGGAATTACGTACCAGATAAAGTGAGGTAGTGTCATTGGATCGGTAGTTTTTAAATTTTAACCCGAAGACTCATCTCTTTAATATTGTAAATATCTAAAATTTTGATATTGTTTGCATCTTCATCGAAATATATTTGTTTTATGTAAATCACTCCAGAAGACAACAACGATTCAAATATAACGTTTTAATTGATACAATATACATTATTATTATTATTAGTAGTAGTAGTAGTAGTAGTATTCCGGGTCCAGTTAACTAGTAAGCCATTCATTGAGTTCTCTTGAATTTCAATCAATTATAACCAATCACTTATAGCCAGTCAGTTAGCTAGTTGTTAAATCAAGGAGCCACATCTCTAAGTAGCTAACCGAATGACGAATTATATCACACAAAATAATAACTTTGGATGATTGAAGTAACGTGATCATTTTCTTATTATCAGCATCACGTCGACTGGGACAATAAACACGACGAGAAGTCAACGTCACTTCCGGAGAATCCGGCGGCCATGTCTAACTATATACATGGTACACTGGGTCGTGATTTACTTCTAATAAAGACAAAGAGGGACAATTTTCATTAGCTTTCCCTGGCAAGGCAACAAATATTCCCGTAACAAATAGCTGCAGGATTGAACCCATTAATAGTAGGCCAGCGTCAGTTCCAGTGTCAGTTGCTATTGTTGATGGGATGGCACCGTCTAGATGAAGACTTTATCTGTCGACAAGATTAATGCGACTATCGATTATAGAATGAGACAAAAATCGGGGCAATAATAAATCAACTAAACCTCGTCTAAGATCACGTCTGGGCGAGATATTCCTCGCGGAGTCTGACGGGAAGTCTTTGATGTTTCCCGGTGAATGTCTATATTAATCAAACCAAACTGTGGACATCTTGAGGAGCCGAAATGAGCTAGTTCCCTTTTTTACTAGATTATGGCTCTGCGCGTCATTTTGTCAGATTTATAGCACAAGCCACGTCGCCATTTAAACTAAAGAAGCGACTGTTTGGATTCATATTCGCCGGGAAAAGGGACCAATGCGTATACTGGGTGTGTCTCGGTCTGTGTTGACATGTAGGACACAAGATGATATTCGTCCTGTTTAATTTTTTTAAATCTTCCTTTATTGGATGCTAATTTTCGTGCTGAAGCAGATTTAAATTTGACATTTATAAGCACGTCAAATGTTGGTAGTTGGCTAATGAGTTCGATTAAAAAATTTCACCTTTTCTTGTCCGCCACTCTTACCACTGATCTAAGACAGATTTCTAGGAAATAATCCGATTCTTCAAAATCGCTGGTTGATGAGAATAGTGATTCCATCGTGAACTTGTTTTTCAGGTTATTTATCTCATACTGAGGGAAGGGATATAAATTAGCTTTAAGATCAAATGCTGAAGTGGATCTGAGTGGACTGTAGTTAGAAGGACGTCTTTAGAAGATCATCTGACAGCCATGGAAGATTGTCGGTTCATACCACTTAATTTCAGAGATCCCGATTACGTACACGATATTGTGTGCAGAGAATGTATAGATCATGAGGATTTCTGTTCCGGTAAGTACATAATACTCTTGTTATTACATTTTAAAACATATTTCAATTAGTTAATATATCACGCGGAAAAATGGTGTCGCGCGCGCGCACACACACACACTGCTTTAAATTATATAATATTTAACAAATTGGTTTTCTAAAATTGCCTGATATAGTATAGTTGATACATTATTTTACGGGCACGATAATTTATATCTTACACGATAAATTTGTATTTCTCCTTTAATAACGAACGGATTTTCTTCTAAATTAGTAGTTGCTATGTCATTAATGAAAAATGAAATTTAGCGAAAACCAAATTCTACATAGTATCAGTCACATTAAAAAATTTCTCCATTGAATTTCTTAAACAAAAGCACATATTCAGTATAGACAGCGAAAATTGTAAACGTCCAATAACACTAGATACTAAAACAAATCATTCAGAGTAAGCGAAATAAGCCTTCAGTGAAAAGTAAATACAACTTGAAACGATCTGTCACGTGTTAATATACCCATCCACAAAGTATTAAAGCATTTGACACAATTGACTCTGATCTCACCAAAATTAACGCAGATACAGAAAAGAGAACCATTAAGGTACGAGACGGAGAAGATGGGATAGCTTCAGTCTGGAGAACTCTTTATTACTATTTAGACCGTCCAGATGCTTCGCTCGACGATCATCATACCAACGTCAGCGTGGCTACAATATGGCAAGGTCTAAAGACCAGAACGACAGCTCATGGCATACCACAACTAACATGTGCCAGAGGTAACTTGTCGTTATTGTTATGTTATAGTAGTTAATTCATCGTATGGTAGATGGTCGTATTATTTTACATTAACGTTTTCCAACCTTTTATAAATGAAGATCAAACTAAATAGTTATTAAACATATGAGTGTTAGATAGAGTTAGATAGTTGAGATGTGGATCGACATATTATAAGATAAGTTTTGTACTTTTATGAGAACTATGAGAGAAAATTATTTCAGACAAGAATTTGTTTTAAATTTATTTTAGAAAAGTTTATTTATAAAGGTTTTGCATACAGCCTAACTATATGTAATAACCAGTTTGGCTTCAAGACTAAATATATAGGTATATATGTCTTAAAATGAGGCTGTACTAAAATACAGGAGCTTGAATAGTAATGTATATTTATGGGGTTTTTATGCGTCCAAAGCTTTTGAGCGTATGCATTATTATTTTATAATTGAGAAACATATAAATGGGGGGAGGGGCATACCTTTGTATATAAATATGATTTTAATATTTTGGTTATACTAATAAAACGATATATGTTCGATGGACAAATATCATGTCCAACCACTTTTCTCTTAGTAATGGAGTACGTCAAGATGGGGTTCTTTCTCCTTGTTTTTTTGTTGTTGTTGAGTTTACAAGGATGTTATCAATAAGAAATAAATAATATAAATGCTGGATGCATAATAGGTTCTTTGTTAATTAACCATTTAATGTATGCTGATGATTTAGTATTCATAGCTCCTTCACTTATAGCTTTATCATTGGTATTATATGTATGTTCAGAATAGGGACATAACATTATATTAAATACAAAAGTGCCAAAAGTAATATTTTGTTGTAGATGGTTCAAAGATTTACAAATTCCAAACTTCGTGTTACATGATTAAATATTACCTAAGGTTAGTAATTGTAATTACCTTGGACCTATTATCGCGGATGACCACAGGCATCATGATGACTATGTCTAGGTAATATATGAGAATTTTTTATCAGGTTACTACTTTGATCAGAAAGTCTCACATGTGCATATAATATGTAAAATGCACAGCCTTTAAATCCTATTGTACCACATCTCTTGGCTATAGGGTCATTGAAGAATGTGTTCTGGGGTTTGGTGGTCGCCTTCACTGTCGGGTGTCTGATCTTCAACTACTACGCCATAACCAAAGCTTATCTTCTCCACAACGTTGATGTCACCATTAAGATGCAGCATGAGAGAGAATTAATATTTCCGGCGATAACGTTCTGTAACATGAGCCCCATACGCCAATCAACCCTAAATAATACACCCAGATGTCAATCGGGCTGTACCAAGAAATATCGCCAGAAAAGAAGTGCTGGTGAGTTGACATTGTAATGTTTGGTAATTATTTCTGATGTTCATTCGTTTATTTCGATTGAAACTCAATAAACTACCTTTGCGTTTACCTTCTTTGCCAGTTTGGTTATCATCCGCTGACTATACTCTAAATTATTATTATTAATTATAGGAATTTAAGAAACACTTGCACATACACACACACATACGTATTAATGAAAGCGAGTATCTACCCTTCTATCCAGCTTTATGTGATACCGGATGGATAATAGCGAACAACAAATGTTATTTGTTCTCAACTGTCACTACCACTTGGTATCTAGCTAAGAACATATGTCAAAGCCATGGAGCTCATTTACTCAGCATTCAAGACGAAGAAGAAGCAATATTCATCAATTCACTAATGTAAGTGATACTTATCCCACAGTTAGCATCAAACAATATACACGTCATAACATCGGCCAATTCTGATCCAAAAGAGTGAAATACCACGATATATTTTTACGAGTTCTCATAATCAATACGTTCACTTCGCGCACATCCTATATTTGAATGATAATAGTGCTAATTCCTGCCCTGTTTCATACTGGTAGAGTGGCATTGTTAATAGGTTTCAAAGTTCAACTTTAACATTGAGGAAGTACTAGCGTAGTGCAGTTAATAGCGTATAACATTGACGGCTTCCGGAACCTTGGGATGGAATTAGAGAGTTGTACGATTTAGTAGGATGTTTCATCCACCATTATCATTTCATTTCCGTATAATACTGTCCCTTGGTAGCTATATGACCTAGTAGAGACGAGCACTAAGGTCATGTAAATCAACAATTACTCCTGATGAGGTTATCATTAACTGCGGATTCGGTGTTTGCAATAGGACCTTGATATACCATCCTACTTGTCGTAATTGGCGACTAATAGGAGGAGAGACTAATGGTACTTTTTCTAAATGTCTCGTTAAGACGCCACTCACTCACTCACTCACTCACTCACTCACTCACTCACTCACTCACTCACTCACTCACTCACTGTGTTTCGTCTAGTACGTCACTTTCTAGTTGGATGTGGCTAGGTCTGTATGGTACACCATGGTCGTGGTCGGACGGCAGCAACATAACGTACAGTAATTGGTACAACAGTGAAACAGAAAACAATCCGTTCTGGTCTTGTTGTACGGTGGCTGACAAGCAGAAATGGCGAGATAAGAACTGTTCTGCTGCCTACTACTATGCATGCAAGAAAGGTACGTACACCATTAGATCTTCTGCACAATGGCGCGGACCAGGCAGCCGTAAAATCACAACAACAAAAAAACTCATTCTAAGAGGATCCTTCTTTCATATGTGTTTTCCCAGCATCTTAGTATTACTTAAGGCGTTCTGAAATGTTTGGTGTGTACGTAATGCGTTTATCTTCGCAGAGGCTCTTTTTCCAACAACAGTAAGCGGGGAATATACACCCGAATCACAGCCAACGACCACAGCAACAGCCACAACGTCACAGGCAACAACAACAACAACAACAACAACTACATGGTCAAATGGTTCACCGGAAATAGAAATAACAACAAGGATCTCGGATTTTACGACACCAACTGATGCGATGTTAGAAAGTGCGGGGTTATCCAATACTAAAAGAACAACATATGAGAAAACTATGGCAGACCAAACTATTACTGATGTCTTGTCCACAGTCAGCATCCCATATAACGATACTACAATTCTTCCATCTCAGCCTGAAAATGACACTTCCCCATCAGCACCACCATCCTCCTCCTCCTCCTCATCATCATCACCAAAAATAACAACAACAACAACATTACCATCTACAGAACAAAACACAGACACTCTGAGTACGGAAGCGACAAGCGTTATAGGCGAGAAAATCGAACCATCGACATACACGTCTACATCATCATCGTCATCATCATCATCATCATCATCACCACCACCATCAAAAATAATAAAAAAACAACAATCTCATTTTTTCAAAACAAAAAACGGGATTTTCAAATTTCTAAAAGCGACAACAAAGAGAAAAAAGGAGAAAACACTGAGTCTTTTCCCAGATCCAATAACGATACTACAACGTTTCCCTCTCACCAAATCATTCCCCTCAACCCCCCCTTTTATCATCATTATCATCACCAACACCTAAAAACAACTATAACATTATCTTCTCAGATTACACGGTACAACCGATCAGTAATTCGTCATCTACTTCCGCAACTGGTTCGAGAGGAACTCGATCTTTGACTGATAGGCCACCGATCCCGATGTTCCAGACGTCACGATGTTGTACCTGTTGTATTTCCCCGAGACTGATATCCGGATGGTCTGGTACTTGTGACGCCTGTGACGGAAACCAGAACGGATCTTCTTTGTCCGAGTACAGTTCTCTTGGTCAGTACGATAGGGATGCGGTCAGACCAGTGGACGTGAAGAGAAGAAGCGTCGAATCAACCATATCCGTCAACGGAAATCTGGCACAACAGTACGTATATTGCTCTTTTATGGTCGGCAATGGAGGTATATACCAGAAGTGAACTTATTTCCAATATCGAAGATGCGATACATTTAAGAAAGAAGGACACTACATCTAAGTAGCAAATGAAAATATAACATCACAATTAACAATGGTAATTAAAAACCCATTGTAGCCCGAGCTGTCTTCCCATTGGCTCCTTTAATAAACGAGAAAATTAACAATAATCCAATCCAATCAAATGTTCTAGAGCTGACCGAGACAAAACGAGGAAGTTGTTGGGATTAAATATTAGAGATTAGGTAATAGTTGAAATAAAAATACTGGCTTAAATAAGTGTCTTTGTATGTGTATGTCTCTCTCTCTCTCTCTCTCTCTCTCTCTATATATATATATATATATATATATATATTGTGTGTGTGTGTGTGTGTGCGTGTGTGTTATTTATCCATGATTATTCTTTGTCTCGTCCAGTAATCCGGATATGACCGATTATATTAAAACCAAAGATGCCATAACTCAACATCTGGCATTATTGTCTGAAGACGAAAAGACTAGTGCAGGATTTAGTTCTGATCAACTGATCATAGACAGCATGTATGCCGGCTATCCTGTACCACTGAGGTAAGTACTGGACACTAACATATACCGTCTGATATAAGTATTGGACATAAAAATATCCGGTCTGAGGTAAGTTTTGGACACTAAAATATACCGTCTGAGGTTAGTATTGGACACTAAAATATCCGGTCTGAGGTAAGTATTGGAGACTAAAATATACTGTCTGAGGTAAGTATTGGACACTAAAATATACCGTCTGAGGTAAGTTTTGGACACTAAAATATATCGTCTGAGGTTAGTATTGGGCACTAAAATATACCGTCTGAGGTAAGTATTGGGCACTAAAATATCCCGTCTGAGGTAAGTATTGGACACTAAAATATCCGGTCTGAGGTAAGTATTGGACACTAAAATATCCGGTCAGAGGTCAGTATTGGACACTAAAATATCCGTCTGAGGTAAGTATTGGACACTAAAATATACTGTCTGAGGTCAGTATTGGACACTAAAATATATCGTCTGAGGTCAGTATTGGGTACTAAAATATACCGTCTGAGGTAAGTATTGGACACTAAAATATCCGGTCTGAGGTAAGTATTGGACACTAAAATATCCGTCTGAGGTAAGTATTGGACACTAAAATATACCGTCTGAGGTAAGTATTGGACACTAAAATATCCGGTCTGAGGTAAGTATTGGAGCACTAAAATATACCGTCTGAGGTAAGTATTGGACACTAAAATATCCGTCTGAGGTCAGTATTGGACACTAAAATATCCCGCCTGAGGTCAGTATTGGACACTAAAATATCCGGTCTGAGGTTAGTATTGGACACTAAAATATCCAGTCTGAGGTAAGTATTTGGCACTAAAATATCCCGTCTGAGGTAAGTATGGACACTAAAATATCCGGTCTGAGGTAAGTCTTGGACACTAAACTATACCGTCTGAGGTAAGTATTGGGCACTAAAATATCCGGTCTGAGGTAAGTATTGGACACTAAAATATACCGTCTGAGGTAAGTATTGGACACTAAAATATCCGGTCTGAGGTAAGTATTGGAGACTAAAATATACCGTCTGAGGTAAGTATTGGACACTAAAATATCCCACCTGAGGTTAGTATTGGATACTAAAATATCCAGTCTCAGGTTAGTATTGGACACTAAAATATCCAGTCTGAGGTAAGTATTGGGCACTAAAATATCCGGTCTGAGGTAAGTATTGGACACTAAACTATACCGTCTGAGGTAAGTATGGGCACTAAAATATCCGGTCTGAGGTAAGTATTGGAGACTAAAATATATCGTCTGAGGTAATTATTGGACACTAAAATATACCGTCGAATAAATGTGATTAATCAGATATATCAGACATTAAACGATCGACTCATTTTATTATTTTATCACAATATTCAAACAAATATTTATTGGCAAATTCTAGCGATTTCGAGTTGCTGAGAAACCCAGTCCACGGCAACTGTTACGTGTTTAACTCTGGCTGGAATCGGAATGTCACTTTGAGGAAATCTACTAAGATTGGCAGGAGATATGGTGAGAGAATGAGATTGTACGCAAAACAGAGAAGGATACCGCAAAACGTATAGGGAAGCAGCTTATTGAGCAAATTCTATATTTTGCTGAATAGCCAATTTAACTCAACCATACACGAGATTTTCTTTAATAATATATCTACAGATTGCTCCAGTTTGTTCTTTAAGCACTAAGCTCACTAATATCATAACATACCCTAAAATGCCACACTTACTCCAACTGTCTCCGTTATTTTATATTCAATTGTCGCAAAATAAACCTGTGTATATTAAGCATCAAGAATGAAATATTTGATACATATCATTTATGAGAAAAATACTAACAAGGTCATATAAATAAAACTGCGGACATTGCGCCTTTTATATTCTATGCGCGATATGCCCGTGTTACATGTCTCGCGAGACATGTAAACGCCCACTCCTGATGTTTAAGTTATTGTGTAACCTCCAGAATTCCCCTCCACTTATTTATTCTTTATTAGCATTGATACATCTTTACAAAAGCATCCCCTTTCAACTAAAGTTATTTCATTTGAAATGGATGCTTTTCTCTGATATTGGATCCACCAAATAATATTGACCATCTATAATAGTACATTGAGGAACATTGAAGATAAGCATGCACCTTTAAATAAAAGAAAAATCATGAAGACCAGTACTTCCTCGGTACAGTGAGGATATAGAGCGTGCAAAGTGACAGAGCGGGTACTGTGAACGGCTGTGGATGAGGACCAGCTTGTAAGTTCTTTATAAAAAGTTAAAATTATCCTTGCCTCTGCCAAAACAAAATATTACAATAAAGTACTACAGAAAAATAAGTCTGTACTCCCAAATATTATCAACTCAGGCAAAGATATATCCCGTTATTTTAATAACTTTTCCTCTCAAAAGATATTAAATATACATAATGGCTTCCCTACCAGCACCTTATCACAGGCTATACTACACCTAGTCCTCCGTGTCCATGGTGGACCTATTTCAAATCCAACAGTTTTATCTAAAATGTTAGACAAGACAGTTGTTTGTTCTTCTGGACCTGTGTGCTGCATTTGATCCAGTTGATATTAATATGCTTTACTCTAGGTTGAAGGACAGGGTTGATCTATCAGCTAAAGTTCTTGAATGGTTTCAATTCTATTTGGAAGAACGCTCCCAGAAAATGTTTGTTCATGGTATTTTGTTGGTTTTTCAGTCATGTTATCTGGTGTACTACATGGTTCAGTATTTAATCCTCTGGTTTTAACAATGCATACAAGTCCTCTTGGGATTATTGTCCATGGCATTAATATCACTCACATGATGACTGCACACAGCTGTATAGATCACTGGATCCTGCTGTGAATTAGATTTCTCCTCTTCCTTGAATAATTTAGAACATTGTATTGCTGATATTCGGCTATGGAAGACACAGTCTTCTGAAAGTAAAAGGTGATAAAACGAATATGATCTATTTGGCTTCACCAATAAATGGCTAAGACCACCAACATTGCAGATTGGTGTATCTTCCATTACCCATAATAGGTCAGAAAAATTCCAGGGGTTGTTTTTGACAAATGTATTAATTTGTACAAACATGTGACATCAGTATTCCGAGATGCCTACTACTATCTTAAGAACATCCACTGTGTAAAAGTAATCTTGAGCCAACAAGCCTTTATTACTGTAGTCTATGCCTTTGTTGCATCAAGCATAGACTATTGTAACGCTTTGTTATATAACATGTATGATTATAACATCAATCATCTTCAGCGAATTCAGAATAGTGCAGTCCAAATTCTCGAAAATATGAGGGCTTTTTATTAAATATGTAGTATTATCATCATCATCATTGTTATTGTACATATTAAACATTCAGTATTAAACAAAAAGGAATATAAAGCGTTTCATGGGGATGGGGGGAGCTCAGAGAGGTTACAAGTTTATATTATAAATGCTTGAATTAACGTCCGGTGTCCAAGTACTCGCCAGTCTAAGATCCCCGCTCATATCTATGAAATCCGGGATTCAAATCTATAACATACACTTTAACACACCTATAGGTCTACACGTGATACTCAATGTTAGACAACGTGATTACATTATTGGCAGCGAGGATACGGCAGCTATAAGACTCGTCGTACATCCACAGAAACAAATGCCATTCCCTGAAGACGAAGGCTTCAATATCAGTCCAGGATTTTCTACATCTATTGGAATAAAACAGGTAGATAGCTTTTGGTGAGTGGATGAATGAGTCACCCATATCTAATATGCCATTATGGTGTTGGTCTGTGAAATCGATTTTTCCCCAAATATTCCCATATTTTGGTAATAATTCACAGCTCATATAAAATATGTATACTTATCTATCACTGACACTTACCATTGTTGCAACGTGTCATAAGGTCGTCATTATTTTGCCATAAACTACATATTTGTGCTATCAATGGTCTCCTTGTTCAGATATAGGCTGAGAGGCTTTTATTATTTATGAACTATCATGGTATTAAGTATTAAGATATTTTTGACCTTTCCAAACATGGATTTCAATCTGTAGTAGAAGTTAAACTACATATATACTGAGTATAGCACATTTGTCATTCGATCCAGATCCAGATAAGACGTCAAACTCCGCCATTTGGACACTGCTTTGATCCCGATGAGAATCATCAGGATATTAACGTCTATCAAGAGATGAAGCCTGTATCTTATAGCTTTAGTGTACGTATATCTCCAAAATCTTTATATTTGTTTTCAAATTTGTATCCAGTATTAGGTCTAAGCTTTATATATATATATATATATATATATATACACATCGTACGTAAGACCGTTGCACAATTTGACAAAAATGTGCCACTACCAAACTTCAATAACCTAAAATTTAATTGAACGTATTAAATATTTGTACATTTCATTTACATGCCAGATTCTATCAAATATTCTCAAAAAGATGAGAAAATGCTCAATAATAACAACAGACATTATGGCCGGGTCGGATCATTATCAATTACATTTTAAACTAACATTTTGGGGATTTATATAAATAGCTTACAAACATATTACAGAAGGTTATAATAGTAATTGAAAATCTTATTTGTATTATTGTCACTTAGGAAGACAAAAAAAAGTTTGAAGACGTTAGAACTGTTTTCCTTCATTAATTTCAGATTTTGTAGAAGGTGTTTTATATACTAAAACTAATTAAATATTTATATTTTCCTCCAATTAATTAAACTAATTAAGTGACTGAGTGACTGACTGGCTCACCTACTGACTGATACTCTATCCATACACATACACATGCACAGATATACACATCATATTCCAATATTTTTTAAATTCCAGTTTACTTCCTCTTAACACTCCCCACCCTTCGGTAGATAGTCTGTATATCTAACACATCACCCCTTTGTGTCCTCACAACAATAACATAACATTTCGTCAACATCTATTACACAGGCCTGTAAGAAGACTTGCTATCAGAGACATGTGATCAATCAGTGTCAGTGCGCTGATCCTTACCTGCCTCGGAGTGGAAGAGCTCTCTCACGACATCCTGTCCCCGTATGTCGTACCTCAAACATAACTCAAGGTGTTCAGCTTAAGTATTCTTAATTCTAGCTAATTAACGCATGGGAGATGCCATTATGTGTGCAACTCCACCTTAATTTAATGACAGTTTATATGGATTTCTTTTGTTAGAAGTACAGATAACGAATGTTCATGTCACTTTTTAGTTACGGTTAAAAGATTTTTTTCACTCACGATCTTCCAGATACATGTAAAGAGAGAGTAAAGAAGATGTTCAGTGACAATCGTCTGCCTTGTAAATGTCAGCATTCGTGCAGGTAAAACGTGACACGTAATAACATTCGGCATGTTTTTATATTAACTCTCTTGTTTCTTGTCTGTAGCGCTTGGAATATAATCTTTGGTATTAGGCTATCGTTACAAATTAATGAAAGGCAAATAATAAATTGGGATAATAAAATATAGTAAACAATACAATAAAATTATAAACAAAATATTGTTTTTAGCTACAAAAATAGCAAACCAAATGGAAAACAATCGTAAACTAGAGAGAATAAAATGGAAATAAATAGAATATATTAATGTATTATAATTTGAATTGAAGTTGGTTCGTGTTATGTTGTGTTAGGTTGTGTCACTTGACAACATGCCCAACGTGTCTCATCGTGTCAAAAATAATATCGCGCATGACGTCGTCATGAAACACAACATGTCACGTGCTATGCGTAATCTCACGCCATGTCTTGTCACGGCACACAATGTCACGCCATATCGCCTAATATATCGGTTCACGGCGCCCTTTTATCACATTTTGTGACATAATCTAGCAGTCATGCAATATCCGCTCTAGTTGTGTCATCATATGTTGAACCGTGCTTTTACTTGTCATAACACATCCTACTACATGTAATTTAACATTTCATAACACCATTTCTATTCCATGTAATCTTAATCGTTTTTAAATTCAATTAGAGAGTACTAACGTTTCGGTTAATTCCCGTCATATTTTCTCGGGACATTTTATATTACAGAGATACTTCTTATTCCTTCGATGTTTCTGTTGGAATGTGGCCATCCAAAGTACACCGAGTTAGTAAACAGTAATATACTTAGCTAGTTATCTGATAATTTGTATATGATTACCATAATATGACATTATCATCATCAACACACACACACAACACTATATATATATATATATATATATATATATATTTATTTATATATTGTCTGTTTAGAAAGACGTCTTACAAAAATTGAAGACAAAGATTGGCTCTTCTTTTGACATTAACAGCCCAAATGAATATAAACAGAATTTAGTCAAAGTAGAGATTTATTATGAAGAGTTTAACTTTCAACTCATAACTGAACGACCAGCTTACACAGTTAAGTAATCACATATGCTATCATTTACTGGATGAGATCATATGTATAACCTACACTTACGGATCAACTATGTATGGCTTCTGAATGCTGGTATTGGCTCCTAGTTAAAATGTAGAAATAAAAACACTAAGGAAATGCGATTTGTGTTTACGAGAACGTTGCAATATTGTATTTTTTTCTAATTTAAAAGATTCAGTATTTATTTCCATTTCAGATTGGCAGCTACCTGTCCAATATTGGAGGTGTACTTGGTCTGTGGGTTGGTTTTTCCGCGATGACTTTGATGGAATTCGTCGAATTTTGTATTGACGTCATCGTATTTACTACAGTAAAGTGTTTTAAGGCCTGTCATTGTAAAGGCAATTAAAAACTATGGTATATAGTTAGAGCTGTTTGCCGGAAGACGAGTTTGTTCTACGACAATCACATAATACAACTATTTTAATGTTAACTTTTGGGGGGCATATTTGATCCGGTTTTCCCTAAAATGAGCTATATGTGTTAATGTTCTAAATGAAATAATTTCATATCTTTGCTTTGGATGTAGTATGTATAAAGATTCACTGTTTGTGCGACATAATCATAATGATAATGCTTCATGGTTTGTTAGACGTGCCTCATATGGCTAAAATAAACTCCTGGTGTCTCATTTGTATCCAATGAGAAGCCTAATATGGGATAAATGAAAAGAATCAGATAGGAGATGAAACATATGTTTGATCTTTACCACATTTAATTATATCGAATTACGGTAGGGTGCATGAATGTATGGATAGATGGATGATGATTGATGTTTTACGGCCACTTTTGTGCACAAGTTAGGCTAAATGGGCCGAGCGACCCCAAAGGTAATGACACGAAGCGAAAGACGAAACAACCTTCAGATATGCCCACGCCGGGATTCGAACACGCGTGGTAGTGATCTGTGGTCCAACACGCTACCGCTAGACCACGGAGGCGCCCGTATGGATAGATGGACAGTTCAGTTGTGTGTGTGGATGGAGGCATGAATGGATTGATCATTTGATCAACTGATGTATGTTACAACGTAAATGTAACAAAAACATACAGTATGCATAGGAATGAACATAGTGTTTACACGGTTCAGGAGAAACTGAGTGTATCAATATTGTCGATAGGCCGTGATATAACTTGTAATTGTCATACTTGTAATTAGTCATGAAATTAATTTCTCAATATTATTGTAGCCGATAGATTGTCTAGGTGCCTAAATGAGTAAATCACAAGTTAGCATCGAATGTTTCAGTGATTTATTAACTAATTTAACTTGTAAAAGCGCAAATATATATAAATACAAAGATACATAAGGTTTTGCCTTGAAAACCACACAATAATCTAAGTCAATATAGCATTTATGTTAGTGCACACAGATAATGAGCTATGCCACGTGCATATCAGTATCGATAATAAACTTATAAAGTACAACACCATACACGTGTCAGAGACAAACTTTTCAATATATCGAAATATATATGAGAAACATAACAATCATTACTATACAAATAATCTATAAACATTTAGCTACAATAAATCAGTCTAATATTTACCTTCAATCCCTTATTTAGGACAAATAAGCAAAACTAAAATCTCGAATAATTTGCCAATATTTCTGAATGGTAAGAGATGGCCAAACCCAGCGACATCTAGCGAATGTAACAAATTATAGTAACAGATATTTTTTTCTAGCAAAGACAAGGTGTGAACTGTCACAATTATCTACTGGGAATAAAAACGTATCTAAATTAACTGTGTGATTTTTAGTGAGTGAGTGAGTGAGTGAGTGAGTGAGTGAGTGAGTGAGTGAGTGAGTGAGTGAGTGAGTGGTGAGTGAGTGAGTGGTGGTGGTGGGTGAGTGAGTAGTATTTGGTTTAGCCTCGATCCTGTTTATACGAGGGAAATGTGGCCACTTCCGACGTTTTCCTGATGTAGGTGATGATGATGATTATGATGATGATGATGATGAGCTCATAGTGGTGATAGTGACGTAATGATGATGATAATGGTAATGTTGATATTGTTGACGACGGCAATGACGACTAAGACGACGACGACGACGATGATATAATAATAATAATGTACAGGTAATATAGTGTCATATATCTCACTGAAGTTATATATATATATATATATATATATATATATATATATATATATATATATAGTTAATATATATATTTTCTCATTTCATTATTTATTTTATACAACAGTAGAATTGACAGAGGTTAGTTGTTATTTAACGCTGAAATGTATATCACGATGAGAACTTTATCAAATATTAATTTTAATAACGCAATTATTTTTAGTAATTTCATCTCTTTATATATTTATTCCTCACAACAATGTCACGATTATAGTTCAGTACTAACGCAACAATCGATCCAAAATTGACCATTCTCGATATGTACACAGAACTGGTTTGTTTTGTTTATATTCGCTGAAATCATCGATCCTAAAACCCAATTATAATTCGGGGTTTAGATTGTTCTACGCCATCTGGTATTGACACACTCACACAATATAACTCGAACAAGAAGCGTAACATCATAAGAACTTAATCCTAAAGTTCTCTTAGTCACCTGATGAAGTTTTAGCCAAAATATTAGCTACATCAAGCAGTAGTTTATGATTTGAACTGTTTATTGCTTGTTATGTAATCACTATTGTTAAATTAAAAACTACATCACGAAAAACAGTGTTTTTTTGTGTGTTTTTTTTAGGGGGGGGGTGTTCAATAATGGGTTGGCTTACGTCGGAGCTTAGATAAACCAGACATGATGATTGTAAACAACGGTTATACTATTTCATACAGACAAATATCCGTCGATTATAGTATTCTGTCACACACGGATATTTCAAACAATGTTGATATTCAACGTGTTTTAGCGGATCTCTTCACATTCAAATTAATACACTTTTATTCTGTGTATACGTGCCAACAATCGGACGATGAAGACCACGGAGACTTCATGGAAGAGCCCAATAATAGCATTTTTTATTATTAACTGGATGCTGAACTCACCGAGCGGTAATTCTTTATCTTGATAACAACTGTTCTATATAATACTTCATCAATTGTATTCCACCTTTAAGCAGTGGCGGATCTGGGGGTATTGCCGCACGGGGCCAAATATATATCGGCACCCCTATTGGTGCATTAGAAATTCATTTGCGACCAAAACGAGCCACCTATGGCTTGGAGGTCTGGTGCCCTTTACATGGCCACAGAAGCCACAGAAGTGCTGATGTTTTGTGAAGCATTATTAGCCTTTCCTGAACTTAAATATCACCAATACAATTATTTATACGAAATTACGGGGGGTGGGTGGGGGGGGGGGGGTGCGTGAGTGAGTGCGTGTGTGTGTTATCATATGACAAACATCGGATTCACGGATTCTGACTATATATATATATATATATATATATATATATATATATATATATATATAAAAAAATTTTTACTGCAGCTTAAACTTTACGAATGATAAAATATTAAGTACATCGTTTTCTGACAATTTCTGTAGAAGGCCATACATGCTACACGAATAACCTACCGGAGTACTCACACAGTGGTGCCATCTGGTGTGAAGAAGGACGATATGCCATTTATGAATGTGACGCTAATTACGTAGACAGTAGAAATAGTCATCGTATAGCTTGGTGTGATGATATTACACGTCAATGGATGCTTTAAAAAGGGAAAGTGGTCTGCGAAGGTTGTATATAAGTTTGACTTATTATTGGTGTGTGTGTGTGTGTGTGTGTGTGTGTGTGTGTGTGTGTGTGTGTGTGTGTGTGTGTGTGTGTGTGTGTGTGTCCGTATGTACGCGCATGTTTTATCGTGCATCTCTCTCTCTCTCTCTCTCTCTCTATATATATATATATATATATATATATATATATATATATATATCCTCAAATGGCACACATCTGACCTTTTTCTCCAGCGCCGACTAATCCCTGTGATCCCAATCCTTGTATGAACTACGGAAGATGTTCTACGGGAGATGATCCATATGGATGGGGCTTCACATGTTCCTGTTTTGGTAACGTCGGAGGCAAACTCTGTAATGTAGGTTGGTACTACAGCTAAATGATTTGATATCACCGGTGTAAGTGTATGGATTGAATGAAACTGTTGGCATATCGTAAGATTATAATTCTAATGGGGCATACACGTATCAATGTTGGTAAACAAAAAGCCTTCGACATCGTATTCCAGTATAGTTCCATGGCCATTGTCTTACATGTGAGGTCATGTGTGCTGACTGACTGTCTAAGTTACTCACTGACTCACACGATCCAACTAGTCTACCATGTGCAAAACTGTAGGCGTAATGAAATAATATTTCAGTTTATTTTCTCTCACTCATTTTACGATTATATTACACAAACATATCTATGTTCACCTTCACCATTGTTCATGATTACGCTTTAAGACAGTTATGTGTATATGTGTAAATATGGTCTATTACAGTATATCCGTGTCAGGTATATCGATGTCCACCCGGAACAGCTCATTGTATACCAACATCTAGCTCAGACAAAGGAAGAAGATGTTATTCATCAAATTGGCGATTACTTGACTAGGTCATCTCGGACACTTTGTTATCATAGAAGGAGTTATAACTTATTGCTAGATTAAATAGATATTGGGGGGTCAGTAGGGAGTTGTTTTAAAATGGTTATCAGCGGCAGTACAGAAACAGTACCAACGACATAAAAACTGACATGTATGTACTGCATATATTTTGTGTGCGTGTGTGTGTGTGTGCGCGCACGCGCGCGTGGGTGTGATGCCCTTCAGTCTTTATCCATTATCTTGTGTAACGTCTCCTTGTCCGACGACACACACCCACATCAATAAAATAATTAGAGAAACATATGTACACAAATTATCATTGTTGTGATGTTCACTTTTATTTGTGGGACACCTTAAACAATAAATCGTTTCTGAGACCGTTGTTTGAGGGAATTATAAGGATTTTACAGATCGGAACTGTTATTTGGTATTTTGTCGTCGGAAAATAGAATCCATTGATTTTGGCCGAGTGAGACATAATTAACTCACCGATATGATGACTTATGAAAAGAGAGGATTATTTAAAATTATTTTATTTTCCCTTTATAATATACTCATCTGTGAACTGTAGCCCCGTCCGTGTGTCATCAGCATGCTTTAAATTCACTCAACAGAGACGACAACTGAACGTTTATTAGCTATAAGGTTTAATCCAAATGTTAAATATCAAATATCTAGCGTAGACTCTCTCGCTTATCTAGCGTAGACTCTCTCTCTCTCTCTCTCTCTCTCTCTCTCTCTCCCCCCCCCTCTCTCTCTCTTAAAAACACCAAACCTATGTAGAATGGTAATCGGTCGAGACAATCGGGTTGTGACCTCTCCTAGGTAAATATTACAGATATTCCGAAGCATTGGATAAATATAATATATATAATAAACCTTCCTCAATATATGGGACGGTTATAAACATTACTGGGATACATCAGAGTCAATCCTTTTCGACGAATTAGACGTCGTTGTTTTCAGGAGCCGTTATCGACACAAAGAAAATACTACAATTATTAAAATGCACAAGATTAGTTTTAATACTGAATTCTACAAATATATAGCAGATTAGAAACATCGCATGTGCCACTTCATAAATGTCATAGATTTTATGTAGACTAATAGAGGTAAAAGAAATTAATATTCTGACTAGTTTCGCAAATATTAATTATTATGTAAATAATGAATATAATATTTCACATTTCCGATTTAATATTCAAAGCTTTGATCAATCCTGTTCAATTCCCGTGTATTTACATTTGCGTCGTCTTCAACAAATATATATTCTCTAAAATTGGAAACTGAATTATTAGTCTTAATACAGCAGAAAGGCTTGAGCGTATTAATTAATTACTACTACTACTACTACTACTACTAATATTTACGAACTTCTATAGCGCCAATATCCTCGAAAAGAGTCGAGCTCAGTGGCACGCCTATAGTATAGGGATTGGACAATCGAATAGTGAAGATAGAATGCAAAATTCATCAAGAAATTATCGGATGCAGTGGAAACTTAGGAGGGAAACAGTTATTAATATAAAATAATGCTAACAATATAATAGCAGTAGTAGTAATCAGGTTTAGGGTAATCGGTAATCGTAATCGATTGTAATCGATCACACGATCTCAAGTAATCGCAATCGTAATCGCCATTTCTAGATGCAGCGTAATCGTAATCGATTACATTGTAGATGTAATCGTAATCAGCGATTGCTTTCACGATTACACAAGGTGTTTGATTGTTTACCATGTTATATCATGCCAGAGATATGCTTTCATAGGTACGCAAAAGATAGGTTTTGTTGTTCGGGGAGAATCCCTAGGCTGTCGCTTAATCAGCACAGCCTCTATGTTGGAGTGGTTGAGAAACCTCCTTCCCCACCACTCACAGGGGAGCAGTACGGAAAGATGGAGCCGAAATACCATGAAGGTGGTCACTGCCAGAGTGTTTTACGTCCTCAGGGGGTTTTTAACGTCCCCCTTTATTTTAAATAATTCAGTGGAGACGGCAGCGCCGTTTAACGTGGTCAGCCACCCACGATGTAGTGAGCCGACAAGTTAATCCCTGGAAAAGTTTTGACCTCTTACGGGGTTCGAACCTGCGACCGTTGGCACCAAGTGCCGAGTGCTTAACCGCTAGGCCACCGGAGCTCACTTACGCAAAAGATATCAACGGCTGTCGTATTTATACACACACACACACACACACACACACATATATATATATATATATATATATACATGATGATTTGTCAGTTTAGTGGTTCTATGAACGTGAAAGGAAAATGTGTTGAAACACTACTTCAGATGTTGCCGCTATTATAAGTAATATAAACAGGCAGTTCAGAGTAACTCGTGTTCTTTTAACACAGTTAAGCCCAAGCTAGTTACACAGCCAGCAATTGTGCATGGCTTCTTTGTGATAACCGTTGTCTTAACTCCAGCTCCAAATGATCCTGATTGGCCAGCAGCCAATTAAATTAACCCATGCGTTAGTAAACATATACAGGGCTACATGTCGGCCCCCGGCCGACGTACGGGATAGCAAACATGGGCATTAGACGGAGATCAAAGGTCGAAGTTGGGAGGTGGCCGAGTTATAGAAGAAAAAGAAAATTTTAACTATAGTAATAATTTAAGACTGAAAAGCGGTCCATTTACAGAGGTGATCCATTTACAGAGAGGGCCTGAGTTGGGGGGTTTTGACTGTATTCTAATTCATATATATTATATAGATCATACTTGACTATAGTCACGCCGCACGTGATGCGTTTCGTTACTATAAATATATATTCAAACAATTCCATTGATAGTGTTTGCACAATCTCGGCTTGCACTAATCTCAGTTATCTCATGGCAAATGCGTTAATTGCTCCTATTCTCTATGATGAATATTGATCTCAGAAATATTTAAGCAAATTAACGTCGTACAATGGCATCAAAGTCTCTTGTACATTTTCATTTCATGAACATACCAGAAAATGCGCCTGGTTCTTACAAAACAACATATAAACACTGTAGCATGTTTATATCAGTATTATACATGTAACTTGCTAAATATTGATGAAGAATCACATTCATGTTTGTGTTATATACATTGTAATCATGATTGTAATCATGATTATTTTACAATGTAATCGTAATCGATTACATTCAAAATGAATGTAATCATAATCGTAATCGTGTATTCTCCCGTAATCGTAATCGATTACCTTGGTCCTGTAATCGCCCCAACCCTGGTGGTAATATTATATTTATATAGCGCCTTAATTCACTAGCTCTATGACGCTTTGTCCTGAAAACAGAATTAAAACATATACTGGCTAACCTAACTCAAATAGATTTTACTGCAGAAATACGCAGGTTTATAGATATAAAAACAGGCAAATTTAATAAAGTGGGATTAGAAAACTTGCGAAATAGTTTGTTGTTTATTGTAGGATTAATACGGTCAGACAACTTATTCCACAGCCTGGGAGCTGATGTTTGGAAATATTTCTCTGCGTATATTGCTATGTGGCCTCAATAGCATCCTCAATAGCGAACAAGACTCAGATCGTAGCAGTCTCACTACACTGGTATATACATTTGGAATAGATCGATCAGATACAGTAGTGTTTGCTGTTTCTCTCCGTACTTTGAATGTGTGAAACCGGATTTTGTATACTGATCTGAAACATACAAGAAGTTAGTGCAGGTGGAACAAAACGAGTGTTAAGTATTCCCTTTTGTGGATGCGTGTTACTAGACGCGCAGCGCAAATCTGCAATTACTGCAGGCAGTTTTTCAGACAGAGAGGCATATTATATAACAATCCATTGCTATGGACCAATCGATAAATTAAAAATTTTGAATATAATCTTTCATGTTTCATCATTGGTGTACTTCCGAATAAGCAATAAGTTTCTTATTTGATGAAAACATGCAGTACTTACACGTATAATTCACCTGTTACTCCATTCTTAGAGAATGATCAGTCCTAGATTTGTCACAGACACTGAAGAATTGAAATAACTGGATTTTATCTTAAGGTTAATATTTTCAGTTTTCTTCACATATTACTTGCATGAGAAAACAATGAATTCGATCTTATCCTTGTTCAAATTCAGTATGGCGCTTGTCATCCAAATACTTATGTCTGCAATACAAGCTTCAATTGATAATAAAATAATAACAAATTTATTATTATACTTCCTTTCTGTGCTGGTACCTTGTTGGTGGTGAAGGGGCTTGCGTGTCTCAGGGACTCTGGGAGCTATACCGGCGGGGGCTTAACTGGCAGGTTTAACTAAGCCTGACAGGTCTCAGGGGAGGGACCAAACGAAACCCAGCACCTGGTCCTCCAGGTTGGGGGTTGGGCGTGGGGCTAATAAGATAATATAGACTTGATTATAATAAGCATAATAATTTTAATATCTAATGTTGTATCATTTATTAAAGGCCTTGGACATTTGAATTTTCAATATTGTTTTCATTCCCTCCTAATTTTAGCATTTTAAATTGTTGAACAACACCCGTGATTAATTTTCTTAACGACAACCCTTGTGCGATCGATAAAATTTGTGACGTCACAACAGCCAACCAGATCCACGTGGTAAGCACTGCCATTGCTTGTTTCGTTGTGGACTTGATTGTGTTTCCAGCGTGAACTAGTGTGATGTCACTGTTCATATATACTTTTTGTATGTTACTGCCGGTATATTTAGATGTATAGGAGTTTATAGAATCATTATGAAATATGGTTTGGCATTGTGTTAAGTACGGATGCGGCAATATTAGATTGGAAAGTTAGGTTTCCATTCATGAATTTCCACCACCATCTTCGAAAAAACTGAGGCCGGCTTTGATGCATTTTGTCCGACGAACACTAGACAAAGGGGGCTCTACCATGACATCATACGTATGTGGTGAACATTTTGTTGGTGACAACTATCACAACATAATGCAATATGATATACCGTCTTCTCTGCCGTAAAGATGACACGTCCAGCTTTTCGGGAAAAGTGAATCACACAGAGTTTATCTAGAGACACCTACTGGTCCAAATATCGGAGCCATACATTTATGTGATGAAAAAACATAGTCCAGTTGTGATGTCAGAACTGCCGATCGAAGGTGATGAGATATAACCAAATACGAGCAATATTTCGCTGAGACTATTTTGTGGAAGAGTCGTAACAGTGTGTAAACTACTATTTTGAAAAAGGGAAGCTACAATAATAAAAAGCCTTTAATTTCACCCACTGGCTTTGTATACATACAGTAAATCTTCGGTTCTAAAATGGTTCCATCCCCGTGGTACACCAAAATGAAGATGCGCATATGGCGATTTTTTCTCTGCGACAGAAGTAAATTAACGCTCTTCTATTCGTCTTGATCCTACCGTTTCAGTAAATTTAGAGATAACGAGATTGTTAGATATAAAAAGATAATTCTTCATATCTTCCTTATTCAACCCATATCTGTAGAGCAACGAAGGTGTAATATCCCGTTTCAAACACAACGGCACCACTGACTCAACTTTGAGCTATTTATAACAGTCCAGATGTTGAGCCAAGCATTTCTTCTAAATCCAGATAGGCAGTGGATCTATTCCCGGATCTAAATCACATGACTTGTTCGGATACTTGATAATTATTTCCTTGACCTCATCTGCAGAAGCTGAGATCGAGATATTTCTCGAGAATTTTCTCAATAAATAGATATTATTTGAGGAATCAGAATCCATCTCATTCCTGATGATCTACGTCCCCCTTGTGAATAAATTACTGAACTTGTCATTCAAAAGTTAAACAGGCGTACAATGTGTTACTTTATCCTTGGCCTACTGTTCATCAAGTTCCTTGTTAGTTTGAAGAGTTTCTTTTGATCTTCCTCACATTCTCCAATGTTTATGGAATAGAAACACTTCCACTCGAATAACAGTCTATTCATTTGTTTTTACAAAGTTCCCTTTATAGTTCACAGTACACCGATAAAGGCGTTCGGCGACAGGTCCTCTCTCCTTTCTTCGAACACGAGGAAGTAGGATATGATTAATGATACTTTGGACATTTTGTTTTATCCATTGACCTGCAAGAAAACTAGACCGAGCACTCAGTTTGATTGTGCCGTCATGACCAAACAGCGCTGACTTCCGTTCGGGGCAAAAAGCAACATTGAAACGACAGCGCTTCGAGTTTTGAATCTATGAACATGGATATTTATTGTGATATGTGCATTATAATTGTGTATGTGTAGAGAATCTGTATTACTCCTGTCCTAGTATATGCCATCAAATATATAAATGTCGTTTTGTGCAAGTCCATATATCTAGTCTAGTTGGGATCAAACGGGCCAGTGGTTATCGAATAGACTAAATAGTAAAGCTTAATTTCCCGCCAAAACTGCTTTAACAGCTATATTAGATGTGCTCCTTATACTTACCGATGAAAAGATATTCCTTTTGTATTACTTCCACGCCCACCGCTTATGCAACCAACGACACAACAATAATTCATAATGTTTATAAACCTAATTTTATAGCAGTCTGCGTTCCTTTTTTCCCCGACCGGAAGTTGGGACCTGTTTGCCATCAAATCGACAGCCACCTTCGGTCTACTTTTCTTTCAAGTCAGTGGTCCTGATGGTTTTATCGTTATATACTAGCTCATCCACTTGATCCCTCATGTTCACCCAGGAATTGAAATAACTGTAAATCCTTCATAAATGTTGGAATATTTATGCCACGATAACTTTGGTGTGTAATTTGTCTTTGACAATATATATGGTGAGCTTTAAGGTCAGATGATCGCCGAATTATTTACCGTTGTTGCTACAGGTATTACTTTATTGCTCAAGTATTGGACAATGATTTGGACAATATATTGGTATAGAAACCTCAACCTTCAGGTAGTCACCTAAAGAGTTAATTTAGAACATATTACGTTAAATGATATCATAGCAGAGAGACGTTAAATATAAACAGTCTTTGATCATAGGATGGGGTCGGTACAGTCACACCCCAGCAGCGATCAGTACGTGTTCCATTTCGCCACCTTGCCCGTTTTAAAACAGGACCTTCCCGTTTCGCAACCGCACCACAAGCCTTGTGGTTGTAATAATAATAATAATAAAATACAAAATTTATATAGCGCCCTATATAACCTATAAGAAGATTACTCTAAGGCGCTTAACAATAAATAATTCTATGTATATGGCCCGTTTCGCAACCACTTGATTCGGCACAGCATAAGCATGATCAGATCATGATAAATTTGATCGTGCACCATTTTGTAAAATATTCATTTAGTTGTTGAATCAGTCCTCTTCCCGTTTCGATAGGGGAACAGGACCGTTTCAACAACTTCCAATAATTTACTGTTTTATAATAATATGTTATATTTATATAGCGCCCTATTCAGCTAGAAGCTGCTCTAAGGTGCTTTACAATATTATTTACAATATTATTATCCCTGACTCAGACCTGTTTCCATCCAGCGCATATCTCAGCTCCCAATGAAGTATACAACTCATGCTACCATTATAGGCGCAAAGCGTTACTCAAACACATAGCCATCGCGTCCTGTCCTAAAATTTGTATGGCTGAGTGAACCAGTGGCCACATGACAACATTGCAGCTACCGGAGTCTCGAACCCGCGACCTTTTGGCTAAGAGTCCTACGCTTTAACTAACTGCGCTATCAGACTTTATTTGTACACATATATTTATATAGATCTATAGAAGTCTATGTAATTTATATTCAGTTTAATTTTCACAACATATTATTTTGCTAGATAACTGGCCTATAATACAGACAATTTAGAAATAACAGTGCGATATTTTGTTGCCAAACGGGCAGGCATTCTTAAAACCATACCGGTTGTAAAACGGGACGGTCCCTTTCGAAACGGCCCGGTTGTCAAGATTTTGTGTAACAACTGTAAACTGGGTTTACATTTATTATAAATTAATGAATTACATTTGGGTCAGAATAAAACATATATGTTAACAGTCCTAGAATATTTAGATTTAAATAAAATTAGTCTGTTTATTCAAATTTTTCGTTTAACCTTTGAAAACTTATTTATATCAGAGCAAGTGACGTATGTATCATTTATGTTAATCAAATTGAACCCGTTAAAATTATTTTAATAATATAATATTTATAACCGTAAGTTGAATAATAATATATTTTGTATTAATATTTTTTCCAATTCAATGATACGACTTAACAAATTTAATTAATAGCTTATGTAACTATATATTACAAGATTATGATAGGTCATATCTTAATTATTGGTGGAAAATTGGTGTTTCGTTCATTTTGGCGGAGGCAATCTTGTAGCAGAGTAAATATATTTGATACAGTTCTACTGTCATCTCTGGGACAGCGTTAGTTTGACAACATTATCTAGATTTGTCCCAGTTACTTTTAGCAGATTTTCTTTTATACTTTTCCTGGAGAAAATATGAGCGATGATGAAGAAGTTGTCTTTCAGGTACGCAGATGTATTATTGGTGCAGTTTATAGTTATAATGCACATCTTATTTATCGTTTGGAAATATTAAACTGGGTTTGTTTATTCAACCCTGTCCCTTCCAGTTCCACTGTCCTGTGTCCAGTTCCAAGAGCAAGACCCAAACTGCTAAGACTAAGTGTGATTAAACTACGTAACTAAGCTTATGTACATGATACAAAGCGTCTGTTGCAATTTCTGGTTAATGGACTTCGTATTTGCTGTAGTTACTTGTAGATCTCGACTCTAGTTACTTCATTACTTGTATGTTGTAGTCTTGTAGCTGACCCTTGAATAGTGTAGACCTCGGCCCATAGAGACCTTGGCCCAGGTCGTTTCGTCACCACTATTTTTTGTTGCCATGAGTAATTAAACCATAGAAAATTGACAGTTTTAGTCGAAACAAATACTTGCATGTATTCATCATTCTTCGAACAGGTAATTAATAACTCCTTTAACGTCAGTCAATATTTGATGTTTCAATTAAACGCCCCAGGGATTTACTATGGAGTTGCTTCAGAATAATCCTAAAATTTGATTTTATAATTAAGTACATTGTAAATCAAATTTGATTTTAATGGCTTCATATCACTGCAAACCAAATAGATCCAATAAACACACATACTGTAAATTGTTCTTCAAATTCTGTATAAAAGGTTGTAAGCAAGTAGCTATCGATAATGGCTGTGCCCAATAGGCAACAGCCAGGCGACTCTACCCCAAATTTCAACAAGACAAGCTATTGATAGACTTCTCTCTGCACTTGATAAAGCCATACACTGCAAATCGTGGCCCAGGGAGCTCTGCATCCTTCTGTTGTTTGTTATAAATAAGTTTGTCTATGCCAAGATGCTTGATTTGTCTTGTGACAGGTGCAGTGGATGGCTGGACTTGCATGGATCTGTGCAAATACCACTCTATATGATGATGATGATAACATTGCTACATGATGAAGCATCATTAGTTCCAATCCAGGTGTGCCTTGTCTCTGATAATAAAGTGAAGCACTACTAATCTTCAATGTTCCAAAATTTACAGCGGAAGATTTTCGTGCACTGGGACCAGTATGTTTTCCTCACTAGAGCTATAAATGTATCTTAAACAGACGCTTATTTCACTTATCTGTTCAATTTATTACAGTTTAGCCCTACATGGCCTCTGTCACAGCATAGGTCAGTATAGCGAGATATCATTTATTTGACTGGCCGAAGTCTCCTTTTTCTCACTGGGTCGAGGTCTACGTATACCTGACCCTTAACTCAGGACATTGAATCAGATATTGTTATATGCAGTTTGATCTCAAACAAAGACAGTATGACATCAGTTGAGCTGTCTGAACATGGATCCAGATGTCTGTCACTAGTTTACTCATATACTGTTTAGTCCAAAACAGAATGTTTGCCTACTTGTTCGATTTTTATAGTTGTATTACTATTAGTGTTAATAGCAACTTAAATCAAAGTTTTTATTTCATTTGCAAGTCATATCTAACTTTACATTTGCTGTTTATGAAGGATACCAAAGGTAATAGACTAACATGCACGAATGCAAAAATAATAGGCCCTTTTATAAATCAGAGCTTCCCAAAATGTGACTCCATTTTATCAACTGTGCTAATAATTTTAATCAATTTTATATCTTAGTGGATGCTGTGTATATCCAGGGCCAGAAAAATATTTGTACATCTCACTACCCCTTGTGCTAGTAAATTTTAAATCCACTAGCCCAACAAGTGCTTTTAATAGCCCCCGAAAAATTACTAGTCCAAGCAAAACTGTGCTGGGGTCAACAGAGAATGCCAGATTCTCTAGTTGGGTGTTAGTAGAATCTTACTCAGACACTGCTCCCTTGATATACTTAATATTCATTCAAATTATGTGACGTTTACCGTGAAATTCAGGGCCAGAAAAATCGGTAGCCCGGACACCAGGGATGTGTGGATTTTGTCTTTGGGCTAGTGAGTAGTCAAAAACACTAGCCCAGCTGGGCTACCGGGATTTTGGAGTTCTTCGCAGTGAAAATAAATTCCGAGATGTTGGACGAAACAAATATTTTTGTCTACGAATACATGTTTTATTCGTAAATAATCTTTGTAAATGATCTAGCAGTGTTTATTTGATAGGGGTTATTGTGTAAAAACAAATTAAATGGTTGACAGCAGTTGTCAGACACCTTATTCCAGGTTTTCCTTACTGTCAGAAACTTAGAATCTGCCTATAAAAGATGACCCTCCACTCTTATTCATTCTCATCTACTGTTACCACATATACATAGACTCATACCGCATATACTCGCATATAAGTCGATTTTTTAAGTAGTGAAAAGGAAGTTCCCAGAAGCACCTTGACTTATATACGCGTGTCATATTTCCTACCAGCTGAAGGGAAGATGTTTTCGGCCATCCTTGACACACAACACCATAGGATTCAACCCAATAAGAGCCAGAGTCGGAATAAAATTGTCACATCGCTGCCAACTAATCCATTATTATTCAAAAAAAATTCACCAAACTGTTATTTGGATCTCACAAACATGGCGACCTTTATGTAATAATACTTGATAGTCACATGCTGTTACCTACCCGTATCTCCAGATGTGCTGTGAAACAATAAATTAATAACATTTGCCAATTGAAGTTACAATCAGGCATGTTTGTGTGAGCGATAGTTAGAACAAAATCACCATATCTCTGCCTACTAGTTTTAGTCAATAAATTAAGATTCATTTGATTAGCGATAATATAAAAATCAGTATTCACATTGCAAACCTTGCTCGTCACTTGCTGTGAAACAATTAATTAATAGCACTTGCCAGTTGAAGGGAATAGTCTGTTTGGTGTGACAAGTTTTATTTATTTATATTAGTTATAACATCAAAGTGAAATCCGTGTGTCTGTGAAGAAATTGATATTCATATTGATAGATTAACAATGCATGAGTTTGAATGACTGGGTCAACTTTTTTCCGAATGACGACAGTGATTCAGATTTTCAAGGATTTTAAGCCAATCCTTGACTTATACAGTGAGCACATGCCTGGGGAAAGAATTACAGTGTCAAAAATTGTCCTCGACTTATCTGCTGGGTCGACTTATACACGGGTAGTATATATGGTAGTCAAGATTTAATTACTTGTGATACCAGCAACATAAGTTTAAAAACATTTTAATCCTTTTTGGCAACACTCACATTTGTAGTATATCAGAATGGCTGGATCTGCAAAACAACAGTGGGCTTCCCTTATAAATGGACCCAGTACTCCAAAAAGTGTAAACAAACGAAAGTTTGATGACGAGCACAGAGAGGAAATGCAAATTTTCCCCCACGTTGGCGCGATTTAGTTCCATGGGTATAATACAATAGTGATGATCGTGTTCTGCATCACATACAGAAAGTTAATATTACATGTAGATAATTCCAGAGCATTGTATGTTGGATCTACCAATTTTCTGATTGAATCACTGATAACACATGGCACTGCCTGTGCTCCAGTAAAATGTCATTACTTAATAAAACCACAAACACATCATTAATGTCTTTATTACACATATTTATGATCGTCTCCGTCGATTTAAGCACAATTTTGATAGCTAGTAATTTTTTGTCCAAAGGGGCTAGTGAGCTGTAGAAATATTTTTCTGGTCCTGCCTTAATTGCTCAATTTCCGTTTTAAAAATCAGGAAATCATCACAAGACATTTGAAAAACCATAAAACATAGTAATTGTGACCACATAATTGATATTCTATAATTAACATCTATGATCTGAATGCCAATCAACCCCCCCCCCCACACACAATCCACTTACATCTAACCCGTTTATCACATGACAGTGTTGTAAACCTGTCATAAATACCTTTACGTATACCCAGTATTGAACATTCTGTGAAATTTTCTTAACTGAATTTTGTGTTTAGTAATGTTTTTGTTGTGTTATTATCTGGTGGTTTTAAATTATTTCATTTAAAGGATCCACAAATTTTCATTGTTATATTTTATGTAGCACCTTATTTAACTTGAGCTGCTCTAAGAGGCTTTATGTATTTTAGACATAGACACACTAGTTTATAAATAGGCTAATTTAAAGTGGGTTTTTAGAACCTCACAAAATATATTTCTTTAGTTGCTGCACATTTAATATGATTTGGGGACTTATTCCACAGCCTGGGAACTGAGGCTCAGGAAGCTTTTCCCATACATTGCTGTACAGCTTTTTGCAATGTCAAAAGTAGACAAGACTCATATCACAGCTATCTCACTGGTATATATTTATTTTATTAGCTTGCTTAGATACAGTGGTGCTGTGTCACTCAGTACTTTGAATGTGTGAAACGGGATAATGTACAGTGAAGGTCAGTGCAGCTGGAACAAAACTGTTGTCATATGTTATCCTTTTGCAAGTGCATGTCACCATATGTGCAGCACAGTTCTGAACTCGCTACAGGCAATTTGTCAGATAGAGAGAGAGAGACAGGGATATTATATGTAACAATGCAGGGGAGGGCATTAAGGACAAGTGGTTTTTAGTGTGAGACAAATAGATCATCTGAACTATTTGTCTCACTGGACAAGTAAACCAAAAAATAGGTAAAGGACTGTTTGTTCAGTAGCCATAAGTGTTTCAATGTGTCTGTTGTTGTGACATTTCTGGAGACATTGAGTGAGTGAGAGAGAGGGAGGCAGGTTGAGCTTTATAGCACATGCAAGCACATGGCTTTTCACTGACAAAATGTTCGACTGAAAGGGTATATGTCTACCCGGATTATTCCCTGTAACCACTTAGATTTAGTTTTGGTGTTCCGTTCTTAAACCCTGCGCTCTGAGGACACACACCTGGCTGTTAATGGACCAGATTCTCCACAAGGCTGCTTTCACCAGTAAATAAGCATGATCATAATATTTCAGTCTTATAACTTCTTACACAATATTGCATGAAAAAAGATCATTATGTCAACAGATTCCGGTGTAAAGCATAAAATAGTGGTTCTGTCTATCACTTGCAAATTGAACATTGCTAAATAATTAGAATCTATTGTCACTCCTTCCAAGGTCAGTGAGCAATAAAACATCGGATGATCAACAATCACTGATGTTAATCATCAGCAAGATTTATTAGTGAAGTTTAGTGATTCCCAGCCCAACATCAAGAAACCAAAGCTTCATAAAAGCCATGAAATCTTGTGAATCTGAGGACACTGATAAGGTATTATACACGTGGTTTAGCCAGGAAAGTGCCAAGGGGTCTCCGATAATTGGCAACATCTTGATGGAAAAGACACATCACTTTCACACAAAATTCCATACTGAAGACACAATGTTCACTGCATCTGGTGGCTGGCTTTTAAGGTTGTCATGGGATACACCAACTCATTATTTTGGATGAAAGATTATCTGCAGACACATCACACGTTGAACAATTCCATGATAAGATTATTTCAAACCTGATGCTAGCTAATAACATGTGTGGATGGGATTTGATTAATCCGGAAAGCTGTCTACAGTCAGCACATGGTAAGATAAAGTGCATGTTCATCCCAAAAAATGCAACATCGCTCATCCAGCCTCTTGACAATGGACTTATCACTGCATTCAAGCAAGTACATGGAAAATAACTGGTTAGGCAGTTGTTGAACAGTGAAATTGATTAATGTGTGACCAATGTCGATATTTTGAAGTGTTATTCCTTGAAGGATTGCATGATTCTTATAAAACAATCATGGCACAGTTTCAAATTAGCCACCATCAGTAAGACACTGAATAGAACCATCTTCACATCACTCCATGACAACGCCCCACTAAAATATATTGTGAATTAATCATTCACTCAAACAATTTATTGTCTGAAAATTAGTGGGACAATTAGTGCCCCCCAAGACATTGCAGTTAGCTGTACAATATAATTATTTTACAGAAAATGTAATTTGCTGTTCTTATTTATATTATCTATCCAGAACTCTGCACTGTATGAACACCTAAAGACGTTGGGATACACAGATGACGATGTTAATCCTGAAGCCTTCCAGTCTAGTACTGGTAACACAGGTACACAGAATCAGTGGGAGTTCTTTGATGAAGGAAGAGCGCGTAGACAACGAGAAAAGGTAACTCAGCTGCATTACCCTGGACATTACTGTTCTGTTTTGTAGTGAACAAACATATACCGAAAGACAAGAGAGCATTAATTGCCTATTATATAAAATTTTAATGATAGTTAGACTTCAGTAATTCAGCTTATGGAATCTAGCTTTGGTACTATGGGAATAAAAGGGTTTCAGGATAAATGATGTCTATTTATGGAGCCAATCAGTTAAGCCAATATTGATGTAATAAGCTTATACAGTGTTCTTATTAAATAAGTATTACTGCTAAGTATCTTTGATGTATTTCTGAACATCGCGTATCAGGATTAGTTTTTGTTGTTGGTAATTTTTTTAATGCAGCAGTGAATATGACTTCCATGAAAGTTTTAGGGATTTCACATATTGTGATTATTATATGATTCATTTATCATTATGTGGAATATCAGCTTAATAAACTTTGTGTAATTTTGTGCACAATATTATTTTAATTAATAGCACCTCTTGAAATAATAGTCTGCAGGTTAATTATATTACAGTGCATACTCAAATCAAGATTTAAAAAAAATTGAATAAATCAGATTTTTCCAGTTAAATCAGTGATTCTAGGATTTATTCAGTAAATTGTCCAAATGCTGTATCTAACTTAGCAGCCTTTTCAATGACAGCTGATGCTATACGTCATCTATTTTACAGTTCATCATTGCCTATTTTATCAGCAGAAAGTTGGTTTTGGGGGAAAGTGGCCTAAAATGCACCAAATACTCAATTTTTTCCCTGCCTTTTCAGGGGAGGGCCCATACACTCCCCCTCTTCCAATGGAAAAGGGCCACTACTATGTTAGTGTGACTACCACTACCCCACAACCAGCCCTTCACAATAACCCACCCCCTCCCTGCATCCAAACCTCCCCCAGCAAAGCAGTGGCAATGGGGTCACATTATTTTTACAGGTCACCACAGGTTAGCTGCTGCCTACTTTTTGTAAGGGGTCATTCCCCCTAGTCACTACTGATAAGGCTGCTTCAACATGCTGTATTTGTTTTGTGATGTGAGCTATATGACTCAATATATTTGATATTTTTTGTAGTGATTTCTAAGACAATATGTTTTTGCATTGATAGCTTTGCATGAAATTATAGTTATATTTGAAATAAAACTTTTGTTCAGTCAGGTTTATTTTGCTTATTGATATATTACTAGTAATAATGTTTTTATGCTTGTACTGACACAATTGTAGATAATTATCAGTGTTTTCATGAATTTTTCTTTTAGCTAACCTTTTGGAAAAAATTGAAAAATTCTGTTGATAAAGCATTTTGGGATGAAGACTGGACTGATCAACTTACTCAAGTGGTAAGTGTTGATTTGGTTTAGATTGGGAATACATTTCTTTGTCTCTATCTATCTAATACTGTACTAAATTGACATCAATATGAAGTTTTGTTTTTCAGTTTTAACATAGCGCTTAGAGACTGAACAATATTTCATGTTTACTGTAGAAATATTATTCTTTTTAGGAGTAATATTATATCTGAAAATAGTAAATACATTACATTATGGTCCCCTCATATTCTTAACATTTAAATTTTATACTTAAATCAGTACTTCATTTGAATTTAACTTTAGTATCAATTATTTTCTTTATTTTATTGTGATAAATTTGACATGATAATTCCTGGAAGCTGATGATGACACTATTGATAAAAAATATATATATATGTGATATTTTCAGGTATCTATCTAAAATAATATTATAATCTTAGGTTTCTCATTGAAAGTTTTAGCAATTTTTTTAAATCACAATTTTTATCTAAAAATAGAAATGCAAATATGTGAACAACAATCACTACTTCAGCAAAAATATACTTAAAGCTAAGCACTAAGCCACAAACAATAATTTGATTTATATCTA
The DNA here is from genome assembly GCA_025642065.1 of Paralvinella palmiformis. Taxonomy (NCBI): domain Eukaryota; kingdom Metazoa; phylum Annelida; class Polychaeta; order Terebellida; family Alvinellidae; genus Paralvinella; species Paralvinella palmiformis. The sequence continues at coordinate 429,624 of JAODUP010000561.1, forward strand.
ATGTAAACACTCAATGTTAAGATGGCATTAACTTTCCAGATTTTTGAGCTTCTAAAAACTGTGCTTTAAGTTTTTAATTTTCGTTATTATGGCATTATAAAATTACAATAAAAACAAAATAACAAAAATTAATGAACGTGTGTGTGTGTGTGAGAAACCCGGATTGTGTGTTTGACTTGTGTTATAGGCTTTTAGTATTTTCCCTCTATTAATTAATTTATAAATGAATTAACATCACATTCTTTACTACATGTGTATAGACCATGCTGATAAGTGTTTGGCTAATTTACATCTGTAACCTAGTTGTATAGTAGTGCCACCTGGTGAATTGCTTTGATTTGCATTTCAGCACAACAAATATGCAGATGAGTTGACTGATGGTATAATGGAGAGTCCACTTCTAGAAGAAGAAGATGGCACTTATATTGAGAGCTTCTACCTCTCAATGCAGTCATACAGGCCTGAGGCATCAAGGGGAGAGACAAGTATTATGGGAACCATGCTTATGTTAGTCATAATATTGTTAATTGTATTGATTATATAGTAATACATACTACAATTAACTATCCAGTATATTTATTTAAAAACATATTTATAGGTTTATGGTATAATGTTTGATGTTGTTTAAGTCAAATAGTTTTCCCTAAATAACCAACAGTTATAAACCCATAAGGAGCTTATGAACGATAAGTTGCTCAAAATAGAATTTGACCATTGAAGTATATCTAGTATAACATTGGTGAAGATAGCTTGTACTGGACTGAGACATTCTTTTAAGCTTGTATTAACAAGTTACAACTTACTGGTAGTCTTCTGGGTTATGCAGAGTTTTGGATTTTGTGTGTGACATATATGAATACTAATTTTAAATGTATTTTTTTTAATGGGGGCTATTAATTGAAAAATTATCATTCTATTCTAGCTGTTGATGTATTTATCTATATTATACTGATGTGTTGTTTGTTTCTATCACAGGCAGCTGGCTATATTGGGAGCATCTCTGGCCTATGCTGCTTTTCGCATGATCTATCTCAAGTCTCCTGACATAACTTCTCGAGTGTACGTGTGGAGCATTGATGTTATAGCTGTCTTGTTGACGATCGCTGCACTGACGCCGACGACGGTGAAGTCAGCCTCGGCTGGTCGTATAGTGAGCCGCCTGAAGACGTTTTCGGTAACATCTAAAGAGTTCCTCAGGCAGGTACAAGACTTCCACAAACTACTTGGCAAGTCAGTGAGATTGCTTCATGAACTTGAATTAGTGGCCAGAGGATTTACTGTGTAGGTATTTCTTGGTACAACACCTGAAAATTGTGATTGTGGTAATGTGTAGTAATGTACAGTATGTGTAGTAATGTATGGTATGTGTAATTATGTATGGTATGTATAGTAATGTATGGTGTGTGTAGTAATGTACAGTATGTGTAGTAGTGAATGGTATTATGTGTAATAATGTATGGTATGTCTAGTAATGAATGGTATGTGTAGAAATGTGTGGTAATGTAGAAATAGAGTGGATAATTTCCATTTGAGTATATACATATATACTAAGTTGTTACTCCTGCTGATAACCTGAATGCAGTATGGGGACTGTTAAGAGACCAGTAAAAATTCCATCTCGGGGGGTAATTCACTGATGAATCATCTAAATGTATACAAAATTGTGATTCTCTGCAGGAATTTTGCAGATGAATCAGGTGAGTCATTGGCTCTTTAGAAGCCATCCTTATTCTTCCGAGGAAGATATTGAATAGTATGGAAGTAGACAGCCTCATCTGACCCCAGTTCTTGTGGAGAACCTCACATTAGCCCTCGCTGCCTTCTTATTCCTCAGGAATCCACCTTGTTCTTCAGCGGTGATATCTGCCACCTGTGCCTTTAGCCCATTCAGTGTATGATCTGGACTGTAGTTTTGTGGTGGGTTGTGAGTTTAGAAGTACTATTAGTATTACCAAAGACTCTAATCTCTTTTATCTTTGTAGGATGGGTGTTGTTTATTGATTGTGTCCTCCCTTCCAACCCCCTCCCCAGCCATTACATGGCTGTCCTTATGGCCCAGGGGTTAGTGCACTGCCTTGCAACCCTCCAAGTTGTGGGCTCAGATCTGGCTCATACTTCTGTTTGTTTGATATGTTTACCAAGGAAGTCACCCCGCAGCCATATCCTGGGTATGTCTAGTACAATCTGTCCTGTCCTCTTTTGTTTAGTTTTTGTTCTTCAAATCCTACTTGATTTCTTTGTTAGTTGTTTTTCTATATTTCCCATCTCCCTTTTGTGTGTGTGTGTGTGCATGCACGTGCACACAAGTGTTTAACTAACCAACGTTACTGCTTATAATTTATGTTGTAAATACTAAATAGCCTAATCATGTACAGTTGTACAACGTTGGATTTCACTGGAATTAACCATTAACCGTGAGAATTTGATCTGTTTTAGTCTGCTCTTTGAGGATTCTAACATTGACACAATCAATATGTTGCAAAGGAGATATATACCGTTCTCTGATGGCACAGTGGTTAGAGCATTGTACTGCAAAAGTCCAGGTTGTGGGTTCAGTGTCAGACTCACACCTGTCTCGCCCTAGGGACTTGTTTCTTGGAATATGTCCACGGTGTAACCAGTGGTGAAGCTGAACAAACTACTTACTGTTTCACGCAAAGGGGATATTTTGTATTGGATAATGTCTGTGTCTCCAAGCTTTAATAAGTTATTCAGCAATAATTGCATTTTCGGTGGTTTAATTTGTTGCTTGCTGGTAGATGTCAGTGTCATTGATTTTTGGAATATTAACTTCCCATGCCATTTGTTTTTTACAGCAGTTGTTATTTATCAACTGTCATGGATGAATTATTATATATCGGCCATCATTTATCAGCTGACGTTATGTTCTAGGATCAGTCCACTGACACCTGTCATGAAGATGGAAGGAAGTGATCCATCTCGGCGTCAATGTCCACAGCTACGTAGGCTCATCTTCCTGACGGCAAGAGATATAATGCTTAATGCAAAGTTTGCAGCACAGTCACTGTTGCGGAGGTATGAGTGGATTTTGTTGTTACTTATCAGTAGAAGTAGATAGTTGATAATAGTGTGTGTTGTTTGAGAAATAAATAACAGCAGAGGTTAATATATGAATTGGGGGTCAGGTAAGGGTTTGTTATGAATCAGTCCCAACTGTCAGTATTTTAACAGAACTAGTGAAAAATCGACAATTTTTAGCCTTTTAGGGCAATCATGCAATGAAATAGTGTGTGTCTAGTAATTAATGCAGGACACTCCTACAGTGCAGTTAGTAGTGCACTCTGCTGGAAACTTCCAAGTAAGGGTTTGAATCCCAGTATTATTTGTGTTTGTCAGTCGTATGTCCCAGCTATCACTTATTGACTCGCCTATTGTGGGCTAATAATAATAATAATGTATATTTAATAAAGCACCCTTACTAGCAGGAGCCATTCAAAGGCGCTGTACAAATAATATGTAATATAATAATACCCCAAATAATGTCTGTAAAAACCCTGTAATGATTTAAAGATAATAATTATTTATCTGTGAAAGCGACTTTAAAAGGTGTGTTTTTAGAAGAGACTTAAAATTTTCAAGAGACAACGCATTTCTAATATTTGCGGACAACTTATTTCACAAAGGGGGGGCTGCAACACTAAAGCACAATCACCATATGACGACCGAGACACTGGCACCTGCAATAGTATCTGACTGGATGACCTGATTTTTCGGGATGACTTTCTAATGGAAACCAGTTACACAGGTATTCTGGGGCCACATCATTAATATATTTAAAAGTTATTAACAGAATTTTAAATGGATAGCTGTCTAACAGGTAGCCAATGTATTTTTTGAAGAATTGGGGTATAATATTTTTCTAGTTTTTTCTGATTGCTTTAAGGGAAGCAAAGAAACAGAAAATAAAAAGTTAAAATCCATCGAGTTTAAAAAAGGCATGAACTTATTAAAAGTTTTTTTTCAAGTCTTTTAAAATGGTTTTTGATGGTGTGGCCTTGGGCAATGATGTGAAGCATATGTTAATAATTTCAAAAAAAAACCCCAGTTTTTTTACCCCCCAATAATTTAAGATCCCCCATCTGTAATGTGGTGTCTTTAGGGATTTAAACAATGTGGTGATGCCAAATATAAAAATTTTTTTTATTATCATTTAGTTTTAGAAGATTTTTAGTCATCCATAGCCAATATAGCAATCAATGTTCTAAATTCTTCAAGGAAGAGGAGAAATTTAACTCATTGTCAGGGTCCGTGATATATACAGCTGTGTGTCATCAGCATACAAGTGATATTTAACCCCATATCGCTGCGCAATGATCCCAAAGGGGGGAAAATTTGGGGAAAAAACCCCGTGGTACACCAGATAACAAAAACTGAATGTCAGATAAAATACCCTGAACAGAACTCTCTGGGACTTGTTTCCCGATAGGATCTAAACCATTCAAGTACTCTACCTAACAGACCAAACATGTCTTTTAACCTAGAGAAAAATACATTATGGTCAACTGTATCAAATGCAGCAGACAGGGCCAGAAGAACAAGTATTACTGGTTACCTTGATCAATTGACATCATAATATATTTTTTCGAACCAAGGCTGTTTCAGTGCTGGACCATTTTTTTAGGCAGACTGTAGTGATTCATTAAGGTTATTATTGATTAAATATTTGTTTAGATGGAAAGCAACTGCCTTTTCTATAACTTTAGATAAAAAAGTAAGATTTGAAACAGGTCTGTAATTGTTTAAATATTAATCCATGTGGTTTTTATTAATGGTTTTACAAGGGCAGCTTTCAGGGTCTTGGGGAAAAAACCCAGAGATAATGATTTTTTAACTATATTTGTAATTGGGTTTATCAGAACATCCAGACAACTTTTCAAGCCATGTAGGCATAGGGTCAACTGCACAGAAAGCATTAGATGACTTTTTCAGCAACTGCCCGATATCAGTCTCTGTAAAAGGCTCAAATGTATCCATCATGGATATGCAGAATCTTCTACCATTTGGTTACCCTGTGATAAGGTGCTAGACTAGAACCCATTATGTATATTTAATATTTTTTGACAGAAGTTATTAAAACAACGGCCATACCTTTTTTGTTGATATTATTTGGGAGGACAGTTTGACTTTTTTGTAATACTTTATTCACAACACTGAAAACAGTCCTTTGATTTCCCTTTGGGTGCTTTGATCTTTTTATTATAATATTCAGATTTAGCAGAGGCAAGGGTATTTTTTAAAAAGAATTTTACTGACCTTGACCCTTTCAAAATGAACACACAACTGGTCCTGATCCACAGCCGCTCACAATACCTTCTGTGTCTCTTTGAGCCTGTATGTTCTTATTATACCATGGAAGCATTGGTCTGTTTGGATTTCCTTTGTCCTTAAAAGGGGCATGTTGATCACAATGTTCTCAATGTATTTTCATAGAGATCCACCAGATGATCCACATCATTCGGTGGATCCAATGCCAGAGAAGAGACTCGCAGATCAGCAAGAAAAGCCTCCTTGTCAATTGACTTATATCTTCTATATGAAATCACTTTATCTGAAACAGATTGTTTCTGTAAAGATACATTAATGTTAACAAGGAAATGATCAGACAGCCTGGAAGACACAGACACACCCTTAATCAAACTGTCATCATCACAGGAGATGACAAGATCTAAGATGTGACCATGTCTGTGTGTTCTTTCTTGGACATGCTGCCTGAGATTGGTATCTGCATTCCTCTGGCAATCACAATGTATATTGAAATCACCTAAGATCAACAAAAGTTCATGAATTCTTTGAAAGGTCCTGGAATTTTACATTGGAAGGTCATTGAAAGTCATGGAATATGAGACATCAACATTTGTATGAACCCTGTATAACATGGATGCATAAATTTTAACTTATTGGAATTTTTTATTTTCTCTGAGATGTTGGATGTTGCTCATTTTGATTAACTACGTTCAAATAACTTTCACTAATTAACAAGATGTATTCCTATTTGAAGCTTCCCGAGTCACGTAGAGATTGAAGGGTTGTCAAGTTATTTGGCCAATCAGCCACTATACATGTATGGTCCGTGTGTAACGACAGTAGGAGACCAGGATGAGGACAAACTACGAGCCGTTACTGATAACTATAGTCTGGCTGCTGTCAAGGTGTGTATCACATACACACATGCATGTACATATTCATGGGTGCACCTATGTGCTTGTGTAAAATATTATTCGCATTAATGAAACAGGCACGTTACTTCAGCATTTAGAATGATGCTTAGGTAATGTGGTATTTAGGGCATTGCGCTGCAAAGTTCCTGATCTGGGTTTGACAGCCATGGATCCCTGAGTTTGAGGATGTTTTCCTGAGTAGTCGCTCCTCTGTGATATCTCCTGGGTGTGATCAGTACTGAGGCAAAATGAATCACTCACTCATTCATACACTCGACTGTTTAAAGTACCAGATGTGAAATGTTTCCATCATTTCCTTTGTTCATTACCTCTCTGTGGCTAAGGTGATAGATTAAGTTATTAGTTTATATAATGTTGCCCTGTGTGTCTTTTTTGTGTGTGAACCATTTACCTAATTATAACAGGGTTCGCACAGGTCCTTGAAAACCTGGAAAGTCCCGGAATTTTAAAATTTGGATTCCAGGTCTGGAAAGTCCTGGAATTTTTATAAAGGTCCTTCGAAGTCCTGGAATTTGGACATTCCTAATTATAAATTTAATATAGATCTATATTTCCAATTATAAGCATTAGGAATTTTGTCATTACACTTCTTCCGAAATGTCGATTCAGTGTTTGTGTTAGTTTGATGTCCATCCACTGTGGTCCTGCTTTCATTGAAAATATGGGTGTATATTTTCGCGCGCATTAAAAGTTCATGAATTCTTTTAATAGGTCCTGGAATTTTACATTGGAAGGTCATTGAAAGTCATGGAATATGAGACATCAACATTTGTATGAACCCTGTATAACATGGATGCATAATTATAACATGGATGCTAAAAGTCAAGACTACGTTAAAAATGGTGCTCACTGTGAAAAATGTAATATTAATTCATTATATATATACACATGTAAAGGTTGCAAAGATTTTTGTGACATTACGAATCAGCACATTTAGAGCATTTCAAGATCATTAGTAATGGTAATAATTACAAACATGTAATAATTATCTGTACCTGTTATAAGTATCGCATGACTGATAAAAGTTTTTCTGTTTTTAATATCTTATTATTTACTTTCAGGCGATGGTTAAACTATGTAATGTTCATATCTCTGAGTTCCTTAGAGTTCTGGCCATGTCAGTTCTAACAGGTGCTGAGGAACATGATAAAAACCCAAGTAAGTGATAAGGTGTGTGTGTGAAAATACCTTATACATCATGTGTTGTCTAATCTCAGAGTCATCTCCAAAGATAATTCCATGTACTCTTCATTGAAATCAATTTCATTAAAAGGTTGTATCGTTTGTAACAGGTTATAACGAACAGGAAGTAATTATAAAGAAGCTGAAGGATAAAATGGAGCGTCACATGAAGCCAGTCTCCAAACTGTACACACTTCACAAATGTTTATACACGTCTACTGAGAAGAGACAGAGTAAGCCGAGACAGCCTTCACAACCAACAGCAGCCGAGTGTCTGTATATAGTAGTACACAGCCTCTCTTTACATCTACAGGCTGCCCAACACAGGTACTAGATAAATGACTCTATTAGGTTTGGTAATGTGATGTACAATCTTTTGTTTTTATTACAAGTACAATGAAAACTATCGCAAGTTACCACCTTGTTGTAATCACCTTAAATAATACTTTTATATAGACAGTCTTTATTGGTTGTTTTCAGTCATATGACCCGGGATGTGGCATATACTTTTACTGGTATTGAAATAATTTTATTTGAGATATGGCTCTTTCTTACTTTGTTGATTTCCTACATTTTGTCTTATTTTCTTTACCTTTTGGTTTTAACTTAAATCATCTGCTGATGTTCTGTTTGTTTACTAACATTTCACAAAACTTTCTTATTCTCTAAGTAAATTCTGTCATCAGGCCTTCAGCTATTAACATTATCAGAATTTGGTCGACGTCTTCATTATGTTCATATACAAATTTTGTTTTTGGAAGCTGAGCACAACATTCACTTTTGAATTGTCCTCTTTGACAATGAAGAGCAATTCCATAAAGACAGTATATTTGCTCTGTGTGTGTGTGTTTGTGATGCACTGGTGGACACATATATGTGCAGGTGTTACCATATTAGTGCCATTATTGGTGCACATCAAAGATACACCCTTAGGAGATCGATATATTTTTTTCTTGTGTGGTATGTACTAGTTTGTTGACACTATTCAGAAGGTGGCAGCACATGTATACAAGTACAGCCATACAACATTTTACTGTTGATAGATCTAGACACTGATCATTTGACTCATGGTAAATCAGTCCCTTCTATTTTTAATCGAAATACCAGTGTAATAAGTTTTGATTTTAGCTCAAGTGGTGTAGTTATTTTTAGATGATACTTCTACTGGAGAAGTTGTTAGGATAATTACTGTGACTTTTACTGGAGAACAAAATTAAAGTAGTTAAGTCACCCTCACCCTTTATTATGACTGAAGTGGGTTAGTGACTTGGAGTGATCACTTTAGATGGCTATATAAGGCAGATACCAGTGACAACTGTTGTTGCATATTAGAGGGTATGAAGTTAACACGAAAAGGATAGCTGCCAGTCACACCACTAAGACAAAAATTATGGTCACCCTTTTTGGAATTTACTAGCCCGGCAAGCAGTTTGTATCAGATTGGAATGTTGTGGGAGGAGGTATGATCGAGCATTTATAAGCATTTATTGTTATTTTATATTGTTGTATGTTTATCTTAAAAAATGCAGTTCACTTATTAATTGTAACGATAATAATAGAACCAATAATGATATAAACAAGACATATTTCTTGATATTCCCAAGAAAACAATCTAGCTGTTAAATTGACCCATTTTCTCACTGCTTCATGTTACGTTTATTTCTGTCCCATCCAGGGTCAACGTTATTGAAGAAGAACTCCAAAAGCTCATAGACGAGCAGGAAAGCCAACACGAAAATGAGACTCTTCTACCAAACAGCCTCTTGGACTCGATGAACTCCGACCTGAAGATTGTACAGGTTGACCTGGGTGCCTGCCAGGATTGTTTGCAGGAGAGCCAGAGTAGAGTTGATAAATATTCTGGGAAAAGTAGCGGTGAGTGTTCCAGAAACATGCTAAACACTTACTTCCTGTGGTATATTTAGTGTGATATTTGCTGGCCAATATTAGTGCAGGTATTCTCTGGTCAGTTGGAGATCGGTGGATTCCCCCCCCCACTGATTGAACATGTTTAGTTGTAGCCGAGCCTCCTACAGTAGTAACTCAAAGTTGATCATGTGTGCTGCACTTCAGACCTATAGGTCAATGTGGTGTCTGTGTGATGTATCATCCACCAATAAAAGGTTTGTCTGATCATCTCATGTCACTTGTTGAGAGTAACACACTCAACCTTATGCTTCTCGTGTGACCAATCCCGAAGCACAACAACGACTAATTCACTTAGTCACTCTTTACTGTACAGTGATTGATTTCCCACAAATGTGAAAAATGGTCCATGATATATAGCATTACTGTCACGAGATGTATCAAAACAGCTGGGATAAGTAGATATGTTTCAGCCGAGCTAATTCTTGGCACCTGTAACTCCTCCCTGCTGGGTGTAAATGAGTTTCTTTTATTAACTTGCACCTTATAGGATTTCCAAAACATTACATGATTTTTTTTCCAGTGAAAACAATCTGACATCAGATAATCATGTTCTATAGTTTTAGATTTAAAGCAGTTTTAATGTTGCTTTTATCACAGTGAGTAAATGTGTACCATACATTTGTGTCATTTTCTTGGTGGCATGTTTGAATATGAGATATAAACACATTATGTAGCAATTAATTAATATTTATATCTGTTTTCTTTATATTCTGAACTCAGATCTGTTGATCTAAGGACGTTACATTTTGATTACAGCCAAGTACTTAGTATGTGTTGCCTTTCCCTCTGATTTATTGAACTGTGCTGTCAAACGATATTTCTTAGCTGCCAGGCAGTGTCTAATTATGTGGCGCACTGTTTTCCAAGATGAGGATCATTTACGACAACCAATGAGCAAACGTAGAATGACTAGGGACTGAAATTCAAATTGTTTTAAATTCGGATCAACTGATCGACTACTGTAGGCTGGCCATCTTGGCTGAATTAGACAAGTTTAGATGTGTCCAGTCTCCCGTTATTTTCCTAGCCTATGTTCTATGTTTGACTGGCATTCTTGTATCGGATACTGTATTCATGGTTCATTCTTATGATCATGAAATCAGGATTGTGCTGCATTTGTGTCCTTTAAGATTAGAAATTCATGTTATAGACAAAATGGTAATATGACCGACAGAATTGGATTCCTTCTCAGACAGAAAAATAATGATGTAATTCAGGAGGATAAATGGACTAGTAAGTGTGTGTGTGCAACATACTGTTTCACTACCGGTATGTCTACACTGATGTAAATTATTGAATATCAAACAAGGATGCCCAAGAACTAAGAGATACTTCATTTTTCATCTAGCCACATCTAATGAGCCCGTTAAGCAGCCTGCATCTAAACATGGCAAAACAAATGAACCACAGGAAGCAGTGCCTCTTTTGGAGATTGGTGATCCAGTCGTCCAGGATCAGGTAACATACAGAAAAACCTAACCTCTCTTTGGCCAGATTCACTAATGCCGTGATTTTTCAATTCATCATCAACCTCTTTTGTAATTTAGAGAATGTTCCATCGCAGCTTAGCTAAAAGCCGAGATTTAATGCAAGACCCCTTTGTCACTAAAGTAGTTCTGGAATATTCTGCAAAAAGTATAGAAATTTCCATTTCAGTCTCCCTGATGTTTTAATATTTTTGCAAGTTTAAAAAAGTGATTATGTGCCGATCTGATTCAATTTACTTTGCAAAACCTCTATACAATGTTAAAATCCGAGCCAAGATGATTATTCTGTTATTTAATTTTGCCTCTAAAACTAAAATTTTTAGATGTTAATTATTGGTAAACAATGTCGTTTCCAAAACAGTTATGCAGCCCTGATTCATGGCAATTTATATTGTGTATGTAACCCCTGTTCAGTATATAATTTGATCCATACCTTTCAGGTATTTGAGGTGTATGTGGATCCTGATGAGCCAGATTCCTGCCAAGATAACGAGGGCAGTGTACTTTCTGAAGAAGACAAGGTTAGATATATTATTGTCTCCAGTAATGAGGACTGATGTTTATTCAGATGAATTCTAAGAATATCTCTTCATGTTTTGCATTAACTGAACATACTGATATTCTCTTAATTGATCCTAATGTTTTGACTGACGTAACACCACAATATTCCAAGGACACGCTTCCATACATTCAGCACATCCATTGAATTGTATAAGCTTGTTATGTCTCGACCACAATGTTTGGTGATATGGCCATGACTACTACCAAGCTGTATAGCATATATTCTGTGTGTGCTTATGCTATAAATAATATTTTAACATTTTCTTCGAAATATTATGGCACTTTAAATTAGTAGCTTCTTCACACTTCCTTATTGGATAATGTATAGACTGTAAAACGCATATTATAGTTGCACAACATCAGAATCACTTTACTGAATCAAGCATTAAATAAATGCTGTGTTTGTTTTTTTGTTGTAATTTACTGTCTTTAGGCAAAAAGCAAAGAAGAAAGACAGGCGGCCATCCACTTGCTGAGAGAACTGAAGTCAGTTATAGCCATAAGAGCAACAGAGCGTGAAGAAAGAGAGCGACAAGCCTTCCAGCGCCAATATCCAGATGCAAAATTCTATGATCCCATGCCAGTGCTGAGAAACCAAAATGAATCACAGCATGATGACAGCAGTGGATCATCTTCACCAACATCCAAACCAGTCAATATTGATCACGGCGATGATTACAAATGTGATGAACCGATAGAAGACACTAATCGTCCGAAAGACGATGATCTGGGAACAGCGGCATCGGACCAGCCCATGCCGCTGGAAGATGGTGCCAGGGACGAACTGAAGGAGAAACTGGCCAACCTCGGGGGTGCCAACTTCGCCTTCTCCTCCACCGTAGCAGCAATGGCGGCAGCTCGGTCTCACCAGATGGCAGCAATGTCTGAGGAGACGTTTGGCGACGAGGATGTTTCCGATGGCAGTAATTTAGACGGTGAGGAGTTCATCGAGTTGTCGGCAGGAGAGGCGACCAGTCAAACTTTGGTGGAACAAGATTTAGGAAATGACACAAACAGTGATGCAAGATGATAATGCGGATGTGGCGTCAAGTTATACGAATGTTGGTTGGTTGATGAAGAATCTGTGCGTAATGATACTGTTAGTAGTTTTATTATTGAGTCACACCCAAGATTTGTTACAGTGCTCTTCTAGTCTTAGCCACTTATCGTGTGTTCTGATTGCATTTTGTTAGTTTGCATTTATGGATAAATCATTGACATGTTGTGTACCACCACGATTTGTTTCTGTTCAAGTTAATGTTTCAGTCAGTTTTATGATGCAGCAGTTAATTATGTTTGTAATAACTTATCTCTCTCACACACACACACACACACACACAGAGTTGTGAACACAGTTTGCTTTGAAAGTTAGAAATATTCATGGTTAACAAATCTTGGTGCTGTTAGTTATATGTCCCAAGGATTGTCTCCTATACTAATAGTGACCCGTAAGACTAGATGTGAGCACCTCATTTGTGTGGATTGATCATTAGATATGATAGACCGTGTTAGTGAAGATTAGCAGCTATAGCAGTATCATATATGTTGTGGAGTAGATGATGCCACCAGAATGTACGAGTCCATAAACCAGGGAGTGACTCAGCAGAGTTGAATACGGATTATAATCAATTGTTCTTACACAAGTCATTCATAAACCAGAAATTTGTCAATTTATCTTAAAATATTCTGTTAATCGGCATCACAACTATCATCTTTTTGATATTAGGTAATTGTTATCACGTATTATTACACTTTATTACATAATATTTCCTTGTAATGGGCTCTGAGACTAGCTGAATCTAAATTTTATTTTGTAAGTTGTATCAATTTAAACACACACACATACACAACATGTTTCTAAAAGGACAAGTGTAAATGATATTTGTTGAACACAAGATCAAAATATATATATCCAAGGCTTCACTGTGTATGTTACACATAATGCTAATATCATTGCTGCTTAATACTTAATTATCATCATCGTCATCATCACTGCTTGGCAGGAGTGAGACGGCACAATGTAGGTCATACAGTGTACAAAGTAACTCCGGTTGTTCAACCTTTGGATGGCAGATGTCATCTTCATGAATCTATCAAACAAGTAATGCAATAAATTATCAACCTGTGAAACAGGTAACATAAAACATAAATTTATACAATTACTAGAGTAAATTACTAGCAAACACCTGTCATGATAAAACCAATTTGTAAAACATTTAGCATCAAAATATATAATCCAATACACTTCCCAGATATGAAGCAGTTATTTCAAACTCTACTACACACAATATAAACCCAGTAGAATATGTTCAAAAACATCTATCATTATTGGAGCCTTAAGAGTTATTTTTAGTGTGAAGATAATGCAAATTACAATTATAAAGAATAATCACTGAAAAATCTTAAGTAACTAACTTAACACCAATTCTAATTAAATTCAATATCAATTACAGTTCTGGAACAGGAACAGACTATTTATTTTCAGTTATTAACCCTCAACGTCGACATATTTGTCATGAGAATTACAGATGAGATGCATCAAAATTTTAATATCATACATACCTGGTTCCAGTGATAAGGTTTTTGGAAAAAGATACGTTCTACAGGTCCACGGCGCTTTTGAAATAACCTGGCAAAGTAATTATATATATATATATATATATATCATACAGTCATTACTCACACATCCACACACTTTCATTAATGAAAGTTAACTAATTTAATGTCTGTTTAAGTGAATGCAGGCAAGATTTAAGTCATGTTTAGACCAGAAATGTCTATTTATTTGCATGTTAACTGAAGTGATGCGACTACTCGCCAACATCTCCAATAACTTAGTCTTACGAGTTAACAGTGATAACGTGATAAACACAACGTACTTCATCAGTTTATGTCTGACATGTTTCTGTATACTAGCTACAGCATCCTCACTCCATCCAGCAACTGTATCCAGACTGCCAATTGCCAGATTAATAGCAACACGTACTTCATTCACCTACAGGTTATATATTTTGAATGGGCGTAAAAGAGAGAGAGATTAATAACAACATATTTCGTTCACCTAAAGGATATATATTTTGAATGACTGTGCCTGTGCACATGCATGCAAGTCGCCTTCGTTTGCTTGATACTTAAATAAAATGGAATTGTTCTTTCAATTATACACGAACGGGAAAACACTGGACCATACATCCCCGTTTTAGATAATAATGTAATAAAACGTACCAACCATTTCTTTGTATATACCAGGTTCTTACACGAACAAGACAACCAATGCGGGATGCAAGTACAATCACTTCCTTATTACCATTTTCTATAATAAAAACGGAAATAGACACGGCTCACCATAATCAAGTCCTCCACATCAAACGCTGTGTCAAAGGTTATCTCGATATCATGGTCACCAAGTACTGGCTCCTGATTAATCGGATCCCAACCAAGACCACATAATACACCAGTATAATGCCTCTTGTCGGGACTGACTCTGCCAAGTAAACAATACAATAAAACTGCAACTGAATTACAACATTTAGTTTGATAGTTAGATACCTCTCTACACAGTTGTCAATATTTGTCGTCAGTTCACAAGTTCTTAAATTCCATAAATGTTTTTATTCTATTACGCACACCTGGTTTATATTAATCAAAATCACAGCCGAGTATTAGTTGAAAAGTAAAACGTTTATCTCGTAGAAAATGTTTGGAATTAATAGACTACTAAATTAATAGACTACCAAATTGAATCATTTATCAGTAATTCATCAACTCATCATTATTTATATATCGACTACAGGCAACCTGATCTTATCACTGAGCCATGTTTCTGAGTAATATTTCAGCAATATAGTCCACTTATCTACTTTAAGAAGTGGCAGCAAATCTATTCCCTAGCCACTCGTCGTCTAAAGGTTTACCTTAACTCGGCTTTTGGAGTAAACAGCAGCGTAATCAGTGCCGGCAGTCCAGGTGTGTGCGGCATCAGCGTTGTGTGTCTGGTCTGCATCATGCTGCCCGCCTGATTCAGACCGACATGTGCCGCCACCATGAGCCGCCTGAAGTTGATGTGTGGCTCACTGTCCAGGGCGACACAGTTGACGCTGTTCCTGTCCACCCTGCATGTGTAGTGCTCACCGAGCTGTGTCATGTTATAGAACCTGATCTCGTATGGGTGTACAGGACCCGTCAGACGAACCTAAAACGAACAAATGTCATGGTCCCCAATCGGCAGGAAGTCATCGAACTGAGTAAAGCTAATAAAAAATAGCACCTAAGCTTTTGCCAAACAGATCTAATCAGATGGAAAAGAGCATGTAGGCCAGCTTCAGTAATGAAATAGTTATCATTACTCAAATATTTACTGGTACTTGATAAAGATGTTTTGAAGATGAATGTCCTCACTAGATGCAATTTGTTTTGAGACAGATGGAACTGATGGCACCTTTCCAGTTACACAATATAAATCTTTATTTCTGGGGTCTATGTTTGCCCAATGAAGGCAGACTCTGATATACTCATTAAAAGAAAGAAAAAAACATGCTCCTGTGTGCATTCTGCACACAAAAAATACACATCATATAGGACATTTTTTTCAAGTCGAGTCAATTGTGTTTGTAGGATAGAAAAACAAGCCCCTCCTTAGAAAAAAAAATATACACTACCTTGCCAGGTCGTCTACGTAGTGATGTTGTACTCTGTACAGACATGGTGGCCATACTTGATGCTAGCTCTAAGCTCCTATCAGAGTGTGCTCGTGCTCCCAGTGATAAAACTCCCTCAGCTAACTTCCCAGAACTCTCTCTCTGTTTATGATTTTGCTGTTCATTGCAAACACAAAAACCACAGAAGGTCAGTGATACAAAATAACACCACATCGAGTTTGTCTTAGTGGTTCAGTTATTGAATCACTAAGACACCAAGGCTAAACAATGTGCATATTTTCTTATTTATTCTGGTCCATCAGTTTAGTTTTAAAACAACAGTGTGTGTGTCTCTGTGTGTGTGTGTGTGTGTGTGTGTGTGCAGTCACATATGTGCACATGTGCATTGATGCACGTTTTATACATACTTTTGAGAGGAAGTCCTCCTCACCCTTATCAGCATAACAAAGAGAAAAAAGTTTCTCGTTGATGTTCACAATTGAACCATTTACATTCTTCAAGTAGACGTCAAGTCGGAGCACTCCATGTACAATGGAATATATCTGTTGTCAGAACAAGAGTACGTCATCAGATAACAATTGCAGCAAAAACATCAGATCACATTACAAGATTACATTAATTAGTCTGTTTTAAAATTGAAAGACAGCATTTTTCCAGAAACAATTTTTTTTTTATAGAAAACACAAACCAAATCTGTACAAAAGGTCTATACTTAACTACTAATTAGCTAAATACTGTCAGAAAGGAAATGTTCACTATACAATTGAAAAATATGGCCACTTACAGATGAAACTGTTAAAACCCAAATTAAACTTAGAGAAAATTTAGATTTAAGATATGCCAATACTAAAAGATGATTAGCAGCTTATTTCATCAGTTAGCATTGTCTACGTGACGACACCAAACCATGTCTGAAGTTGAGATATACAGCTGAGGACGAACTCCCCAAGTAAAATATCCACGAACAAATGTAACCCGATATGACTGAAACCTTGATCTGGTGGTTTGCAAATGTAATACGTAATTCTACATTCACCAATAGCATTAAATAACTTGCACCGACCACATTTTCTGACATTCAACCCAAACAGTTTACGTGAAAAACAAATTTCCCTCTGAGATAATGTTATCTTTCACTCTTGGAAAACGTAACATTAGTGTCTGTGCTGACCTTGGCATAACATTGGACAGAATTGTTCATGAACTTCCTGAAGACCTCATTCGCTTCTGCCGTCCACTGATTATTCGGACACTTGATCGGCGATGGCTTGATGCCATACAGCTGACATTCTATGGCCTATGTGTGTGTAAATATAACAATAAAAATAAATATAAAAATAAAATACAAATGTACTATAAACATAAGCAATTTATATAAACATAGAGAATGGCATGAACTATACTAAATAAATTAAAATACTCTTAGTGATAGTTTAAATGGCACCTGGATGTTTTCAATGTTTTCGTGTAAAGTTATGACTCATGAGCACATTATAACTATAACCTGGCTTATGCTAACATGTCCAGAATAGCATATAAACTACAGATTGTCTCTCTATCCTGGAGTACAGTCCAGTAACAGAAAGCAGAACTGATAGGATACAATAGAAATTACTAGAAAAAAAGAGATTCACTCTTCAAAACTCCCTCATGAAGTATGAAAAACAGATAATTCTCTTGTTTTCAGTCTGCAAAAAAATCTAATTATCTTTGTCCTTTTATTTCTCTGTCATACAACACGAATTACCTGAAACTGTACTTCTCATAAATTACTCTACTATTGGCAACAGTTTATTGTTTACTCGGGATAGAAATGAAATATACATTATACAGAACCACACCAATTTCCAATTCCATCCCAGAAATGGTAGATCAGAGATATATATACGATCTGTATTACGAACGTGCCATAATTCATACGATTCGGCACGGATTGAAAATAATGCATACAGGCCAAGGATATCTTAATGCCTGTCAGTATCATCATCCGAGTTGCTATAAAAACCAATTCGTTCAAGGCTGCTTCCACCGGTCAATAAAAGTGGTCATTCAAATCTCCATTGGGCCAGTGAGCTCCGGTGGCCTAGCGGTTAAGCACCCGGCACTTGGTGCCAACGGTCGCAGGTTTGAACCCCGTTAGAGGTCGAAACTTTTCCATGGAATTAATTTCTCGGCTCACTACATCATGGGTGGCTGACCACGTTAAATGGCACTGCTGTCTCCACTGAATTATTTAAAATAAAGGGGGACGTTAAAAAAACCCTGAGGACGTAAAACACTCTGGGTATTTCGGCTCCATCTTTCCATACTGCTCCCCTGTGAGTGGTGGGGGAGGAGCTTTCTCAACCACTCCAACATAGAGGCTGTGCTGATTAAGCGACAGCCTAGGGATTCTCCCCGAACAAACAAAACCAAAACCAATCCATTGGGCTTTAAGTACATGATAGTCATCAGGGAGGCATCACTAGTAGGGCATCCTTGAATGACCCATTATAGTAAGGAGACCTGATGAAATCAACCTATCATTATTATCATTACCAAAAAGTATACAAAATTATTTGAAAATAATGGATCGTAATTTAAAAGAAGCCTTCGTGCTCATCATAACTGGGTCATAAGCTTAAGGAGCTACTTTCTCCCTCGGAAAATGACCCGATTAGATGAGACATCTCGCAGACACAAGTAACTCTGGGATCTTATCCCATCATCTGGAGGCCTGCAATTAGTTTACTGGAGAACGGCACCTGTTTTAAATTGTACTGATAACATTTATCCTTACCTGGTACGGCAGACTTCTCAGATGTGGCTCAAGTTCTCGCAGACTGAAATAAATCACATTCTCCACATTCCCATAATCGACATAAAACACCTGAAACCAAGACAAGTCCAAAAATTAAGAAAGATACAGAATGGTTAGCTACGTTTGTCAATATACTGAAAATAATATCAGTATATGCTATGATGATATTATATAAAGAGATACAGCATCAATAGCCACAATCCATTATGAGCCTGTACCAGTATGGATCTAGAAATATTGATTTGGACCAGTAATTACAGAATTGTCTTTTTTATAATTTTTTTATATAGGTATCAACTTTCATACAATGTCGAAAACATCCATTCGACATTGAACTGATAGTTCTTTTCTTTTTCACACATCAAGGTTTTCTTTGAAGTTTATGAGTGTTGTATATTGGAAAAAGCTCAACTCATCTAAATAAGACAGTTTTATATGTGTTTTGTGGCAAGCGAGATATGGCGAACTGATTTCTGGAATTCTGTAAAACAATCTGATAGTCCTGTTCTGTCACTCATCTTACCAATAATATAATTAAGTATGTCCCAAGTCTTCGGTGTATCACCATTTAATTATAAATAAAAATGTCCACAATAATTAACCGTTGCCTTTCAGATGAGTTACACTTTTCCTGAATAACATTTGTCCATTTTGCGGAGTGTTGTGGGATAATTTTACGAGGTCCTTGATCATCGATGATTTCCAAACAATGCACCGAGGTTAAATATTTGTAGTGGTGCCAATATATCAGTATTTTCCTGCATACCATTTCCAAACCATTCACTCTGGTCTTCAATGTATATGCCATTAAAACATGACAAATCGATGACACTTAGGACAGATCTGATGTTCTTGAAGACTTGAATACATTAATATACGGTCTTTGAGAGGTAATGTTAACAAGTAAGGACTTCATATATTTTAGCTGTTCAATACCAGTTATAAAGAGTTAATAATTACTGTTTACAAAACCCGGTAGACACATTAACTGACATCCCATGCCATAAGCACACAGTAATTAACCATCACAATGTTCTGAATGGAAACATGTTCCGTATACTGCCATGGATGCTAGACTGCCGTGAGAACGTAGAATTAATTTGGGAATCACTGTATTAAACATCACAACAACAATTAACAGCGTTCTATTTCAAAACACTTCAAACAGTATCTTCTTCACTGATAAATAAGCACTACATAACACTTTACTACATAATAGTTTTCAGAATCTTCTGGCAAGAAAGGTTACAAACTTCTACTGCAAGCATTGAAACCATAATTCAATGTTGTCTGCACTTAGTCAAATATCAAATACATTAGCCGACATATTAAGCAGTAAATGTACTACAAGGTTGTCAACATGGTGGGGACTGCCTACTGAGCAATGTCAAAGTTTTGGACATTTAATGGAACTTTATATGATAAACATCACTTAACAAAACTCTGGTACGCAAGATTCCGCAAAGGAAGTAGAAAAGAAATATATGTTTGTTATTTTCACATTCTTATTATTTACATAATAGGTGTTTCCTATTTTTACTACAGAAATACTTTGCAAAATTATGTTCCTGCTGTTGTCTGTGTATCATGTATTACATTTGTTTGAAAAATATACATTTTGCCATGACCAGTTTGGCAAGTTTAGAAACAGCCTCAACACAACTGTGCAGAAACACATGAAAGCTGCTTGTGGTATGTAACCACATAATACCAAACAAATTGAGTAATGGAGTGTAACAGATACAAGATGATGATTGATGTTTTACGGCCACTTTTGTGCATATGGTAGGCTAAATAGGCCAAGCGACCTCCAAAGGTAATGAAGCAAAGTCAAAGATGAAACACCCTTCAGATATGCCCAGGCTGAGGTTTGAACTCAGCTGGTAGTGAGTGATCTGTGATCCGATGCGCTACCAGTTAGACCACAAGAGAAATCAGGTCGAAGTGTATTGAAGTGAGACTTTCTATAATAACCTTAACATTTGTGTTCCCAATTCATACCTCAGCCATTTGTGTAAAATTATTCAATTTCTCTATCCTCACTCTGTAGTACAATGTTGAGCCATCGGGGTCAGTATATGGTGCCAGACAAAATGAACCTGGCTGTCGTAGGTGTGGAGGTAAAATCTAAAAATACAACAATATAAATGATCAAAGAAGTGATTTTCTCTTATATTAAATATTGGTCTCACAGTAAACAAAAGATAACTATCTCAACACTCACTTCATACGGGATCATTTGAGAGGATGACACAATTTATAGAAAATATCCTTATTTGGGGCCAGCAATTAACATTTAAAACCATTCTATTCTCAAATATATTAATTCTCCACCAAAGCCTTCCGATTTTAATCCATCTATTGGCCAGGTCGTAGAGCGGGAATAATATTCAACTTGTAGATGTTGTGAACAATCAGTGGACCAGTATTAAGTTCTCTCAGAAATAAATTTACAATGAAATTGATACACGTTCATAATTACCGGTAAATTCTGAACCCCACAGTAGTTGATAGCATACTGGAGTTCGGTCATTTTGCGAGTTGTGTCTTCATCACCATAGTTAGCCCAGAAAGCACCACAGTTTATTATCTAAAGGACAAAAATACCATTCATAAATCCAGATATACACATATCACTCACAGGTATTATTGTTTCAGAATTGTGTTGGGTCAAGTTACATCTACAAATGCTCAAAATGTTTAGGAATTAGACATGTAAAATTCCAAGAACAAAATTTTATCTCAAACTGAATTACAGAACAAATAATTTATCATCATCATCATGACCACCACTAATACACAATCTTATAAGAGGTTCATTCCTAATTTCTAACTATTTACTGGTTTTCAGATCTCTGCTAGATAAAATGTTTTGTAAAAAATGAAGCTAAACATTGCCTGAAAAAGAGACAAATTGTTTTTTTAATATTCTATCTTTCACTAGACACTGATATTTGCAGATTTCAAGGTCAGTAGAAGGCAGCAAATATTATTCACCGTAACCATTAATTAAACATCAATAAAGGAATATAACTAACCGGCATTTTTATGCCATTTCATATCTAACTGTGGTCGTTTGAAACATGAAAATCTAATGCTGTAATCCTCCACATGTCACAAATAGGGGTAATTATAATCAGTAATCACAATCAATTGTAATTGGTTACATGATCTCAAGTAATCATAAATGTCATTTCTAGATGTAATGTAATCTTAATCTTCAGCTTAGTTTTGTGCTTGCACAAACATTAATGAACTTTAACGTATTATCAAATTATCACTTAACTGTGTGTTTTCTGACTCGCTAATTCTGGCAATCATAAAAGTAAGCTCTGTGAATAGTAAGACGATCTATAATAGCTTTTGTTTTGGCACTCAAATCATACAAAAAATGCTGAAGATCCAGATCAACGAGAGAACATACAGTTAGCAAAGTTTACACATTTCTGCATAAGTAACTTAATAGTCTTGTAGTACTTACCAATTAAAATAATTCCACTAAGTGAGAGTGTTTAATCTATATGTCTAGACTGTCCAGATTTGACTCTGGATAACTGACTACCGATAGAAGTGCTTTCTGTATCTGATGTAATGAAGTACACGTTTTCGCCATGACTCATTTATCACGTAAATAAGTCAGGCCACAGCAAAGAAAATCAACATTATAAAAAGCTAACTGTCTTGTATTTGGAATAAAACACATAACTAGGCCAGTGGGGTAGACTAAACCAGACACTGTTTTACAGTGGAGTGGACTAAGTCGGATACAGGCTTACAGTGGAACTGAGACAGGATGATGATTTATGTTTTTATGGCCACTTTTGTGCACATGGCAGGCTAAATGGGCCGAGCGACCTCCTAAGGTAATGAAGCAAAGTCAAAGATGAAACACCCTTCAGATATGCCCACTCCAAGATTCAAACATGGTGGTAGTGATCTCTGGTCTAACACGCTACTGCGAGACCACCGAGGCACCCTGGACTGAGACATGTGAGGACAAAGTATACATCCAAAATTCCAAAAGTAGCAATGTGACTTGGAATGGACAAGTCTGTCTATTAACCCATGTTCTCTACCAACCCACCTAACATTATTCCCTACTATGGGCACATGATATCTGGTTAAAGGGTTCTGTTGACAGAGATATCTATATAATTCTGATTTCCATCAGCAACAGCTAAATCTGTGTGTAACTATTTATACATACAATCCGAGCAGGGTATTTCATATCAATAGGACAGATCCATATAAGATACTAACCACAGTTGGCATCAGGTCAATTGTGGTGATACTAGGAGGAGGCAAGACCACTTGCTGCAGCGGATGACACATCAGACCATCATCATCATCAATACGTTCAACATCTCTTGCACTAGAAAGACAAAGAACAACCAGTCTATTTATCTGCACAGGGATTTAAATGTATGATTTCCACGAGTATCCTCAACACCATTTGTATCCAAAACACCATTTGTTTTCTACAAAAACAAACAGACCGCAAACACTGTCTGTGGCAGATCATGAATTACTCGACTGAGTATAACATAGAATGGATCAATTCTAAAACTTAAACTACCAGGAGTTACTGCAAGGCAATATTTAACAAATTACTATCGTAACCGTATCAGCTGGTCATCATGTCAGCTGGTCCTTACCATAGTTGGTTCATAAACATGGCCTATCAAGCAAAATTCTATCTTCATAACAAGGGTTATGGTGAAAGCTGGAGGGACAATTTTAGACTGATCGGTAAAGAGGTTAACTCCACCAAATGATCTTTAAACTTGATCTATTTAATCAGCCTTTATTTTCAAATAATATTCTATATATTCATGTACAGTATGATGAAATAATCCTAGAATACATAACGCTATTCTATTCATTTTATACACAAGTAACATCCTGAGGCAAAAATATTTGATGGAATTTATTGATAAACAAACTGAATGAATAACTTTCATGGCCGAAAAATGGAAGCGTACATTAATGGCTGTCTGCACACTAACATATGCTATTTCAAAGCTAGACACGGGGTCAATTCAATTCTGGAATTAATGGGCAATTCCAATTCCCAAATTGCAATTGCTTATTTTAAAAAATGGAATTGATAAATTTGGAATTGAAGTTTGCTATAAAAAATTAAATCGACAAATTAAATTACCATTTAATTTTTTAATTCAGAAATATGTCTTCTGTAACAATCCTACTTGGAATATAAACTATTCGGAGTAGGTATTCCAAGTAGGTACTTGGAGTAGGTATTTGGAATACCTACTCATTGTAAAAAGTAGTAGGTAAAAATGGAATTGGAATTGATAAATTTGATGTGGAATTGGAATTGAGTGGACTTGGAATTGACAAATTATGTTCAAAGCATATTACCTCCAACACAATTATAGTATATGTCATAATACATATATAACCATAGTATATTTGAACAGTTTCCTGATACTCTCCAAACTACAAGCAAACAGTTTCCATATAAACATATCACAAGTTTATTCTTTGACTGGTCAGTGCATAGCAAAATGTTACATCACATCTTCACGTATTTTGACTAGAACAAGTTTAGGTGGCACAAAACCATCAAACCGATCAAAAGATACCTCAAAAATGAATTGCTATGGCTTTCTAAATTGAATGGATTCACTGTCATTTGGTGCTTTTGTGTAACTGTGCCATACCACGTCAAGTCCATCTCTGAAATCCATTTGACTTTTAAGTGGCTTCTAAATGGACTTCAATTAATCCCTGTCAAGTTAATCATCATTATATGTTTGTGCACTTTTATTAATTATTAGGCTCTAACAATTCACCTTGATGCACGAAAATTGTAATTACAATACTTTGTTAATAATTCAATATGGATGAGAAAAGAGAATAAATGAACATTTTCTCGGTGACCATTTTTTCCATGATAAATGATGTTTTGCCACCCAACTGATATGCAGGCTTGAGACAATTTACTTTGAACTAACCATAAATACAATCCATCTTATGAACAAGTTTAGCTTATACATGATCATATCCTGGTAGTTCAGACTCTTACTAACAGCCATATAATGTACGCCTTACTAAAAAATGTCACAAATTATGATTGGATTGTGTTATAAACACATACTGTAGCCAGCCATATCATAACGATTCTGTCTGGTTCATTGTAAACTGTTTCTACACCAAGAAGCAACTGTTCTCCCCTGATCGACTAACAATTTTCCAACTCAGTTAACATTATCATTCAGTTCTGTGTAATGGCTGAATGCTGTTTTGTGCTGATGTATTCACCTGTTTATAATGTTTCCACACAAATTCTAGATACAAATAAATGGAATAGCATGAGATATAAGAGAAATAATATATGACTGATTACCACTCATGATCAGTGTTTGTGAGGAAATGAAAAGATGCTGTCACAAATTAAATACTGCTCAATGTATAATTTGCTGAAATGTGTCTCACTGTTTTAACATTCTCATGGCTTTAAAACAATGCATTGTTGATTACATCTTGTTGTATTAATCAAAATTACAAGGAAATAGCAAGGCAAACATAGAATAGTACAGCCAATAATAATAATAATAATAATAATCTATATTTAACAAAGGGCCCTTACTAGCAAAAGCCATTCAAAGTTGCTGTATGGTGATACCCCAAATCAGCTATACGTAAAAACCCAATAAATAAAATTGAATAATAAACATTAGTTAGTGAAAAAGGTACAGGTGTGTTTTTAGAACGAATTTAAACTTCTCAAGAGGCAACACATTTCTAAAAGCCACCATTTCTTAACTTACATGTAATGGAAACTACGACACTGAATTAACATCTACGTTAACAGCATAAAATATATGTTAAAATTACGGATATGACCAACCTGTTGGGTATATGAGAATTATCGCCAATTGTTTTTGAGCTTTTTAAACTTCTCAAGCGATCTAGCTGTAACCTTGCTGTTTCCAGGTCTAGTTCTGCAAACTCCATTTTGACGCCCCTCAATCCTGTATATCTTGAAAATAAACACACTAAAATCTGTGAACACTTGAAAATAAACTGTTTCTATACAATGGTACCATATTATAATAATTATTAGTAGTATTACTATTAAAAGATATTTCAGCAAATGTGCATACTGACTTTATTTTGAGAGCAGTATATACGGCAGGAAGAATTCTATTTGTTGATTTATCACGTGGGTCACGATGGAATTCAATAAATGCTCTGGAAATAAATCATTCAATGAAAATCTATCGTCTATCAATAGCTACTTGATTATTTAATAAATATTTTTAAATGCTAATAAACAACAAAACATATAACTTTATCAGAGCTGATGTAAATTTTACAAATTTTCATTATAATTCAATAGGTGAATGCTATTTTCTTGACTACTGTCATAAAACTTACTTTCACATATTTTCCACTTTATATACATATATCATTATAACATTATTAAATATATGATGGAGGCCAAAGAAAGAACCCCCCTCCCTCCAAAAAAAGGTGGTGGGTCTGATAAATTATTTGGAAAAGCTATGCACTGATATCAGTCAATATCATGGCAAATGAGACAAGGCAGAATTTAAAACTTTTAAAATATGTTATTTTCAGAAAAATGGCATTTTCTTTTTGACCTGTCATGTCGAAATTAACGAGAACTAGTGGTAGAGATATGTGTATGTAGATATTATACATAAAACTAACTACAAAGGCAGCTAATCAACCTGAAATTGTTCATTATTGCTGGTACTCACAGCTGTATGTTTTTAAAATATTGAATGAAACAAATTAAAATGAAAAAACCGTCGCTAATAATTGCAAATTAAATTGAACTGTTTTAGTAGAAACAGGAATAGATCTAACTGAAATATAAACAAATTGTACCTATTATCGCTCACCAGACCCGACGACTTTTTTAGGCTGACTTGTGTATAAGAAGTGTCGGGGAAAAAATACATTATTTCAAGGGTTAAAACCTCGTCTTATACACAAGTATATACGGTAATAACTGGATTTGAGATTTAGCCAACTTTTAGGAAACAGAGAAATAACTGTGGATCATACTCTTAACTCTGACACATTTCTGTCATAATTGTTGTTGCTAACGCAAACAAATTAAACTCCAAATGGTTAAAGAATAATGTTCTAATGTCTGAAAAACTAATTACTCACTTTGTTTGTTCGAAATGAATTTTCGGCTTTTTATGGTCACACTTGCTGAAAATGGCTTCGACATCTTTCTTGTAGAGAAAACCTTGATTAGACGGTAGACCTCTTACCTGAGAATAAACCACACGATAATTATGCAAATATAAACCAATTTATATTAGAACACCGACATTCCTGGCCGTCTCCGTCATGTAATTTATAATAATAATAATAATAGATAATAAATAGCCTCTGGCATTAGCCTCTAACCTACCATTACAGTTGTGCTGGGGTTGTGACCACTTAGTTCTCTAATTGCTAACTCTTCATCAATCTGTTCTAGAGTGAAGTAGTTAGGATAGAATGCACCACACAGTATCACCTGGCAACAGGAAAACGTAAGACAAAATACTGAAAATCAGTTTATCAAAGAACGGTTACCACTTATATTAAGTGTCATAGATAATTATCAATAATTATTACCACATAAAAAGTAGAGTGAAAAGATCCCTTCTATCTAGGTGATTTCATGACGCTGTGATGAACCATTCAGTTGCCACCTAAATGGACTCGCATAAAATCAAATTTTAATACTTGTCTTAACACGATACTAAAATATTTGCATGAGCTTTTTTAAATGGCTTCATGTGGAATTCATAGAAGACATTACTATAGTCAAACCTTTCTTCTGGATCATTTTTGATCAAATATTTTCATAAGAAAAATTACAAACATAGTCTATAATTCAAACAAACTGAGAAAACCAGACTAATCCAATCATTATAATGATGACAGGTATGATTCTTACAACATACACTAAAATACACACTAGCATTACCTTGAGAAGGAGCTGGTTCTCTTGTGAGTAGATATCAGGCGGCTGTCTGTTGGGACCTCTAGGTGTGACGATGTTAAACTTCTTTAGACGATCTCTAAGCTCATCAACCAGTCTCTCCACCTGATTTGTGCAAACAGGAAATTAGATAAGTTATTAATCAGTCAATGTTGCTGATATACAGCTAACACGAGCAATGAAAAACGAACACTCTTCTGTTTCAGAATTAGCTTTATATTGCTAAACCAGATGTTAATTGGCAAATCAACAAATACAAAATAAACTATCTCAAGGGCAGAACACAAAAGCAACTATTGTTAATTTTTCACTGACATTCCAAATTGTACTATAATCTGAAATAATATATCTTTGCTAAAACAAATTACTGTACTGTAATATTCATAAACATGCTTTTGCTCAGAAAATACATGTTTGGCTGACCCCTGTTTGCATTGTTATAACCTGGTACTCCAAACAGCTTGTGATAAGAGATCTCAGATTTCAAAAGCATCAGGTCTGTGTCTGGCTACAAACTGGCAGCCCCCAGACTATTAATAGTTGATTAATCAACAATTTGAATTTGACTATTTAATATCTGGTTGATCATGTCCACATTTTGACATAATTTATAATTTGTGTGAGCATATTTGTATTAGTCCTGAAAATGTTAAATGAAGGAGGACTAAATACTACATGGTATTTCTAAATAACTTGGTAACTTGGGTGTACAGAGACAAATAAATCTATACTAACTGACTCACCCCAAAATAGAAATATAATAAACACTTCTTACTAAACTCAACAAAACATCTAGACAAATCAATATTAGCATTATGTTACTTACATCTCTGATTTTATGAAGCTGTATGAAATTTTCCTTCATCCATTCAAGCTCTTCATGGAGAGTGGGGAATCTTCCTGATTCTGAGGTACTTTTCCATGTCTGAAAACCGAATATATTGAAAATTACCAATTACTTATCAACATCAGGCATCAGAGTGGCCTTTGAAAGAAATTGTGAAGAGCAAGATAGGAAGTCGCAGAGCAAAGTGAACCATATGAACTTATAGGGTGTGGAGGGAAAAATTGGGTTTTGTGCATTTTTAGGACAATCTGAAACTAATAGAGTGGGGAGAAAACATGACTTTTGCAAGAGAATATTTTTTCAAACCATCAGTTTGACCCACTCCCCATCTTCAAAAACACTACTTTCAGCTCTGAAAAAATGCAATATCTGGTAGAAAACTCTCATCCCTGCGACATTTAGAAATGATGCTCTTTTAATGTCTCTTTTGTACACACGTCTAAACAAGCAGAGCTACCTGCAAAGGTAATGAGATGAGGTGAAAAATGAACACACATTTCAGCCACGGCCAGACCTGGGAATTTGAATCCAGGTGATAGAAGACGGCTGCCAACCATGGCACTAGTTAGGCAACAGACCCCCCCCCCATCAGTAGTTGGAAACTGACATCTAACAATCAGTGCTTAAAACATTTAAATACAGTGAAATGGTATATATGGCAACGTCATAATGTTTTGGATGGTACAGATATTAGACTCGCTTATTAATTAAAATGAAGATACATTCTCATAACAAAAATCTTTAAAGAAATTAGTTTACTGGGTAAAGAGCAGAATAGCTTAAAAGTTCACCAACTACTGAAGAGATCCATAATTCAAAATATTTCTGACAAATGAATCAAGTTTATATTAATAACCTATGCTTACTGTGTAAGCAAACAGATAAGCCAGACAGTCACTGAAGGAATTATCAGCCCAGTCCAATTTCTTCCTGTAAACAGTAAAAGGTTGAGTAGGTTAGATGATAAGTCACAAACAGATTAGCTCTCTAGGTATTAAAATATTAGAGGTATGATAATCTATCATCGCTTAATGAATTCATAAGTCTTCAAAAAAAAAAACATATCTATCTAGACAACAAATGATAAACAGACACCTAGAAAATGGTAGAATAATTCAGATTTTTAATTAATTAAATTATTTATAGACTTCAGTATGGCACATAGTTATGTCTATTATTCAAATACTGTATCAATCACATCAATGATGATGGTGGTGATGATGCTAATCACCATCATCATCAGAAAGCATTAAATTTGTATAAAACATAATAATGAACAAATTGTGTGTCTATGTCACCAATGTGAATTGTAAATTTTAAATTAACGAAGACAGTACCAGATCACTTCTACCCATTTACAAGAGATAAAAATTAGCATAGCTCAAATTACTTTATACCACAAATACACAAGTGGTTTTACAGTCTATCTTTTCTCAGGAATGGAACATGGTCATTAAGAGACATGAAAATAACCAAATATTAATAATAACTACAGCCAAATTGTGTGTGTGTGTGTGTCTGTGCACTCCCATCTGTGGTTAATTAATAACCTCAACATCTGTTCTATATAACTGACCTGTAGGCCTCTAGATGAGCTCTGAATGGTGTACTGAAGAAACACTTCATTGACAAGCTTGCACCTGAGGATAGAGTTAAAACAAAATCATATAATGCATGTGTATAATTCTCTCTGAGTGTATCCATTATTTAATTACAATACAGAGCGATCATTTACTATAGGTATTGGCCTCATCTGCAAAATATAACCAAGTGGTTACTGTGAAGAGAAATTGCAGCAAGATCGGATGAAACAACTCATGGATAAAGGTAATATTACATTCTATCCCTACATCTGGAGGACCACAATACAGTGTGCTACCAATCTGTGCTCAGAGATTACTGATATTTTTAACTCAATGCCCACCAAGAGCTAATTCACAGAAGACAAATCCTGAAATAATGAAATGCTCAGATAAAAGCACAAAATTTCTCAGAGCACACTTTAAAAAGTAGTTGTTCAAAATATTTTAGCCATAGCTGCAAGGTTACCATATTAAATTAGAGTCTTCTGTAAACCAATGTTTTCATGGTGATGAGATGTCTGGGATATTCAGGAGTCTGCACAAACAAACAAGATATTTACTAAAGATGACATCGCATAAGGGAAAGCCATCTATGAGTATTCTTTTATTCTATGTTTTCAGTGGTTTCCTATGTACGGTCTTCTTTTTCTGCATCACTTTATTGTAAATTAGTTTAACTCATTTCCCATGCTACATCAGTGATATATAAAGAACGATGAAATATTCTGCCTCTATTATATGGATGCTGTTTTCAAAATAAAAAAATTAGAGTGATCCTACTTCTACCCTTCCAATCCTATGGCTACAAGCAGCAGTCAAGAAGTCATCTGAACCATAGCGGCCTACACTAGTAGGAAACTTACTAATTATCATACAGGCCTCCAGCAATCCAAACACGTGTCCGAGAAGGATCAGTTTGCCAAGTCTTACATCTATTGGTAGTTCAGCCATGACATGGCCGAGAAATGTCAACTGTCCATCATGTGGGTTAAGCACCTCCATGTCCAGAGACGTCAGTGCTCCAATCTGATCACAAAAAGAAATCTTCTGCCGTAAGTAACCCGATCCAGCAACGTGCATCGTGAAAACAAGTTAGCAAAGCACTAGTCTGAATTACTGGCTAGAAGCCAATTATTAACAGACCATAATGCATTACTGTAATTCATATTATGCTGTCCTAACTTAATTCAGTTAACATTTAATTCCTTTTCTGACTTAATATCGCCAAACTATGTATATTTCATATCTGTTCTACTTTTTTTCAAGAAAGATCATGTATTTTGACTAGAGCTTTTCTGTCATCTAACATCTGAATCCACATTTTCAACTTGATTATAGAGGGAAATATTCTTGAATCATAATTTATAGTGTCATTGATCAAGGTAAATTGTTCACACAAACCTTTCAGAACAAATTCACTGATGGATTGACCAACTAACTGAGCTTAGTCACAATAAATTTAATGATTTATAAAAACATATGCATAACAGTGTAATAAAATGACCCAACACCTTTTGACATGAAAACATCGAATAAACTAGCCACACAGACACATGATGGCTTTTAACAAAAGCCTAAGCTCTCACCTCTTTAAGCTTGAGCACAGTCTGCTCTATGTCATCTAGAGCAGGTGGATCCAAGGCCAGACCTAGAATAGCTTTAGGCTCTCCAATGTCAAGCCTCTTGACGTTCAACACAACGAGGTCGAGTGGACACCTCTGGAATGATATATTATTTGTGTTATTTACATAAACACCACATGTACCAGTAATGATTATATAACCTGAGCTATGCAGATTATTACACAGATGATGCAACAGACAGATTAATAATAAGCATGCAAACCTCCATCTCAGGTATGCTGAACTTAGACAACTGCATGAAGAAATCTTTAGTCACGAGATGATATGCACGTCCATCAGAAACACGACCAGCTCGACCTGTAAAACAGAGGTTAACAATAGATATCAAGATGATTTTATTTATTGATACTTACATTAGGTCCATTATCAGGGTACCCACAGGATTTCAAAAATCAAATTCCCTGTATTTTCCCTATCTTATTTAAGAAATTTTCCTGTGTATGGTGTGCAAAAATTGCATGTTGAATGAACTTTGTTTAGTAATGTGTCCTCCATCCACTCCTAATGCTATAGATGTGAAATGAAGGCATAAATATTACGTGTTTTCCCAAATAAAAAATTCCCTGCTGTTTTCCATGCACAGAAAAATTTCACTGTGCTGCGGGTACCCTGATTATTTAACCATTTGTCATTAACATTTTAATGCAAGCAATGATTGACATAACTCATAAACTAAGATACAGCAACGTTACATGTTTTAAGGCTGATTTAAAACTTTTGCACTGCTTGGCACAATTCTTTTACATCCAAGTTCTTTTTAATATGACG
Source organism: Paralvinella palmiformis (assembly GCA_025642065.1). NCBI lineage: Eukaryota > Metazoa > Annelida > Polychaeta > Terebellida > Alvinellidae > Paralvinella > Paralvinella palmiformis. Next base: position 462,280 of record JAODUP010000561.1, read on the forward strand.
ATGCTCTATCCAGACTCAGTGTTATTTATTTTATTAATCTGGCTAACTAAAGTTAATCAATCTCTGAATATTTCCTTGGCTGTGATACTGACAAAAATTAGCCTCTCCAAATACAGTATCAAGTCACATGTTTAGCTTCTGACAACATGCACACATTTCCTACATCTCAAAAGCAAACGACGAATGATTGCTATTAAGTTCCATTTATGATAAACAACCGACCTCGTCTCTGTATGCAGTTAGCCTTTGATGCCCATTGCAGCTGTAAGCTAGTGTAGGATGTCTCTGGATCGCACATGAGGACCTTCGTCAGACAGAAGTCAATCACTGGAACAAGTAATAACAGCATAAGCTTGGTGAAATCACTAAACTGCTACAGCTCGTACATTTTAACATTAGCAAGACAGAAAGTGCTATCCATTATATCTCTAGTATTAATTAGGTGATAACATACCATATTTAATATCAGGCACTGTAATTGAACTCTCTGCTATGTTTGTAGACATGATAACCTGTTTAAAAAAAGAATTATATATTATATATATATATATATATATATATATCAAGAACCATAATGAAACTTAAATTGAGATTAACATGATTTTGTTTCCAGCAATTAACAAGTCAAATAAAATGCAATAAAAAACCAGATACATTAGTTTAACCTTGTTTAAATCCAAAGAAGAGGGCTCATTAAAAGGCCAGGGTATTCCAAGGGTATTATTTGCCAATTTGGTAAGTTTTCTCTGGTAAAAATATATTTTATCTGGGCCAAACGATGCCAAAAAACAGTAAATGGTGTATCAAAACAATAGTGGAGATTCTTATGGCTGAAGGTTAATTGATGAGATACAGATATGAAATAATTTATTAAGGGTTTTCCGTAGTAATTATAAAATTTGATGGGCTTTCCATGGCATATTCAACCAAATAGAATTCAGGGAGCCCTATGAACCAAATAAAATGCAATCTATTCATACCTGATTAACACTATTTAAATCTACATTTAAAAGAGATAAGTTAATTAAGTTTGTGAACCCTGAAACTACATTAATCCTATCTATACAGCACCTTTCTTACTCCAGGCTCTGGCTTCCTAAACACTCTGTTCTGTTCCTCTCCTGTGATAGAAGAATGTAACGGCAACAATAACAACCTGGAAAACCAGTTAGTAAAATATTGTATATTACAGGAAAGATACAAGATGTAATATGAAGAAGAACAATATCTAAATTACCTCTTGTAATTAGTTAAAAAACATCAAACACCAGACAAAGTAAAACGTAACACACAAACACATACTTATCATCCCTCTATCAAATCCATATATATATATATATATATATATATATATATATATATGCAGTAACACTGAAATTATTGATTACATTAAATAAAATGTGAAAATAATAGTACAGACATTGTCACTTACTTGTACTTGGTTTTGATCTCTTGTAATTTCTCATCCATCTCATTAATTTCACCCAAACCTAGAAAACAGCCATATATATATATATATATATATATATATATATATATATATATATATATATAGAAAGAGAGGAGGCAATACATTGTGGATTGTCTAATCGTTATTGTAAAACTAAGATTAAAATCAAAATAGAACAACAGTTTGGAAACATGATGTAAACAGATCTGTTAATAATAAACCACAACAATGCCAAATGTAAACAAGTATGAATAATCAGAACATTTCATAATGATCACCCTAAATACAAAGCACATAATACTGAGCTATGATTAACTGCCTGGTGGAGATGAATGGTGGTATGTTAGTGAAATTGTATTATTATATACTTCTCAGTGAGCTGTACTACTGAAGGATGGCAGAGTTCAGTCAAGAAAAATATTGTATAACAGGTCATAATATAACAAGACTGTAAGGTCAAAGTACAAAAAGCATCTACTTTATTGATGAACAATCACTGGATAAGGATTTATAATAATAAATAGAATAATAAATAGAATAATAATAATAACAATAATACTAATAACAACAAAATTGTTACCTGGTAGAAAGATAAGAACTGATCCTCGTTTAGTTGGTACACCTGATGCTGCTGTCTGCTTTGATCTGGATTAACATAATGTTTCAGAAATTAGTTTATTAATGTTACGAGATACTTAATCCATAGGAAAAGACACTGTACTTGCTATCGTCTTAGGCAAGTACCTTGTTACACAGAAACTGGATCATTTCTATTTAGCACACTATTGGTCTCACACTCTACACACTGTTAACATGTTGGACAAAGATAACTCTCAAGCCTGATGTATGATAGAACCCAGCGAAGACATGTATCACTCAGGTTACTTTTATCTTACAGAAATTATGATAAATATCAAATTCATACAAGAACACTTCTACAGATGATGATGATTGATGTTTTATTGCCACTTTTGTGCATATGGTAGGCTAAATGGGCTGAGCGACCTCCAAAGGTAATGAGGCGAAGTCAAAGATGAAACAACCTTCAGATATGCCCATGGCGAGATTTGAACATGGGTGGTAGTGATCTGTGGTCCAACATGCTACCGCTAGACCATGGATGCGCCCCATCCAGTTCCTACAGAACGTCAACTAGTAATGATGGAGCTAGCTAAAGAAATAAGTTTAGGAGGGAGTTGTTAATAAGAGGGCAGCAGTATGGTTAACCAGCAACTGCTCTATATCTGAGTGAGTGAGTTTTTGACTGCACTTATTGACATATAATAATAATAATATTGGCAGTTATTTTAAGTGGTTAAGCTACCTCAAATGAGGGAGAAACACATGGTCTGTTATTTACTGCTTCAGCAGAATTTACAGTAGATGACATATATGGTGGAGAAAACTTTGACAGTTGCCTGGTTGGATGAAAAACTCCCCCTACTATAGTGCTATGGCCAGGATTCGAAACTCCGACCTCCAGCACAGCATGACCATGAGAATGTCCTATGCTCTTATCCACTAGACCATAGGCTATGGATGGCAAAACTCCCTAGGGGCATGAGACAATCAGATGAAAATTGTCTGAGTGAGTGACGGTTGGCTATAAATGTACATATAGATGAGGAAACTGCTTAGAGAAACGAGATGATTTGATGAAAAATCTCAGACTGAAGAAAAGCCAGAAATTTAAACTAGACATGTAGGCCTGCAGGATAGTGTGCTGTGGGTTACACCCTCATATGCCCACGTCTGAGATTTCCAAGCAACAGACATGACTCTGGCACACATCAATATTAAGAGAACCTGGCATCACATCACAGGGTATTGAATAATGACCCATTTCAACAAAAACATAAGTTATATATCACATGAAAATAAATGACATGATGTGGAGATCTGTGATTAATTTAGGCTATGTTCAATATCAGTGAGATGTATGCCATGATAATAATATGTTCAATATTAGTTAAACGTATGCCATGACTATGGAATATCTGTGACCAATGACTCTCACACCAATTACTTCCAATCACACTGATATAGGTTCACCTAAAGAAACAATAATAATTGAACTATGTCCTTTTTTAATTCAGCTGAATGAATTATCACACAAAATGTATTTTAATGTCATTCACAAACTAGGTTTTAAGTATCCCTAGAGTGCTGCATACCACCAAACAGGACAGCTTACCCATAATTCTGGATCTCCATGTTGTCAAACTGTTGAATGAGTAGTTTTACGATTTCGTACAACTGTGGTTCTACTGTAGGTTCATTAATGTCTAAAACGGGTAGCTGGCGGAAAAATAACACGTTATATATAACAATATCCCAAGAATTGTATATATAAAGCAATCGAGAAGTTATATAACTGAGACCATGAATGATTTGGTTATATGACAAGGTAAAATAAAAAACTAACTTTTCCCAGCGACTGTAATGACTCTAGGTAGAACTGTTGAACAGTAAAGGCTCGACCCTTTATATCCAGTATGGGAGCTGCCTGTAGTTCTCCGTGTATTAGCACACCGAAGTATCTGGCAAACCTGTTAGATTCAATTGTTGCCGACATAAGAATGATCTGAAATGATCAACATCAATCGAAACTAATTATCGGTAATAAGATATTACAGATCTTTCCTAAAATATTGTCAATGACTGTAAAATTGCATTGTTGTTGGATTATTATCATTACAACACTATGGCGCTTCATCACCAAACGTCACACCAAAGTAAGTCTTTATGGATATCAACTGTTATCTTAATCGTAAAAACAAAAGCCCAATCAGCATCAGGACGCATTTAAATATTTTAACTGAAATGAGCTAATTTCCTGCTTTAATCATCAGCAATTTATAACATACTAACCGTATAATACCATAATGATTACTATACTTATATTGGCTGAATATATTTTCTTACCTTGACATATCGTGAGTTAGAACGTTGTAGCTTTTTCACAACCAGCAGAGCAAAGTCCATGTCTTGATCTCTTTCATGGACCTTTATTTGAAAAATGGCAGTGTTTAGGAAACTGATAAGCAAAGAATTGATAAGCATATATAATCAGTTGATAAGCAGGTAAAATAAATTATTTGCATATTCCTAGTATAACGGGCTCACATATTTATAAACAAATACTTTCACTCGACATAATTATCCGCTGATAAATGCCTAAACATGTGAATAATATAAAGCAACAGATAGTATTTAGCATACCACGAACACAAACACGTTCCAGTGAATTGGCTTATTGCTCAACAAAATAATTAGTAACACACAAAAAATAAAAATTCATTATTCTCGGTTACTGTAAATCTTAACAACAGAAATACCACAATATATACCTCATCCAATATGACATGGGTATAGTTGTTCATGTGTTTCTGTGATATCAGTTTTTGCAGCAACACGCCTGTTGTACAGTACACAAGACGGGTGTCCTGTGAACTCTGCTTGTCCATGCCAACCTGAAACAGAAACAATGCCCTTCTAAGAATCATTTCAAAACATCAACTGACCCTTCATCTGATGCCAGAAGCTGGTAGAATATTGTGACTAAGATGGCAGTCAAGTGGTTCAGCATTATCATCATTTTTCAACCAAATCCAAAATATTACAAATAAATCAAGATCAATAATAATAACTAGTTAGTGAGTGCCGTCAGGAAACACCCAACAAACACTCGTAAATGAGTGGTCTGTTTAGCTTTAGGGGAGATCAAGGGATAATTCCTTAGGGAAACATCCCACAAAAACAGGTACTTTAAGTTAATCTGGATTACAACACAATCAGTTGTTTGTGAGCACATTAGAGAGCATGTAACTCAATGTTTTTCTACAGATTTCCTACTGTTGACACACAGACCTACATATGCATCATACACATTTTTCATTTTTGCATGACGGCTGTGATTGTTTTAATATTTCCGGCTAAATTAACAATTTTGTGACGAAATTGTTTTTAACCATCATCTCTAAACACCAACCTGATAGCCACAGACATGTCCCAGTGTCCAGTTCCTTTTGCTACAGATGTGTCGCGAGATGCTCATGGCAGCAATACGACGTGGCTGGGTCACAATAATATTACAGTATTTATTCATCTTTGCATAATGATCCAGGATGTACTGTGGGACCTGTGTCGTCTTACCACTTCCTGTCTCTCCCTGGATCACTGTCACTTGATTACTTTCTATTGTGTTTATCACCTGCAAACATTAAAAGATCCATGATGATGACATATTTATACAATCATGGTTGGCAGGCCTTTTACACAGATGCTAACACCATTAATTAATGTTTATTAACGTTGTGTAAAAAAAATTTACATTGACTTATAAAAAAAACTCAATTTAAAAAAAACAACAGCTATAAAATAGTACTATGATAACAATATCTGCATAACTGTAATACATAAACAGCAGTTGAGTTAACAGACTAATCTACATTATGATAACCCAATACCCAGTCTAGTTGACCCTCACTGATGAACACATAGTTGCCTACATGGTCCATCCCTCGTACAAAAGTGTAAATCTTACTGCAAAGCAATTAGACAATGAATGGATAACTATGAAAGACCCAAGTTTCATTGCCTCACTGATAAATTGACAGACACAAGCATCACCTTTTCCATGTACGTTTTTCGCCAATGTTGCTACCAAGCTCTCACCGATTAATTGGTGGATGGCCCTCAGATTCTATGGAGTGCCTATTGACTTTTTAGGATTAGCTGTCAATCAGCTATCATGCCCAACTTCATCAGCATCAATTGAGTGAATATTTTCCAATTTTGGAAATATTCACACTAATAAAATGTGTTTGAAACTCTTGAGTAAAGATGCTATTGCAGAATTGTAATTAATGACATATACCAGGACTAATACAATTTGCTTATAATGAATGACGTTTTTTAAAATAATTTTGACATTTTTACAGTATTTTATGGTTATCAAATGTGTTTACAATGTAATGTAAAAATTAGGTTTTTTACAGTAAAAAACTCAACCCTGTATACAATCATGTAAATGTTGCTTGATTAAGATGGTATTATTTGACTGATTGCTTCGTTTAGCCATAGCACTGGTCACACCTGGGATATACACGGCTGAGAGATGACTCCTTAGTGAAACATCCCACAATAAGGGCAGGAGTTGAATTTGAAGCCACAACCTAGAGATCTGCAGTACAATGTTCTAACTACTGTGCCACTGGAGTGTCCTACACAGTACTATTTGAAGAAAGGCTACAATTTGAAATTATCCAGATTGCTTCGTTACACGGTTCATACAATAAAAACAAAATGTACATTATTTCACCATGCTGTATCCACAACTAGACAACCAAATGTAAACAAGCAGCATCCCACTTTAATTTAAATAAGATCCATGTGCATTTCTGACCTAAACACAAAATAGGTAAATTCCTAGACTTGTATATTTATCTTACACAGATATGATTAGTTGAAAAGGTATGATGAATTTGTGGGAAAAATCTTGTTTTATCAATGTCTTAACATCATGAAACAAAAATATGATATACATAATTTATCCGCAAAAACCCTAAAAAGTTAACACGTGGACACATTCTATTATACTTGCCTCTTGTCGACTTTTATAGATGGCCAAGTTTTCATCGTACTCGACACGGAAATTGTAATTAACATACACACGATTGGCCTCTTCCTCGGTGACACTATCTGGCATTTGAGTGATCCTCGCTGCCTCTGGATCAATTGACATCGACATGGCATCTAAATCTATTGGTTCTGTTCTACCATCGTCCAAAATCAATCTCTGTAAAATATGAATGATTAACTAGACAGAGAAACAAAAGCACGACGTGTCAAATTTAAACTGGATGCATAATTGAAAGAGAACGAGACAAACAATTCTTTAATGGCCATAAGTGAAGCATCGTTAGGTCCAATAATATGCCGTATCTATTCAAATATCCTTCCTAGTGTGGAATTTGAAAAACACAGAGTTCTTCCCATATCAGTCATAGTCTCACAAACCTGATACCATTCAATCGTGACATGCAAAGGTAAATATATCACAATAAAAGAACTGTCTCAGTTGAGAAGACAGATATCACAAAGATAAAGGCATAACAATAATAATATATATTTAATAAACAGCCATTACTAGGACCAATCCTCAATGTCTTCTAACATTTACCGGAGGTAGACAAACATTACAAAGCAACTCATTTTATTCGTGACCTTACCTCATGAAAGTTGGATTTCAAAGCTTCTTCTTCCAACTTTTGGTAGTGTTTAGCATATCCTTGTTGATCTACATTCCTATCACGGGCATATCTTAAAATGGAAAGTCGCATCTTATAAACAAATGCAGAAACATAATAAAAAACCTCTTACATACCAATAAATTTGCTATTTTGTACCTTCCCCGATAGTGTCCTCTATTATCGTAGCAGGACATATAACATAATATGCGGTCTGTATGTACGCTGATGCCATATATTAGTAAGGTGTGTTATGTTGTTGTCATCCTTAATCATTTAATGAGCATTGGGAACATTGGCCAGATTCAACTAATTCTATCACCAGAGGCACCAGAAAGGTAATCAATACATGCAGCACATCAAAGACTAACCATTCTTATTCACCGTTAGCTGTCCTTAACTGTAAGTTGTTCAACCAACAGGGGTACTTCTGTGGTCGAGTTGGTAGCGTATTACACCACAGATCACTACCACCTGAGTTCGAATCTTGGTGTGGACATACCTGAAATGGTGTTTCATCTTTGTTTTTTCATTACATCTGGGGGTCGCTTGACCCATTTAGCCTACCATGTGCACAAAAGTGGCCATAAAACATCAATCAATGTTCAACCAACATCGATACACTATAGCATTAGCAAGTACAAAATGTACCAGCTAGACTCATTATCAGCAGGTGCTTTAAGGGGGCTAGGACATATAACTGAGTGGTGACTCCCTGGAATAGCATCCCAGAGATGCAAATAATATTACAATTTTTAACCATGACCTAGATGTTTGCAGCTAGTGTGTTATAGGGATGCCCCTGCTAGGCTCTTCATAAGAACAAAAACATACAATCATGTTATGCTAATCATTAAGGAACTTCATTGGCCCCTGGTCAAAACTGACCTCGTCACATATCATACTAAAAAAAATTACTATACACAGAAATGCAGATGTCTAATTAAGTCAACTGGTGAAACATTTTGAACCATCTGGCATCTTAAGTACTGACTATCATCTAATAAACATCTACTTCTACCGAAACCTCATCTAAACATTATGGTGACAAACATTTTCAGTCAAGGCTCCACATCTATTGAACAGTATGTGAGAACAGTGAAAAATATAAACATTCTAAAGCTAATAATAACAGATTTTCAGTACATGCACGTTGATTGTCATCTATGATTTTTCTTCAACTTAATTGGTTTGTGCCAACTTGTTGACCAATCTTCAATGTCTTCTATAAGGTGGTTATTAATGCTGAACACACCTCACCTGGAGCACACGTCTAAGAGGCAGGCAAGGATTAATTATAATCAATTATATGATCTCCAATATTTATAATCATCATTTCCAGACGCAATTATATTCATATTCGATTATATTGCAGATTACAAAATATTTAAAATGTTATCTCGTAAAATAGCATCAATATTATTAAGACAGACTTGAGAAAGAAATATTATGCAATTTTATTCCCACCTCTACCCAGGGCGACATACATGGTCTAATAACTATTACTACACTCGATAATAATTGAGTAAATATTCATCATAATGTAAAACAACAGAGCCTCAAATATGCAATAACAAGCTCATCACTAATAATAATAACATCATTCCAGAGTTGGGACTGATGTACTCCTGTACTCGGGTACACATTTGAAGTACTCGGATGTACTCATGACAGGAAGTACTCTTAACATTGGACTATTGTCAGAAAATATTCGTACTTTCATCATAAACAGAATATTGTTTTAAATCTATTTCCATTTGCCCCCCCAAAATGAATTAATAATCAAGTCCATAGAAATAGGTCAGGTGTCATTTTAAATTGTGAATTAGGTCACTCTGATTTTAAAAATAAAGCAAGAATGTTATGCCATGTATTAGCTTTAATGTGAACCACTATTGTGATTATTATGCACACAGTTATGACATAATTATTATGCAATTTCTGGCTACCTGAATGCTAGTGACTGCCATATCTATACATCATTTCACTTTGTCTGTGCTATATGCCTAATTGCCACAATAATGGTGTCCAATAAGCAATATAGACATTGGCTTATCATGGGGTAAACTATGTTCCTTGAAGGTCACCTGGAATTGCACTTGAAATATATATTGTATTCTTGCAGATCATCTGACCATATTGTACTGGGATCATAGATAGTGTTTGAAATCTGGTACAAGTAGATGCAGGTTGTTTTCGTGTGGTTTGATTAGATACGTGGATCATTTCTAGTGCTCTACCACCTATGTATATTTGAGCTGCTCTAGCCGAGATGAATGACTACCTAAGTCAGCCATGCACAGACCGAAGTAGTGATCCGCTTCAATACTGGAATGGCCAGTAATTGAACCTTCCTTCGGTGGCCAACATTGGAGCTGATTATCTCAGTGTCCCTCCCTCTTCTGCCCCAATAGAGAGGTCATTCAGTGTTGGGTGCAGAGTATTCCATCCTGATTTCAGCGTGTTAGCAGTCATCTACACTCAGTCTACACTCTAGTATTCCAGATCTATATCAGTATATGCAAACAAACATCATTTTGATCTAAACTCATGCAGCCATGGGGAGTGAAAATAGAATGGCAATAAGTTGATAATAATGATTAACAGCTTTATAACAAAAATCAATAGCTATATGTAGAATTATCTGATTTTTGTAATTATGGATAAATGTTGTTGGACTCAGTTACTGAGTCAGTAGCTTGTTTCACGACATTCAATTTCAAGGCAGCGTCGGTAACAAGACATTCATTTGGTGTCATAGACATCCATCTTGTCTTCGTAGAAGAGCATGTTTATAATTTTTGGTAATAATAAAGGATTATTGATCACAAAAAAGTTCAGTTTTATTTATTTTTAATATTTCAGTAATTTTATCATCGTTTGACAATGCAATCTCGTCTTTTAAATACTTTTCACTGTTCCCGTTGTTCACAAGCACGATGTTTCTTTGCTAATTCCTGTGTCCAAAATGTTTGATATCATTTTAAAAATACTACAGGAAAAAGGTGAGTTTTTTTGATTGACTTAATGGACGGTATCCATAAAGCGTGATATTTTAGGCCTATAATACGACCTGGGCTTAATGGTCAGGACCTACGGTAATTAATTTAGCAAAAATGCACTCATATTTGAGTACATTGATAAAATAAGTACTCGTACAAAAAACATGCTTGTACTCAATTACTTTCCTATGTACTCGGCCCCAACCCTATATCATTCTAAATCACAGTAAACCGAGTCTAGTCAGTGGTATAACTATCAAAATCCAATTCCCCACTGCCCAGGCCGGGCTAAACAAGTTTATCTTGGGTTAAACTCCAACCAACATGAAGAGTTAACCTAATCTCAAGATAATAGGTGACCAGATAGGGGGTCAATTCTAATCAATCAATTCCACATCAAATTTATCAATCCCAATTCCATTTTTAGACTCTTTTTTACGTACTACTTTCAACATGAGTAGGTACTCCAAATACCTACTCCGAGTAGGTTATATTCCACATAGGATTGTCATGGAAGAAATATTTCTGAATTAAAAAATGGAATTAGTTTTTTTGCAGGAAACTTCAATTCCAATTTTTTAAATAATCAATTCCAAAATTGGATTTGACCATCAATTCTAATTCCGGAATTGACCATCAATTCCAAAATTGAATTTACCCCATCCCGTGACTGATGATGATGAAGTGAAGTCAAAGATGAAACAACCTTCAGATATGCCCACGCCGAGAGTCAAACACGTATAGTAGTGATCTCTGACCCAACATGCTACAGCTAGACCACGGAGGCACCCACAACCCCATGTCTGTAAGTGACTGATCATGTTGAGCTGCAGTGATTAAGCATGTATCATCAGGTGCCAAAGGCGACCTGCTTTATCTCACCAAATGGTGAAAATTCTCTAGAAATTGATTCCTCAGCTCATAATGCAGTGAAATAACAGTTCTGTATCTCTGGATTAAAGTGGGACATTAGACTCTCTGACCATCTAAAAACAGTCTGGCAGTGACCACTCTTTGGGCATTTCTTGTCACCATTCATTAAACAATATATAAATATAATATATTATTTGGGGTATTATTATATTAAATATTACTTGTACAGCACCTTTGAATGGCTCCTGCTAGTAAGGGTGCTTTATTAAATATACACTACTGTTATTGAATAGCTATTTGAACAATGTTTGGGCATAATAATTTGCTGCAAATGCAATGATGAAAAGCAGAGAAAATTCATGCAATTGGAAATTCCAGCTAGAAAAAGCCCATGTGACAACAAAAGTGTTCACAAAAATGGCAGCGCCATTTATCATAGTTAATCATTCATGATGTTGTGACATGAGAATCTTAATAACTCTTAGTATATCTACTCAACATTACTTTGACAATACACCAGACATAGTTATACATGCCCGGCTACATCACAAACCAACCCAACAGGCATAGCTATAAGAATCCCCCCCCCATGGTCTGGAATCTGCAAATTTTACATCCTATAATGGCTATATTTTGTATTGCAGATTATCCTTGAATCCCAGTAAATGTGCTTTGATTCATTGATATACAAAGTGGCTATAGGTCCGGACCCATAAGAGCAATTTTATAGCTATTGGTCTGGCACATATCCAGATTCAGTGGCATACATAATACATTTGCTACCAGAAAATGTCACAATATCCAGCTGGAATTTATCAACCAAGCCATGTTTGAATTGACAAATATTACATGATTAACAAAGGGGGTTAAATAATTATTCTTGGTTTGATCGATTTTCTTTTGTTTCGTGATCTATCAGTATCACAAGAAAGTGAAGGAAGCATTTTTTTCAAAATTCTACTGTGATCACTTTTATTTATTATTGAGTGGTTGTTTATATATATATCCTCCCCCACAACTCATAGGGGAGCAATACGTAAACATGGAATTGAAATACCCCGAGGGTGGTCACTGCCAGAATGTATTACGTACTCAGAGGATCTTTATATGTCTCCCTTTTTCAAATTAATTCAGTGGAGACGGCAGCACCATTTAACGTGGTCAGCAACCCACGAAATACTGTGTTGCTTGCATGTTACCTTGAGAGAATTACACAAATTCTTCGGTTTAGAGTTAGAGAGACAGTGCCAGAGCTTTAGTAAATTCATAAGGTGTACAGTAGCAGGCAGTATGTTATATCAAAGATATGTATAAGCTCTCTGGTTATATTCTACTGGATATTTGGAAAGGTGCACATGCGCAGTTAAAGTGCTGGAGCTATAGCCAATTTGATGTACGTCTGGTGTTCTACTAAATCAGTACCTCGCAAAAACTGGACCTATTGCATTTAATGCACATGAGTCAACATCTTTCTGCGCATGTCTCAATATTTGTCAAAACATTTACGAGATATTGGACCTTTCAGATTTTTGTGCATGCGCACTTGCAGCACAGTCCAATTATTGCGAGGTACTTATTTTCCAGAACAATATGTGTATTAATAATTGTATCATATGATATATATATATATATAAAATACACAGTAAACAGGTACTTATTTTGCAACAGCAAGACATTTTTACTCGTTACTGAAAAATAAGTAAGCAGTCCAATTATTGCAAGGTATTTATTTTGCAGAACACAGAATAAAATCGAGGGCGATGGTTCCCGAAGTCGAATATAATTATAAAATGGGGAGAAATTAATTAACTGCAAGCCCAATAAAAGGGGGCGAATATCAATATTTATTATATCTACTCACCTAGATCTAGTGACTAGGTCTAGTCCAGTTCCCGACGAACTGTCCTAATGACTAGTCTAGGAGAGTAGGTCTAAAGACTAAACCTACTATAAAATGTAATAATGACAAATCAATAACAAGCCACTTGTTTACTACAGAACATTTCAGTAGGATGTAATTTATTATTACCTTCTATTCTGTGTTGTGTAATCTCCTAGTTTCACCGCTTTTCCAGTTTTAAGATCCAGTCTCTTTCCACCCAAAGTCGTCCCAGGCACCGTATTTAACTTAGCTGTCTTATTTAAGCTGAAGAAGCTGTTAACGTGGTCTAAATTCATTGGTGCCGCTAGTCTACTCATCTTGACGGTCTGATGCCAAATACAACTATACAGTTAGAGTCTACAACAAACACAGCTGACTGTCACCCAAGGCGAGCCTTAGTTCAGATAAATTTATCATCGTAGCTCTAATAAACACAGCATGGATCGTTCTTATTTCTATTTGCCGAAAAGAACTGAAAAGACTGAAAATGTTTTAATGTTTACGCTGCATCTTATAGTAATGATGTGCGCATATATGGTTTTGTGATATGTGTGAGTTGATACGCGTTTCTACCTGATATATATATATATATATATATATATATATATATATATATATATATATATATATATATATAATATGACGGCATACTCAAGGCGCGACCTTGTAATTTTTATGTTGTTTGGGGGTCCACATATACAGAGGTATTTCTTCCGCGATTTAATTTTTATTATTCTATCGGCGTATTATAAGTATGTCTACATAAATGGAACAAAAATTTTATTTATGAAACTGGGATTTTGTCCACTTTGAGGTTAAGAGGCTGGGATTTTGTCCGCTGAGGTTCTGTCCGCTGGGATTTTGTCCGCTTGGTTTTTGTCCTGTTACCCACAAACTAGACATAAAATATATGTACCAGTAATAGGGTCGATATTTCTTTCTCAAGTCTATCACAATATTAATATTGTAACATGATATAGCATTGTAAATACTCGTCCACCATATGCAATCATGAAAGTAATCATACATTACGATGTAATTGATTAAACTCGTGTGGAAATGATGATTAATTATGATTACTTGGGATCATAAAACCAATTACAATCGATTACGATTACCAATTACGATTACCCCAACTCCGGTATTCTTTCAAACAAACTACCAGGAAAGCTGTATCATTTATATTTATGTTTATAAGAAATTTTAATAGTTTGTTATCACACATTATTGTGACGCTTTGCGTCTTGATTATTAAGTGTTGTATTTACATTTCAGTTTCCTCTAGGATGTGCATGTATTAGCCATGAGCTGGTCAGATCGATTTGGCGACAAAATATTATTTTTAATGTCTCTAAACGACTTTCCTGCCGTACTGTATCAGTTTTTTTAAGGTCAGTGGTTTTCCCGCTCTAATCTCTGGGCAAAATGCCCTGTGTGTACTACTATCAGAGAGCTTAAATATTACTCTTGCCGCGCCATGTTGAATTTTGAACCAGTGGCGCCTCCAGCGACCGGAGGTATTGCTCAGATAAACATAAGCTCTCTGGTTGTCCACATGTGACCGTGTACATGTGTGCGCTTGGTTGAAATGAATTGCCAATACTAGTACTATATGTTACATGATCACATACTATTTTATTAATTAACACTTTAATTGTGCACACATGATATCGAAAAAAAAAACGAAGCTGTGAAACTGTAAATAAAGAATTATGTGATTTCACAGCCCAGTCACTTAATTCATAGCCTACAATTTGCGATCACTTGACAGCTGATCAGAAAATAATTGAACGTGGTTTAGGTTATTTCATCAGCTTTTGTGTGAAAGTTATATATTATATATATATGTAAATATATATAAACTATAATTAGGTATATATATATATGAGGTAAATGCATACAAACATACTTTCATCATGTCAGTTTATCATAGTCCATAATTTTTTATTTATTTGGATATATACATATAATGATATTTACAGCTATTATAACGCAACCATAACACAATTCAGTACGAACTTTCCACCATATAGCATATATTCATCATGTCCGTTTATCATATATTAACTAAAATAAATCATAAGTTCATTTAAAGTCTACACCTCAATAATATAGACCATGCAATATAGGCCTGCCCAGCTGAGAACAAAGAATATACATGGAATATTAACAATGTTTATGTTTGCGTTAACATGTTAGAGATAGAGAAATTAGTACTTTCATACAATAAGTGACATAAAATCTCTTGTGCCACGGGTTCATCTACAGTTACAATCAGTCATTTGTTATCAAATGGACAGAATAACCCAAATTGCTTCCAGCTCTAAACAACCACTACTACAAAAATATGACATTTAGTCCAGATCAGTGAACTGTTTAAAGTTAGACAGAATATACCCAGAGGTGTAATAGACACATGCATTGACTACTGTAACAGATAACTCAAAATCATCTATCACATCCAATACCAGTAAATCTGTATCCAAGAGATTGGCCTGTTTACATGGTATCTTATCATCATAGAACTTCAAGGACTGAAACAGAACAATACCTTGTAAAATAATGATTTGAACCAAGTGCATACACAATGTGTAAACACATGTTTTCCTTGTTTTTCAAGTTGGTTGAAGAATTTGATTTGATATGCATTTAAGTCATGAAGAGAAGTATACCAATTAAAGTACATGAGCTGAACATTCAGGTAGTAATTCAGGTGCTGGTAATCCTTTTTTGTATTAAGATATGAAATGGGCTGACAAAATTTCATGGGGTTGATGCCTTGTTTCTTATTTAATTAATTTTATAATACCAATTTTCACCATTAATATTTATAAATATTAATTACCATCACAGCTGGCCCTGTCTCCTGTGTAGGTCTCCTATCTGTTAATACCTTCCTCTTTGATTTCAGTGGATGCATGTGGTGGATTTGGTACATCAAAAATAGTCGGAATAGCATTCTAGATAAGTTTATCTATTGTCTGGTTCATGAATTCCGTTTCAGTGAAGTGTATATCATACACTCTACAATTAGTATTCAAGTAATTTAAATCTTTCCTCATCATATATCTGCCCAACAACAATTAATAACCCATCTTTTACTTCTGTCAAGAGAAAAAAATAACAAAATGAACGTTTCTACCACTAGTTGAGGTATTTAATAATTAATTTCATAACAATTAAATTATAAATAAAAGTCCATATATATTAATTGCTTACATTTAAAAATAAATATGGAAGCAGGTGATCATGTAAATACTCAGCTATTTATAATTACTGTAATTAGGGAACAATTATCTGATTATTATTATAGTTATTTTAGAAGTCCAATTATATTATTAACGATAACAAAGTAAAATATACGGGAGGTATATTTTACTATATTTTCAGTGGCTCCAGTACTTCTAACTGTAAGTTTACATACCCATTTTGTGATTAATAGGTTGATATTGTTCAATAAAATTTAATAAGATTTGTCTGAAACAAATATAGATCTAGGTAGATCCTGCTTGAGCCTACTGCTTGGGTCATGTCAAGTAGGGGCGTGTCTACTTCAAATTGTTATGCTTATTTTTTAAATATCCTTTATCTAAAAAAAAAGCCAGATCATTTCAATTTTTTACACTAGCTTTCATTTACTTTCGGGAATGTCTTTATTTGTGCATACTTTTCCTGTTACTGCAGCCGTTAACGAAGGGAGCTACCCGTGACAATCTACCTCCGGTCGCTAGGGCCCTGGCGCTCCATGAATTCAAAATGGCGCCCCATGTTAAAACGCGAAGGTTTTGGATTTTGTTGTTCGGGGAGAATCCCCAGGATGTCGCTTAATCAGCACAGCCTCTATGTTGGAGTGATTGAGAAATCTCCTCCCCCACCACTCACAGGGGAGCAGTACGGAAAGATGGAGCCGAAATACCCTGAGGGTGGTCACTACCAGAGTGTTTTACGTCCTCAGGGGGTTTTTAACGTCCCCTTTTATTTTAAATAATTCAGTGGAGACGGCAGCGCCATTGAACTAACTCAATTAATGGGCTGATACGAGAAATGGCAAATGGGATTCAATGAGATATGTAAGGTTATCGTCCAAGTTTTAGTTGTGTTTTGTTTGCCAAATGGTATGATTCTAGGGTGAAAATGTCTGTAGAATACGAATCTGTTAGTCTCATAGACATTAACTTGTACAGTTTTCCACAAATCGCGTGTTTATAGGGGTACCTTCTAATTTTGCTTGTGGGCTTTTCACTGAGTTAAATTTCAAGTGAACCTTACAAAGAAATAATTTGACTGAAGTAAAATGGCTACATCCACGAATAAGATACCAGGTGAAAGCTTATCGTTGATGAGAAGTCCATCGTCTATTGAAAGTTTTAACCTGTTCTTAAAGGAACAGTTCACCCTCGGATAATATGATTTAAATGTGTAATGCTGACAAAACATGAACTCTGCGTGATATCATAGATATGAGGATTACTGGAAGGTAGCCATTACGCCTTTCTCTGACCTCTTATGGCACAAAGGTTATTTAGAGATATAGTTATTTAGAGTTATTTAGAAATACGGGGACGGATGCTCTGGTTTAGCCATCCTAATGAGGTTAATATATATATATATATATATATATATATATATATATATATATGTGTGTGTGTGTGTGTGTGTGTGTGTGCGTGCGTGTGTGTGTGTGTGTGTGTGTGCGTGCGTGTGTGTGCGTGTGCGTGCGTGTAATATATTCAACTCTTTATTTTTTATTTGGCCATAAAATGACCTTCCCTAATGTACATCCGGGCCAATTCGATAGCACTGCGTTTAGTGGACCAACCAAACAAGGAAAAGGCCATACAAATATTTTAAGGCTTTAGTTCAGGTTAACAGAATTGTAAAAGGTTCCCCAGCAAGAATATAATTTCACTGAAATACTTGAAACTATGATTTATTTCTGGATATTCTTATGCTACCTCGGCTTGAACTCCCCAGTGTTAGTTAGAACAGCCATGGGTTGATTGGAGTTGTGCAAAACAAGATTGGTGCTATAATCCTGATTTACTACCCAGAAATGGTGACATTAACTTTTAGTCTTATGGCCAACATTTAAAATAATCCCTCGATTCGGCTCTAACAGTGGCTGAAGGTTCTCAGTGCAGTTTCTACCCATATCAAGCAATCGTTCGCACGTTTACGGTAACATCGGAGCCGACTCGTCTCTGGGAGGCGTGGCACCCATGACAGAGATCCCTGAGAGCTTGCTGGAATTCCTTGATCTTGATCAAGTATATGACGCCGTTGCTGTTATACTGAATGGCGACAAGAACGTAGGTGACGTAGATGATCTGTTTGGTGATAATGGCAGCGCACCGATCGCAGTAAACTACGATCACGCTGGTTATGATGACGGGATACCAGCCTATGATCAACATGACAAGAATCAGTGTTATCGTCCTCAGTACTACTTCGTTCTTCTTCAGCCATTTGACCTTCTTTTTGGCATCTTCTCGTCCGTTGTCTGAACGCCGATCGTCATCGGGTACGGTTTGTCCTTCTGGCCGATTAACGTTACCAACCTCGACGTTTTGAATGCGTAACAGTTCTTTCCGCGACTTCGTAAGTTCGTGATAGCTCAATACGTGGAATACTAGTATGACGATGAAAATAATAATAAAATACATTGCCGTGATAAGAATGTACTCTTTTCTGTACAGCCCCGATACCATTAAGCAGCCTTCTTCGTTGTCGTACGTGTATTTCGTATTGAGCATGCCAAAACCAACAACACCCCACGACAACCACACCAGCCAAGACGCACACGCCATTGCCACAGCCTTCCGCGTCGAGATAACAGGCTTACCAACGGACATGCTCCTTAAGGATAAACACAGGTCGAGGTATATGAAGAGGATTCCCGTGACGTAACTTCCGGATCCTACTTGGGTGAGAAAAACCCACATGAGACAGCCGATTCCGTCAAAGGCGTGACACAAGTAGATTAGAGCGCTGATGAAGAAGAGCAGTCCCTGGAACAGGTTACTTATAGCCAACTGAGCGAGGAACACAACCGTCGTCGTTTTGACGCGTCTCATGTGACGTAGCGCAACGGAAATGGTGACGTTGGACGAAACCAAAGAGACGGCCAAGATCAGATGTGTAATACCATCGACGCTTACTGAAACGACGAAATGAAACGCATTTTAGCATAAAGAAACTTAGTTGGGAGTACAGGAGCATGCACAGGCGTACGCAAGCATGTATGGGCACCCTCACACACCAACGCATACACAGACACACGCACACACGTATGCAACAAGAAAATAAAAGAAATACAAATTTATCATACATTTGGTTGGTTGCTAATCGCTGATGACACCTTACCAGCCATGTTCCTGTCTATTGTAGATAACTTCAGCTATTTCCGTTGCTGCTATAGCCAATCCAGAAATCCTTATTCGCGTCAAACGTCTTCCCACTGAACTACGATATGGGCCGAGACAAAATGTGTAGTTCGGGCGTCTTCTTTGTCCGCCTCGAACTAATTTATGTCGGTCGCCTCTGTTTATTGATTGTGACGACTAGGCGCCTACTATAAAGACATCTAGAGTTTACTTAATTCGCATTCTTCCTTCGGTGTTGATATTATCGTTATCGTCATCATCATCATCATCATCATCATCATCATCAAGAACATCACCATTATCATCATCATCATCACCATTATTATTATTATTATCATCATCATCATCGTCATCATTTTCATTGCTCTTGTTTACGTTTTTGTTATTGACATAAATACATTGATCTTAATGGTTTAAGGCTTATTCAAAGAATTTGGAACTCGTTGTCATTTAACTGGATACCGAAATAAGATGAGTTCTTTATTTGTCACACTGTCCACGATGAGGCGTTTTTTTATTACACTCGGCGTTCAGGGCAAAGGGATCATAAAGATCCATTATTGACACTGGCATAATAGCTGTAACTAAAATGATCTCATTGCTGGTGATAACCATAATAAGACAATCACTAACTGCCTGTAACACCTGTAACGTATACTCTTGGCCATTGATCCTGGTGGCATCACCGTATACTTGATAATACCCACCGATATTTACTTATATAAATGCCGTACTGAAATGTTTTAAATTTTATTATGCCGGTGTACATCTAAATTCTTTAAAATGTATAGATGTATCATGTGTGTCATTTTGCAACATCAAAAAATTATGGATTGATCTATGCTGAACCTTTTGTTGATTTTATTGTTTACGTCAATTAGTTTAGCTGGTAAATAAATTATGTATAAGATCTATATTGAACTAAATCATATTTGTAATTTTTTGCTCATAATTTGGCCTACAACTTCTTTAAACGTTAAGATGTACACCATAGTTTTTTATGTAATTACACTTTACAGGGGGCCTTTAAATCAATGTCGCTAGTAAAGACGCCTTATCCAATACGCCGTATTATTATTATTATTATTTGTGTTGATGATAAACGGTCTTCTATATGATATTTAATAACACGGATGAAGTACTTTCGACACGTTCACATTCAAATAAACGTCATTAAGCTGTAGTCGAGTAACTCTAACTGACAGAAGTATAAATGATAATGTGCCAAGATGATGATCTCCAACCGGATATTCATCCTGACGTAAAGCCTCCGTACCTTTGTTATCATCAGCCTGAGAATTAGTGGTCAAAAACTGCAGGATCATATTGATTGAGACGTGCTATACGAGACTATATAACAATAACAACAACAACAACAACAACAACAATGTATTAAGGATCCCGGTGAAAAGATGAGGTCAATGCCATCCCGGAACTACAATCGATGAACAATT
This sequence comes from Paralvinella palmiformis, assembly GCA_025642065.1. Classification (NCBI taxonomy): domain Eukaryota; kingdom Metazoa; phylum Annelida; class Polychaeta; order Terebellida; family Alvinellidae; genus Paralvinella; species Paralvinella palmiformis. Next base: position 483,575 of record JAODUP010000561.1, read on the forward strand.
CCATTTCCGGAATTGGAATTGAAATCTAGACCCAATGGAACTGGAAATAAGAACTTTACGTATATATATATATATATATATATATATATATATATATATATATATATATATATATATATATATATATATATCATTTAGTCAAATTCACATTGATTTATAATAGTTGAAAGTGTTGATGAATCAAATCCAAACTATTATAATCATGTTAAGATTACAACCGAGACTTACCAAGTTTAACAAAAGTCCTGTTATGCTTCTTGAAATAGATCATTTGCCGACAGGAATCTTTAATGGTAATTGGATAATCCGCAGATCAATTTGTTATAATAGATATCTATACGGGAATTGGAGTAGGTGAGAAATAGCTGAAAGTAAACATAATGGATATTGGTTACTAGTTAACGAAGTCGGAATTTCCTAAATAATTTAGTATGTTTACATGTTGGCGTAGAGACATGTTTTTTATCCATGAAAATGACGTATGACAAACTATTTTGGTGGATACAGTTCGTTTAAGCAGTTTATTTGTTAGGAAAAGTGTAAACAATAGAACATGGTTGAATACGGAGAGAATATATTTACAATCAATGAATAGGATAAATTAACATATTGGGGTGCGCAATTATATATGACTGATACTGGTAAAATAAAGAGTAATTTTTTTCTTCTTCAAATAAGCGACCAGTTACATACAGTTATACATATATATGTTCACAAATATAATACGCGTTTACTTATGAATGTACACATATGCTTTCGCAAACATATGTACATACATATATCCATGTATACAAATATACCCACATACACATCCATACCTGTAAAAATGCGTTGTATTCGTGCTAATAAATATAAAAGTGAGAATGGTTCACGGTGTGTTTGATGAAGCAAAATGGTATTTAAATGAATACAACGTTTTTGTATACCGGATATAAATAAATAATTTTATCAATGTAAATGAATCTATATATTAATCCCGATGCTTTTCACTATCCCTATGGATCATTTCCGACTACGTATACAGTCAACCCATCGAATGATTCTTAACACATTAATGCTAACGCTAAAGACCGCCCACTACATAAAGATAGTTTTTATCTGTGGCATCAATTTTATCTTTCAGCCTAAGTTTGTCATCGATCGGAGCGAACGACCTTTAAAACCGCTCTTTTGTGGGTCGGATTATGTTGTGTCACGGAAATGTGACAAAGAAACCGTTGACGCTAGTAGCTTTATTATATAGAGAGAAAATATTGTATTGTATTTGCATAGTTTATTCGTACTTCAGTGCATAGCCGTTGACAAGGACATTCCAGTTGAATAGGACATCGTTGTCATCGTCGGTAATCCTTCATCTTACGACTAGTCGCCAGCAAAACAAAACATCTGTCGCTGTATCTCAATGGTCTCCTAATCTTCATAAGAGGAGATTGACATAGGTAAGCTGTACCTGAGCGGGACTGGCAATGTGGTCTCAGGCTGAAAAATTGCTTCTTCTGATAATTTCCTCGATGAATCGTTCATCGTATTCACATATCTGTGCTTCTCCGTCTTAGTGCATTTTCACACACTTCTGTATCGAATGCGTGCACACATACACGCACGCACGCATGCATGCACGGACGCACAAACACAACTATGAACTTCTCTATACCTGTTATTATAATTATCATTGCAATAATTTATTGAGAATAATAACCAATTACGATTTGTGTAAATCACTTTAATTTTCGGTTTCGACCAATAAGAACCAAAATTATTTTAGATCGTATTTCATCTTCAATAGAAACTGAACCATGATGGTGGCTTATCGTTTAAATTAACTGATAAGATAGTCATCTTGTATGTAGAGAGGCCCTCTTGGTTGTCGAAGAGAACGCCCGGAACTCATCTCTACAATCAACTCTGTATATCACTGTTAAATAGCCACACGTTTAAAAATAGACTCTCCACCCCCCACCCCCTAAAAGGCGATGTTATCAAGTTTGTTTCTCTAATTGCCATTAGTTACATATTGTGTTAGTAAACAATGGCCAGTAACAAGTGTGTACCCAATTAGTTGTTGTGGCGAATTGGCCAGGTAGTAGCAGTAGGTGACGCTGCCCTCTGATTTGTTGAGGAGTACGAGTTTAGGATCCTCGGTCCCATACGAAGTAGACTGAATAAAAACTGTCGTGAGACCTGAGTAAGAGTAGTCGGATGTCTCAACGTGTATGTTATGAGGTGGAAATTATTGAGATGTATCTGATAACGGTTCCATCAGGCGTAATATTTACTTCTGTGTGGAGATCAAGGATGTTGGCAGCCACCACGAGAACTACATCGTCAACATCACATTATGGAGCTTCGGGATATTTAGATCCTAGAGTTGTCTAAAAGGAGAATAATTGCTCGTACAGTACCGTAGAAATTGGTTTCTCCTTTAACCGACGCCTTGGAGTACCATAAACGAGTCATTAAGGGCTCCTTCTAGTTATGTTCTTGATTGGATCTGAAGACTCTGTTGCAGTAGCACTTTGGTATCACTTGTCTTGTTATACAATTGTCTCAGTAACGAGTTATGGGACACCACATCAACAAGCTCTCCTTGCATCAAGAGCCATGATGGTGTGTTATTGTCAGCAGCCTGTTTGATAGGCCCAGCATTTAGGAGGATGGCCGAACATGGGGTTGAACTTTTCGTAAAGCCAAATTCAAGCTTGCTCTCACGGAGGTTAGATTCAATTCTTTTCGGTGTTGTATGTTCGAGTGCCTTTTCCATAGAGTAAAAGAGCAAGTAATATATTTGACCACGAATGCACAAATATTTATTGAGATAATTGAGATAAGTGCAATCATAGAGGATCATCAATATCAATATGAGTTAACTCATCGCCTATTTTACAAAGATGTGATTGAGGAATTATCAAATGCTGCTGGCAGATTGTGTATTATTGAGCGTTTGACTATGTAAGTCATCTCAAAATTTAAATTGTAAAGGCTGCCGACCTCAAATTTCTAATCAATGTTGTAATCAAAGATATCGCTAACCATGGCCTGAAATGTATAACCCATATTTCGGCCAAATAACATTTAGAACCTCGCCCTGTGTTGTATATTGACGAGATTGCCCCGTTAGAAGCTAATAGATTTAGGTGTCTTGGTGGTCACGTGTCACATTTAACAACCGAACATGTACACAGAAAGTCGAATTAACTTTTGTCTAAAGGCATATTATGCACGTCAAGTCGTTGGTTTATGGGGTGGCTAGTCTACTCTAGATATGGTAGCATAGATATATGCGAGGAACACCGTTATACGTTCGATTCTAACGCATGACTCACAACGTATAGGCACCTAAAAAAAGGATTCGGTGATATAGACAAATATCAAGCCGATTGAGCCAAACTTCAGTAGATTTGCATAATTTCTGTCGTAGCACTCCCGTATTATAATATGTTTAGATATATAAGACTATACAATCAACGATGATACAGTAGACAGTGTGAGATAATTGCTACTCAGCAAAGACCCACGTGATAGATTGGTTTTAAATCAGTTATGGGATTCTAATCAAATTTTATTATTTTATTGGTCTTGTGTTAAACATATATAGTATGACAAAATTTTACGTAGTCACGATATCTATTTCACTTTAGTGCTATGTATGTTTTCGTATTGTATCTCCCCAATGAAAATAATTGTGTATGTGTGTGTGTGTGTGTTTTAGCTCCTCTCTCATGCTCTCTCTCTCTCTCTCTCTCTCTCTCTCCTCTCTCTAATTCATATATATATATATATATATATATATATATATATATAATATATATATATATATATTTTTTGTGTGTGTATGTGTGTGTGTGTGTGTGTGGTGTGTGTGTGTGTGTGTGTGATGTGTTTGTGTTAGTGTGAGTGTGTGTGTGTGTTATAAAGATGTATAATAAGGCATAGGCACAGAGAATCTCGAACCGTGAATTCAAACTCTGGACGTTTCTTCACCAGTCCCTCTTCAGGTAATCTGTATTAAATTTATTTGTAATGGTAATAGACGTATTACCTAAAACTAGGTATATTAACTGATTATACAGATGAACTATATATATATATATATATATATATATACATACGTAGAACTCATCCATCTAAAATGTGACTCCTATTTTTTCCTGGATCTTCCTCTGCTATGTGTGTACGTACGATAAGACTCCACGGGAAATGTCCTTTCGGTCTATGCTATGGATTTAGTGCGCATCCTGGACAACCGTTTCTTTTATTCTGGAAGTCTTTTCTGTTGTTATCATTAAATAATGGAAACTTTAAAGAATTTCTATTCGAGTCAAAAGTTACCATTTGTGTCTTTATGTTTTCCGCAGTTAATTAACTAAATAACAATATTGGGCGTGTTTACATTCAGGTCATGCTCTATAAATATTTTTTGACTTAATGAAATGTTTGCTATTTTACGGCCACTTTTGTGCACCAAGTAGGCTAAATGGGCCGAACGACGTCCGAAGGTGATGAGGCGAATTGAAAGATGAAACATCCTTCAAGATATGCCCACGTCGAGATTTGACCTCGGGTGGTTGAGATCTTGATGATTTTTAATATTATTGTAGTTGGCAGTAAAGTATACTTTAATTTATAGCGGATCCTATTTGGTGAGACAGGTTTTTCAGCGGATTACATTGGAGATCAATTTAGATGGATGATCTTTTTGGTTTCATATTTTGCTATCAAACGTTGACGTAATCAGCGTACTTGTCAGAGATGATGATGATGATGATGATTCATATTTTACAACCACTTTTGTGCACATGGTAGGCTAAATGGGCCGAGCGACCCCCAAAGCTTATCAGGGTTGATGAAGAATGGCAACCCATCATTCCGTCAAAATGTTGTGTTCTCAAACGTTTTAACCTTCTTACTGCGATAACCAAGTTCTCAACGACGACAACAACAACAACAACAACAACATGAAACATTACTTTATTTATATTCACCGAGAGAACAAATGGCTACAAAATAACACGGATGTAAAACTGAAATACAAGAAAACCATTTGCAACATATCGGATGATGAGTAGCACATAAGGTGAGCACAACGTGCAACGTGGTCATATATAACAATAACAATAAGATCTTTGCGAGTGAGCATAAAAAAATTAAAACAGCGCAGTGAAATCGAATTGAAGTCACTTTGTAGTATTATCGTGCAGCGCCTCCCGCCATGAAATCGGTAAAACTACGCTAATAATTCTAATCTAATCTAAGTCGAAAACTAATCTACGTGAAACAAAATCCATGAATTTTATACAATCGAACAGCATTATATCACAGGTATTTATCACTTTTTTCAGGTCAACGTGATAAGTCTTGAAGATATTGTCTATAGTATTATGGAAGGTTCCGTCCACCTTAAAACACGCCAATGGGGATAGCTAATTTACGTTGCTTTATCTTTGCCTAAATGCACCGTGTGGCTGAAAACGTCAAATAATGTGCTGATCGGATTGGAATGTACCACAAACCCTCGATATACACCCCCTGAGTGCGATCCTCGGTGATCGGGCATGACTAAAAGGATGCAAAGTCGTTTGTGGCTTTTTTGGTCACTTCCTGTCACAGGCAGTGGTGTCTTCTGTTCTAAATATTTGGCTTGGAATGACCGAAAAGGTGCAAAATCCTGTTATAGGTTTGTTATCACTTCCCGTTACAATCAATGCAATCTTCTATTAAACTCAGCTAATCAAAAATGTTTATATATATATATATATATATATATATATATATATATATATATATTTTTTTTATATATATATATATATATATATATATATATATTCATAGTGAACTTACGTCGACACCTTAGTGGGATAGTCGGCCTCCTGTTGTGGTTGATTGGCATCTTGTACTGAGTATCCTGGAGGAGATGACGGTGGTCTAGATGAGGGTGTGTTCGCTGCTGCTGGATCTAGCTGTGTGGTCGTATAACCGGGGGGTGGACCGTAGTTGTGTACCACCGGCACACTGTAAGCGGGCGGACCCAGATAATAGCCCTGACCTCGGGAACTACGATAATAACCGGGTGCTGCTGGCTGTAAGATGGCGTTACGCCCGTTGTATCCGACCGAGGCGTTCGTGTACGATATGGCTGCGGTGTGACTGACCTGGAACAAGTTTCAAGAAGACGTTTCAAATATAAAGTGGGTTTATGATTTATGTTAAATATGAAGAAAAAAAACGTTTATTACTGGGCGCATAACAAGGGCTCTTAAGAGACGTTGTAATAGACAGACCTAGATGTAAATAGTATGTCCATGAGCGCGTATACGTGGCGTCTTAGTTGACATAAGGGATATTGGGGGCAGTATGACATACATAAACGTAACAACAGCTAACTAAGACACAATGTACGGTTATTGAAGATACCCGGAGAGTTAAGTTGAAGTTCTGCTTGAACAAACCTGTCCATCACTCAATTATCGCCTACGAAGAGGACACAATCTTGGCACGATTGGGAAATGTGAAAATTATCATGGACTGCCCTAAAGCCACGTAATGAGCATCGACACATTGACAGCAATGGACGGGCTAACACCATTCTAATGGTTTACCGTCGTTCCTCGAGTGGTGTGATTCGTTTTCCTTTCGTCTTCTTTCACTAATTTTTGCTTGTTTGCTTGTTTGCTTGCTGTACAACACAGGGTTCATTTATCGAATTCTAGCTCTCTGGCTTTTCTTGCCCATATAATATTACCATTGTTTGGACATATTGAACTGCAATTCTCCACCCGGTAAAACCAGGTATCTCTTGTTTGTTTGGTCGTTCCATCTTTGTTATCTTGTTTACTCACCGACTCACTCACGCACTTGACGTCATTATTTTGACATCCTTTATTCATATATCGCCGACGGTGGCCAAGCTTTTATTATTAAAACAAATTATCTGTTTTTGCCAATGGAACTGGTCTTCCAAAAGATGTGTTCTATTGTTATTGGTAAATATACCACAGGTAATGCAAGCAATTGCACCAATGGCTTCCACCAGCACCGTGGTTTATTAGTCGTATATAATCGTTGGCGTTTCTCGGTGCTATGTCTCGATAACTTGGCAGTAAGGTTACGATAATGCCAATAAATAGGCTATCGTATCAACTGTGGGACCCATTAATCACGGTCATAGTGTGTGTGAGTTTGTGTGTGTGTAGGTGGTTCGGATTCAATTTATAATAGCTATCCGGCCACGTAAACAATTGCTATTTGGGCTCTTCGATTTAACACGCCACGCTCACGGCTGGGGATAGCTTGGTTAGGATATTTACTATTTTATACCTATAGTATCTGGGGCCGATGGGAAGACAGCTCACGCTACATCGGTTCCCCGAAATTTCACCCGTAATTATATGCTTGATACAATATATAGAATTAAGTTGGTGTATGTACAACTGGTGAAATCTGGAAAATAAATACATCATCATCATCGTCATGTCATAACATCATATCTATTTTATATCATAGAAAACAAACCGTAATCTGTTTACCTGAACTGTGTTTGAGCGTTTATTCCCTTTGCAACAGCAGACGATAATCGTGATGACGATACCAACGACCAGAAGACAGGCGATCACAATACCGGCAATCGCGGCACTACCAAGATCTGGATGAGGACAGGAAATAGAATTAAAGACACAGATAGGAGCCGTAACCTTCAAACAGTTACATTCTGAGCACTGTTTGTTTGGGCTATTATTTCGCAATGCAGTTAGCAATCAGTCGCCGGGGGTTTGCAGCCAGAACTTTGATTACGGATAAATATGATAAATAGTACGAGTATTGACAAACCAACTAAACCACACAGATAAAAAGAAGAAAAAAAACCCATTGATATATATCAAAATATTTAACATTATGATAAAACATAAATCGTATACACGCGAGCATGCATGAGATACCATATCGAACTACTCTACATAATATCTGGGTCTTGGTACTCTGAGTCAATGTCATCATTATTATATATATATATATATATATATATATATATATATATATATATAAGAAAGAAACACATAGAGAGAAACACACACAATTGGCTAAGACTGTGCATGAGTAAAGTCCTTCAAGTGAATATAAAGCGAATTTATGCAGAAGTTGAATGGGCATTTCAATGGCTTAATTGGTGATGCGGTCGACAAAAGAACTTTAGCATCCGGGTTAAAATCCTAGACGAAATATATGCTTTAAATAGAAAAGTGATTAGAGTTGTGATAAATTAAAATTATTTTGAAAGAGTTATAAACAAAAACAGGTAAATATTAATGGAATAAATACCTGTTGTTGTTGTTATTGATGTAAGTAATGCTGGTGTTGTTGTTGATCCTTTTTTATGTTGTCCTGTTTTTTTTTGTTTTTTTTTTACGATTGTTGTAATTGTTACTCGTGTTGTTGTCATTGGATTGTGTCTACTTACGATAGCACTCTGTTTCCATCTGATAACTGTAGTACCAATTTCCGTTGTACACCTCTTCCCATGTGTTAATGACCCCTTCCGGATAGAGGGCTTCGTCCTGTACGGCGATCCCGCCACTGTTCTGACACCGAGTTTGACCGACCATCCAACCCCGCCATCCACCATCAGCCTGTATGAAGTACAGATAATTTTCGCCATTCTTCTGTTTGTAGACGTTTCGGTCCCAGCACGTTTCGCCAATCTTCGAATACGTCCCTTCTCTGGTCGCCTGCCACATGGTCTTCGATACGACGATCTTGGAACATTCTGAAACGACGCAAACGATAGAACGGCTTTAAGAGGCAGTAGCCTGGTCGTGTTTTGCTGAGCCGTTCGAATGCCATCACCGCAGCTTTAACATTAACAAAACAACAACAACGATGTAATATACAACATAAACCTTTGGTTTTTCGTTCGTCGTTGCCATAAACTATAATGAACACTAGAGTCGTGACCCTTGTTGATAGCTACGGCGAGTATATGGCTCCATGAGATCGATTAATAGCTATTACGGGCATCGACATTAAAACGTACGCCATTCCAATCAATTTCATCTATTCTAAGCCTCAATTGTATGGAATGTCCTCCCGGGAGCCATCAGCTCCATGGAGAATGTTGCATCTTTCAAATATCGTGTAAAACCCTTATTTCAATTAGCTTATTCATACTCATAGTAATATGTTAATATCTGATATTACCTTAATATCCCTGTCATGTTTGATATTATTGTTATTGCTATCAATGCACAGCCCACCTGAACAGCTTCCTGGAAATATTATTATTGTTATTATTATCATCTTCATCATCATCATTATCATCATCATCAATGATTGTTTTGTTTAGCTACGGCCTTGGTGCCAGCTAAAAAGGGGGTCTAATACACGTCTTTTTAGGGAAATCGGATCATCGGGCCGAAGCCTTTTACTGGTGGATGAAATATCCCATAGCCGCCGACTACACTGCTAATGTTACCAGCCGCACCACGGCAACGTATATATGATGTCTGGTAAAATGGCCCCATAAGAAGAAGTGCTAAATTGTGCCAAATAGCATTTCGTCCTTTAAAACGGGGGATTTTCATAATTTTATCATTTATTTATTCTAAATAGCCGAGTACGTTGTTAAGCCTCGGGTTTGGTAGCACATTAGACGAACATGCAACAAATAGAATCAACACTTGAACCATAACTTCGAGTTTTCTAACCCACTGCTCTAACTACTGTGCTATAAGAGCTGTCGTGCAAGAAAATCCAGGTTCGTCAACTTTCGAAATGAGTAGATGAATAAAATCAAACATTTCTTCGTAGTATGTGTGTGTGTGTGTGTGTGGTGTGTGTGTGTGTTGTGTGAGAGAGAGAGAGAGAGGATGTGTGTGTATGTGTGTGAGTGTTGTTTAATTCAATCAACAGATGATTCAATCAACTTTATTGAACTGAGTTTGCCTATTAAACTGGATTCAACATCAGTTCAATAATATGACAGATCATGGATGTTGTTGTTGTTGCTATGCTAATTTCAAGATTTTATCGCGTCGACTAAATAATGGACCAGCTACTAGAATAAACCTATCAATATTTTAACTTACAATTGACATGGGTATTATTACGTTCTTGTTTATTATTATTATTTAATAATAATAATAATAATCTTCGGTATTTTGAGTTGTTATTTATCACATGTCATTTACATTTTATATTACTGTTGGTGTTGTTTTTATTCTTATTGTTGTTAATGTTAGCATCGTGTTTATATATCATCATCATCCTCAACAACAACAACATACATCATCATCACTACCACCACACCTTCATCATTACGCCCTTTAAATCATCGCCAAACAGATAAAACGCGGGTTAGTTAACGCGGGCCTAATCACCTAACCCCGACCCATCAGACATACCTGCAGCCGTCCGCTGGCATAGTACAGCCAATAACAAGAGTATCCCCGTCAACAAACGACGGTATGGCTTCTGTAAGCCAGTCACCGTACAACCTATCTGATCCATAGTTTACTGTATCCCGAGCTAGATACACGACGCTGGAGTACACATCTCCTGTAATGACGGCTAGCCGGATGAGGATCCCGTATTGACGATTATCCGTGACACTAACGGAACGTTATCCAGATATCCCGGTCTAGGTGGCCACTCTTACGGTCCGTTATACCGGGTGATGGTCGCTTGGTCGGCGTGGACACACCCCGGTCTAAAACGGAGGCGAAGAATTGCAGCATTTATCCTCGACAGCCATCTATAGTTCCAACGCCGCGTCCCCCTACACCTACCCGATTTACCTGCGGAGACAGGTGAACTACGGAGCCAGGTGTGTGCGCGCGTGTGTGTGTGTGCGTCCCGGCCGAAGACCGAGGCCAATCGATATGTTGTGAGCCTTCATTTACACAGAGACCGTAAACACAGATCGATAAAACGATCAAACGGCGATGTGGTCTCGTGGCTGAGCTAGGTGTGTGCTCGGCTCGGCTTGTTTCGTGGCCCTGAATTGAGGTCATTCTTAAAGTTCTCCTTTCTTCTCCTTCTTCTGTGGCTCCGTGTGCCACAGGTGTATTTATTTCGGGATTTGTGAGCGGATGATTAATCATTTTTGTCTGTTCCGATCGATTATAGAAATCGGATTATGTATTGATCTGGCCTTTATGAAATCTTAATAGCTTTTTCTGCTTTGGGTTGGTGAGGACTTTAAGATGAGCTGTGTTTAGGCACTGTTATCTTGTCCCCGTGTGTGTGTGTGTGTGTGTGTGTGTGTGTGTGTGTGTGTGTGTGTGTTTTAGCTGTGTATAATAAGGCACAGGCACAGAGAATCTCGAACCGTGAATTCAAGTGGCGAATTTTCTTGCTGAGACATGTGTAACGTCTCACCAGTCCCAGACAGGATGATGATTTATGTTTGTATGGCCACTTTTGTGCATATGGTAGGCTAAATGGGCCGAGCAACCTCCAAATATAATGAAGCGAAGTCAAAGAGGAAACACTCTTCAGATATCCCCACGTCGAGATTCGAACTCAGGTGGTAGTAACCTGTGGCCCAACGCGCTACCAATTAAATCACGGAGGCACCCTGTTATGTGTGTGTGTGTGTGTGTGTGTGTTGTGTGTGTGTGTGTGTGTGTGTGTGTGTGCAAGCAAGCTCCAGGTCATCTGCCTGCATCTGTTGATGCAAGTCCATGGAAGCGAAATCAATTACAAATGAGACTTGCTAAAATAAACCGGCTTCATATAGCGTGAAGGTTAATAAACGATTAACGTATTAACACATTACATCACATAGCTATACAGACGGCGTGGTCTTAATCCATTTGGAATATGCCTGATTAAATCAATATTGTATTATATTACTCATAACTGCACCGAAACCATCAACATTTATTAAATCCTATCACAAAACTGTCACACATACAACGGTGATTTACTTTTTTTATAAAATACACTTATGGGGGTATTATCCGAAACGTTCAATACCACGTGAGCAAATATTGAAATACCGTTCTTTGAGCCAGAATATGTTTATTGAGGTCATCGGATATTGATTGGTCATGAGCTCGATAAGTATTTTTCGAGTTCCTCGAATTACGGACTCTGTTAGTAAACCAGTTGGATATAGACATTGCGACAATAATACCAGTTTGTTTACAACAGCTGGTGTGTGTGCGTGTGTGTGTCTGAGACCCAACCAGAATAGGGGTAAGGGAACTTTTCTTATACCAATCTTCTTGTAGATAACATATAACGTTTATTCACCACATGAATCATCATTATCATCATCATATGTGACATTATTTGTCCTTATTTTAAACACATATTTTGGTTTAGTAAACATCGCACCCAGTAACATGATTGTCATGCCACAGTATGCCCCCAGTCTAGACTATACCTTGG